>CM053580.1:46209308-46244647 GCA_028627135.1 Pseudochirops cupreus
AAAAAAAAAAAAAGAAAATAATTGTTAAGTGCTTAGCACAATGCTTGATACAACGAAGGCACTTGATAAATGTTAGCTGTTGGTACTGTCCCAGCTGCATGTCATCTGTAATTCAATAAGTGTGCCATTTATAGAGTCATCTAAGTCACTGATTAAAACAAAAATCCCTTTATTCTCAGTCACCTGAGAATGGCTTCTCATAAACCAGAAGTATGATTTCAGGAAGTCATAAAACGAGAATGCTTATTCCAATTCCATCTCCATTTACAGTCAGCATCGGGGAACAGCTAGACAGGGTGAGGAATAAGTGGCTGAGTCACAGATAATGAGAAAAACCGAGCAGCTGAAAATAGAGAATGGAAGGATATCATCCTCCGAAATCAGAATAGTCTCTGGACCAAATACAGCAAAAATACAGCAACTAGAATCTTCCAAAAAAAATGATCATAACCCCTCTCATAAAGAAGCTGTTTCTTTAAAAATTAATTTTGTTCTCCCCAGAAATCAAATGGGTTTATATGTATATATCTAGCTTCTTGTAAACCCTAAAGTGCTACATACATACCAGCTACTATTATTATTACTTCTTTTGAATGACTGCTATATTCTGGGCGCTATGCTGGGAATATACATACAAAGAAGAAAACAATCCCTGCTCTCCATAAGCTCATTTTTCTACTGGGGAGGGCAGGCACATATCAAAGTATATACAGCATAAAAACAAAGGTAACATGTACACATGTGTATATACATGCCTATACGGACATGTATGTCTATTTGAGTCTATGTGTGCATGCGCACGCCCACACAAAAGTTAAATACAAGGTACTATGGGGAGGAAGGGGCACTAACAATGAAAAGGATTCTTTTTATTTTCTGTTGTTTAGCTGTTTGAGTTGGATCTAACCCTTCCTGACCCCATTTGGGGTTTTCTTAGCAAAGATACTGAGCAGTTTACTATTTCCTTCTCCAGCTCATTTTATAGATGAGGAAACTAAGACAAAACAGGGTTAGGTGACTTGCCCTTACAGATGAGGAAACTAAGACAAAACAGGGTTAGGTCACTTGCCCAGGGTCACACAGCTAGTAAGTGTCTGAGGCCAGATTTGAACTCAAGTCCAGTGCTCTATCCACTGCACCACCATATTTCAGTATCTTTTCAAAGATCCATGATTTCTTAGTAGCTAGGTGGGTCTCAAGTCAGGAAGACTTGAGTTCATATCTAGCTTTAAACATGTATTAGCTGTATGATCCCAGGCAAGTCACTTAACCCCTGCCTGCCTCAGTTTCCCCAGCTGTAAAATGAGATTAACAGTACCTGCCTCCCAGGGTGGCTGTGAGAATCAAATGGCGTATTTATAAAGTGCTGAGCATAGTGCCCATCAGACAGTAGGCATTTAATAAATGTTTATTCCTTTCCCTACCCCTCCTTCTTGAGTACACTCTCCATCCTAGTGCCTTAATAGACAAAATACATGTGACCAATAAAATTCATCACCTGGTGGCCAACCCTCAAGTGATGAGCTTTTCCATATTTAATGGAGCTCATTCATAGGTGATAGTCTAACTCAAAGCCTTTCCTGGGCTTCCTTCAAGACTTAGTTCAAGAACTACCTGCTGTAGGAGCCCTTTCTAGCTTCTCTCACCTGCTAGGGGCATCTCCCCAGCATCGTTCAATTGTTCTTCAGTCATTTTTCCTCAGTTGTATCTGACTCTTCGTGATCCTATTTGGGGTTTTCTTGGCAGATACTGGAGTGGTTTGCCATTTCCTTTTCCAGCTCTTTTGTTTTTTTGCTTTCTAAAGGGGGAAGGTAGGGCAATTGGGGTTAAGTGACTTGCCCAAGGTCACAGGGCTAAGTTTTTTTTGGTGTGTGTATATTAAGTGTCTGAGGTCGGATTTGAACTCAGATCCTCCTGACTCCAGGGCCAGCGCTCTATTCATTGCACTACCTAGCCACCCCTTCCCAGCTCATTTGACAGATGAGTAAATAAGGTTGAGTGACTTTTCCAGGGTCACAAAGCTAGTAAGTGTCTGAAGCCAGATTTGAACTCAGGAAGATGAGTCTTTCTGACTCCAGGCCAGGCACTCTTTCCATTGGGTCACCTGCATCTGTATACTGACATATTTGTTGTCTCCCCTACTAGAATGTAAACTCCTTGAGGGACGGGATTTTAAGAAAATGTTTCTTTCTATCCTTGGTGTTCTGCACAGCTCTGGCCCTTAGCAAGTGTTTACAAAGGTGCTTAACTGATGGATTAGGCTGATCACCTGCCAGGTCTGATGTTGATCTTGAAAACTAAGGCTCATCGCCTTTCCCAGATGAAGTAATGGGTCATAGGATCTAAAAGATAGATCAGGAAGAGACCCTAGAGGTCACCTGGTCCAGCCCAGTCACTTTACAGATAAGGAAACTGGGAGCAGAGAAGTTAAATTACTTCTCCATCCTCACATCAGTAGTAAGCATCAGAGGTGGGATTTGTATCTAGGGAACAGGGCTCTTTCCACTATACTTTCATAAAAGGCTTCTTTTTGATAACACTTTTAAAAAATGATGATGGGCTCAAATTTTGTTCAATAACTAAATTAAGTAAGCAGCCATTTACAACTATAGACACTTTTAAAAAAAAGAAATACACTGCTACATTGTTGGTGGAGCTGCAAATCAGTACAAACACTCTGGGAAGCTATTTGGAATTATGTAAATAAAGTGACAAAAATGACCATACCCTTTTATCCAGAAATTCAGCTACTAGGCTTCTGCCATGAGGAGGTCATTGATAAGAAGAAAGTCCTTGTGTACTCCAAAATAGTTATAACAGTACTTTTTGAGATAGGGCAGCTAGGTAGAAGAGTAGATAGAATGCCAAACCTGGAGTCAGGAAGACCTGTGTTCAAATGTGACCTCAGACACTAGCTGTATGATCCTAGGCAAGTCACTTAACCCTGTTTACCTCAGTTTCCTCATCCGAAAAAATAAGCTGGAGAAGGAAATGGCAAACCGCTCCAGTATCTTTGCTAAGAAAATCCCAAATGGGGTCATGGAGAATCAGAAACAAGAACAGTTTTTGGGATAGAAAAGAATTGAAAACAAATGCCCATTTGGGGAGTTGGGGGATGGCTAGACAAATGGTGCAATGGAACATTGCTGTGTTGTAAGAAATGACAAATATGACAGATACAGAGAAACATGGAAAGATCTCCATGAGCTTATGTAGAGTGGAGTAGAGCCAAGAAAACAATGTAGGTGGTAACTACAACAATGTAAAGAGAAGGAATAACCGTACCCACAAACAAATCAAAAGTGATTCCTGCAGAATTATGAAGAACAGGCACGTAATGGAAGAAGAGAGAGAAGACCCTCCCACCTCACCTCTTTGCAGAAACGGGACGGCCCCAAGTGGTGTGCATTGCACAATATTTTCAGACTTGATTTTTCACTGTATTGATCAGTTATTCTGGGTTTCTTTCTTGGGGAGGGGGGTAAAAATGCTATTTGTTGTATGGGATGAATCTCTGGGAGATGAGGGAGGCATTTGGGGAAAAACTCTGTTGATGTAGAAACAAAAATAAAGACAGTAATAAAAGTTACTTTTCAAAAAATGAATTCCAACATACAATTAAACTTATCTCTGATAAAAATTTTCTTCTCGGAAGGAACCCTGATACTCGTCTGACTTGGCCTTATAGTTGACAATTACTTGAACGAGGCAAGCTTAAATCTAGGTCTACATCATGGGAGCCCAAGCCAATGCTTACTGAGGAACTTTCTTCCAAGCCTTCTTCCCTTTCTTAGCAAGCAACTAGCGCAGGGGATAAGGAAGTCACATGGGGCACTCTAGGTCCTCAAATGCGGCCCACTGAACCTCTGATCTAGCGTAACTCCAGCAGGAGTCAGAAGGCCAAGGTTCTGGACCCCACAGCCCAAACACTGATGCTGCTTCCACCAGTCATGTGACTTTGGGCAAATGGGGGCTTGGTTTTTTCATCTGTAAAATCAGGAATGTTAGACTATATATTTCTTAATCCCCAGCTCTAAACTACTATGGCATATGTCCAACCCTAGGAAACAGTTTTGCGTGTCACGGTGTAGATTTAGTAATTCCTGTCTTCAATCCACCCCAACCAGCTTAATCCAGGCCATCACATCTAGCATTGGCTTAGAGCCATGATTGTTCTCTATAAGTAACACGTTGAGTAATCTTTCACCTGGGCACCCTTCCAGACGCATGTAGCTCAGTGTTAGACTTCCATCTAAACCAATGGTTCTCAACCTGTGGGTCGTGACCCTTTTGGGAGTCGAACGATCCTTTCACAGGAGTCACAGGGGTTGCCTAAGACCATGGGAAAACATATATTTCCATTGGTCTTAGGAACTGAGACACTGCTCCTCTATCCGTCTCCAGGTGGGTCTGCCCACATGCAGATACGCCCACATATGAGTATTAAAGGGTCTTGGCATTAGGAAGGTTGAGAACCACTGATCTAAACAGAAGGTGAGGTATGCAAGATTGGGAAGTAAGAATGAGATAAGTGGGGATATTCCTGGTGGGAGCAAACCTGCCCTAGAGAAGCAAAGGGGATTAGGAGGGGGAGCTGGGGGGTACTTGAAAAAGACCAAGTAGACAATCAATTATCATGTATTAAATACCTGTTATATACCAGGCATTCTGCTGGGTAAACATTGGTGATAAAAAGATCAAGTGAGATGAATCTGCCCTCCAGGAACCTAAGGTCTAGTGGGGGGAAATAGCATCTACATACACAGATATATCCAAAACAGATAAAAATAATGCAAGATAATTTGGGAGGGAAGGGAAATTCACCAGCATCTGGGGTTGGGAAGAGGGGAGGTAAAACAGGAAAGGTTTCATGGAGAACAAGAGTTCTTAACATTTTGTGTGTTTTAGAACCTTCTGAGGAAGCTCTATGGACACCTCTGAATAATGTTGTTATAACAACGTTATCCTTCTTAAAATGTTTTAACTTCATAATGAAGAAACAGATAAATTGACATTAGAGATGAGCAAAAATAAAGATATAGGGTTTTTTTCCCCATTCAAATTTACAGACTCCCCCTGAAATATATCAGTGAACTCATGTGTGTACCAGGTGTGGAGAACCTTTGGCGTGGAGACCACATGTGGCCCTCTAGGTTCTCAAGTGAGGTCCTTTGACTGAATCCAAACTCCCCAGAACAAATTACCCCAAGCAGGTCAGGGTGCCTCCTTTCCCAATTCTCATAGCTTCTAGGAACCAGTCTCCTCATTTACCCTACCTGGGGAAGTAGGAAGAGCATTTGGAGACTGGGGCCACTCTGTGGCTAGAATGTAGCCCTGCCCATTGGTCAAAGAGCCAGAGGGGGATAGCCAAGATCACAGGGAAATTGGGAGGAGCCACCAGGGCAGGGTCTTCAATAAAGGCAAGTAGGCTCTTCCTGGAAAAATGCAGAGATTTTGAATCCATAGTGTATAAGATATGTGGCTATCCTTGTAGTAGCCAAAATACGCTTTCATATCCTTGTAGTAGGCATAGTATGCTTTAATTACCTGCCCCCAGAAAAGCTTCTCCAGGTCTGAATCACTCTTTGAGTCAGTCCTTACTCACAACCATAACTGAGCCTCCAGTGGTCTGTTTACTTGGACCAAGCAGTCAGAAGACACATTTGTCCAAAATAAGGGACATTTAATAAAACAAAAACAAATGAAGTGATGAAAAAAAGATTCCACTCTACCTACATTCTAGGATCATAGATCAGAGCTGAAAGGGACCTCAGAGATCATCTCGTTCAACTCTCATTTTACAAATGAAGAAACCAAGAACTCTGGGGAGCTGAAAGAACCTGCTCAAAGTCACTCAGGTGATCCTCAGAGGCAGGATTTGAACCCAGATGCTATTACTTCAGAGGCAGTGTTCAGGGTTCCTTCCACAGCACTATGCCACCACTATAGAGGAGTATTCTTATTAACTGTCAATATGTATTAAACACCTAATATATGCTAAATATGGTGCTAAGAACACAAATAAGAAAAAGAAAAGACAAGCCTAGCCCTCAAGGAGCTTACAATTTAATAGGGTAAGACGATATTTTAAAAGGAAGCTGGAAAGGAGGCTGGAGAGGGGTGCCAGAGGGTGCCAGGCTTCGGGGGCATCATGTTCTTGGAGTCAAAATCAAGCAGAGCAGCTGATGGTAAATCAAGTCAGCTGGAAAACTCTGAGCCCTTTATAAAGGATGACTTTGGGAGGAGTTCATGGCTCTGCTCTCTAGCTCTTCAGTCAAAAGCAAAAAGCAAGTGAGTATGCTGTCTAAAACATGATTACCAGGGAACATGTATGAACACTCAGGTAAGAGCTTGAGAAGCTGTGGGAAGAGCACACACCTGGAGGACTTCCACGGCAGAAACCTCTGTGACCAGACACGCACTCAGAGACGCAGGTGGCTTGCAGTTCACACCTGGGCAAATTTGTGGCTCCATTTCTCATTACTCTCTAAAGTGTGTGTCTCCGTTTCAGGCTCTATTTTCTCAGCTGGTTATCTTCCTTGATGTTCTTTGTCCCCAAATGGCTCTCTACTACCATCTGCTGGACATTAGTTCTTCAGGATGACCTGTTCCCGGCCACAAAGATGCAGGGAGGGCTAGAAAGAATGTCTTTAAGGAGAGCAGGCTGACCCTCTTTAGTGACCATTTGAGGCTGTGGGCCAAGGAGTTCCCAAAAGCCAGCAGAATGCCCCAGCTGGGTAGTGAACTCGTGCTTTGGGTTTCCTTCACCTACAGATTTTCTTCCAGTACTATCACCCCTTGAGTATTCCCTGCTTCAGCCACCAAAACTTCTCCTTCCCTAAGAGCTTTTATTAGGAAAATGATATGAAATCTTTGTGCCCCTATACCCCAGTTTTCAGACTATGTAAAAGGCTGTTTCCTTCTTCCATAGGGGCTACATGTGGACTCTTATCCATCAACTTTGAATTGCCACCAAGTCAGCAAGGGGATCCCCTTTCTTCCATGTAAATACATAACCTCCCCCCATCGTTATATAACAGTAATTCTATCTTCTCTCTATTAGAAAGGAAGACATTTCTCAACACTACCACCTCTTGGTCCTTCAAGCCATTTCTAGGAAGGAGTTGTCTGAATCATGCCAGAGGAAAAGAAGCCTGCCAACTGAGAAGAATGTGAGCTATTTCTCCAAGTTATATGGAGCCCTCTAGAGAAAAAAGAACTTTGAGGCCAAGGCCACTGTGCTGGGGAGGAAATAAGGAAGGGTTACTACAGTTATGCTTAAAAATGGTCCATTCTTCTCAATTAAGTCTTCCTGGAAACTGGACCCTAGAAGCCCCTGGGATGGAAAGCCCATATCCTTCCTAAGGTGGTATTTATTCACCATAGACATGGCTTCTACGAGACTAGACATCTAACATACACAACACAGGTGTTGATTAGCTGGAGCAAACTTCTTGTTCAGAGATGGAAGAGTATCATTTTTCCAACTAGGGACAGGTCAAAGTCACTTGGATTAGGTGGGAACTTCATCTGGCACAAGGAGCCTATTTGGGCAAGAGTAGCTGTTATGCCCAGCACAACATGGCACCAGTACTTGAATATTCATGTTGGTCTGGATTCAGGGAAAGACTACTGGGGGAAATTATGATGATTTTTTTTTTAAAGTCAACATAAAACCTTTTTTTTTTTTTAAATCCCCGGTTGGCAATTTTTCCAAAATCAATTTTGGTTACTCCCTACCCCATCATTCCAAAGGAGCTATGTGTGTGTGGGGGGGGGGCGGTGTGGGAGGGTGTCAAGATTATGTAACTTGATTGGTTTCTCATTATTGACTATAAGAAAACTTTGTTAACTGCTGAATGGCGTCCTTGTGCCTACTGAGGAAACTTGGACCTGATTTGTTGTGCAACTGCTAGCCTTACTAATAAATTGATATGCTTGAACTTGACTTCCTAAAAGTCTTTATCAATTTCATTCACAACAGTTGATGAGCCAGTCAGGAGATTGAGAAGGGGATCCTGGCCTCCAAAACAGACTTTTAGCAGAACTCCCAGAGCATACTGAGGGATTTCTCCATGGAAGACTGCCCTGGAGTTTGGACTTCCCCTCTACCTTGATCTCAGTTTTCCAAGCTCAGGTAAGCTTCCACATTAGTGGGGGAGTCCCTTAACTGAATAAAGACAAGGTGAAGTGCTGAAGGGAATAATAGGACCCAGTAGCAGCATACTGAAGAAAATGGAATATTTAAAACATTGAGACCAGGAGAAGCTCCCAGTTCATAAAGAATGACCAAAAAAAAATTCACTATTAAATTGTGTAAAATATGGTCTAAAACTAAAAGAGATTTAGCTGATAAATTATTTGGCATTTTGATTATTGTATATTAGAGAAATCAAAAACAACCCCACCCTTACTAAATGAACTATTTATTTGTTGAGGTGCCCTGTCTAAAAAGTCATTACCTCCATTCCTTAAAAGACCCACTCTTATTTGTCAAATTAAAGGTTTTGAGTTTGCCTTCAAGAAAATTGTGTTAACTGACTTTTTATTAAACTTCTAATAGGCAATAAGAAGGAAAAATCTTGCCAGCGAGTAAATCTATGTGTTTGTCTTATCATGTTGTCTGCATTTTGATAAATGTTGCTAACTTCTTCCTGTGGTGTGATCAGCGAAAAGAAAAAGAGTATATTTTGGGGAGGAATTTCCAAAGCCTTCAAAAAGCATCTATCTCTGTCTCTCTGTTTCTCTGTCTCTCCCTTTCTAACTCTGACCAAACTGGAAGGGCAGACAAGAGACTCAGATAAGAAGGAAGGGAATCTTTGTTCACAGTGTGTAAATATTTATAGTGTTATGTATTAATGACTAAAATTTGTGACTGTGATGTTAGTTCTCAACTGTACATTTCCGAATGATGGTTTGAATATTTTTTAAGAAAAGGGGAACTGAAACTAGTTTGAAAGTCATATCAGAGAGCAAAATTTAATTTTGGTCAATATTTTACTGTACTGCTGCCTTTTCTTCTTTGAATTATATAACAATATAATTGTTTAGGTAAACTAGAAACAAACTCCTCTAAAGAAATTGCACTGGACTATCTATTGATAAGACTTTAAGAACTGGAAACGGTCACAATATTGAAATTAATTGGTATTGTGTAATGAAAACTTGTGCCTCTGCAAAGGAAAATTTAGGTAGAATAAAGATAAGGTGAATAAAAGGTTTTGGGTTTTGAAAAGGGGGATTTGAGGGTTTTGATCCCGTTGAGGTAAGAAGGATTTAGGAAACTTTTAGAGAAATGACAAGTCAGAAATTTCAGAAATACAGTATTCTATCAAGTTAGAAAGTTTACCAAATGGGGACTATTGGAAGTAAAATTTTTCAGTATAAATTTATTTGGGCGTGCGTGCTAACATTGTCCTTGAAAGCCATAGGGCCTCCCAAGAACCAAGGCAGGGAGATGGAAATGCTTGGCTGAGGGTTTCTTAAGGTTAAAACTCCAGAGAATAATAGATGCCTAGGTGTGGGGGTGAGGGGGAAAGAGAGAAAAGATAAGATGAATATATTATCTACCCACTTAAAGCATTGGGAAGGGCTAGATCAAGAAAAAGGCATCTAGGTGGCTCAGTGGATAGAGGACCTGGTCTGAGTTCAAATATGACCTCAGACACCTACCAGCTGCATGACTCTAGGCAAGTCACCTATCCCCAGTTGCCTCAATCTCCTCATCTGTAAAATGAGCTGGAGAAGGAAATGGCAAGAAAACCCCTAATGGGGTAAAGAAGAATCAAACATTGTAAATGATTGAACCACAAAATTAAGAAAACACAAGGAAATCATTTGGTTCATTGGGTGATTTTGAGCTAACTAAAAAAAAAAAAAGTGAGCCCTGAAGTTTGAAATGTTAATAGTAAATAGCCTTTGGGAAAATTGAGATTACATATTACCATGAGATTGCAAACCCAAACTTAGTTTGATTGAAATTTTGTCCTGGAACTATGTGGTCTCATTTATAGAGAGAAGTATTCTCACTATAGGGAAACGGTAGAACTTAATACATTTGGTATTTAGCACTCTGCTGAAAAATATGTGGATCTAGTAAACCTGAGTTAAATCCAGTCTCAGAAATGTATTAGCTGTGTGACCTTGAGCAAGCTACTTTACTTCTGTTTACCTCAGTTTCCATGTCCTGATAATAATAAGAGCACCCACCTCCCAGGGTTATTGATCACATAACTGTAAAGTGCTTAACACTGTGCCTGGCTTATGCAATATTCAGACCTTATAGAAATTCAACTGGATAAAAAATTTCTTTGGTAATTCTCTGCCACCTAAAGATTCCTTTTCTAAATTGGTATCCACTCCATTCAGATTTAGGCCTCATAAATAGAGAAACTTCAGTCTTACTACCCTTTTTTTTTTTGGCTTTTTGGAGGGGGGAAGGTAGGGCAATTGGGGTTAAGTGACTTGCCCTAGGTCACACAGCTAGTTTTGTGTTAAGTGTCTGAGGCCACATTTGAACTCAGGTCCTCCTGACTCCAGGGCCTCTATTCACTGCGCCACCTAGCTGCCCCCAGTCTTACTACTTATAACTGCCCTGTGATGTGTTAGCAAATTGTTACTGATACATTCAAGAAATTCAAATAAGAACTAAGAAATTTTTTTTAAAAAAAGAAACATTTTAAAGTACTATAGAAGGCAGGACTCTAAATTGCTTTAAATTAAGCTCTAAATAGCAGAAAAAGTCTGGCATGTGGTAAACACTATATAAATGTTAACTATTGTCTGTACTAGATTACTCTGTGCTGGGTTTGATGTGATTGGTGTGGAATGCTAGGATCGATTAAAAAGAATGGTTAGGCTTAGCATTCATTTTGTTGCTTTGGGCATTTTATACTAAATGTATTCAGCTGAATTATATTATCATGTTTCTAAATTGTCTTATTGTGAAATTTGGTGTGCCATTGTATGGGAAGAGCTATTAGGTTAAAAGAGAAGTTATGGTATCAAAAAAACATTTCTCCCTTGATCTCATCAGCTTCTCTTTTAATCTGGATCCTGTCAGATTATGAATTGAGCTGTTGAAAGAATGTGATACAAATGTTTGAAAACCGCCAAATATTTAATGCTAAAATGGATAATAAAATTAATGACATACTATTGGGAGAAAGAGTAGCAAAGTCTTTTTAAGTTATCACTGTTTGTGAGGTTCCTTTACTTGGGCTGGATCTTAAGATCTGAACAGCCCGCTGACCACTGCTGTGAAATTCTTAAGTACTAAAGTCTCGGAACTACTTCAAAAGTAGGGAACCTATCCCTACCTCTGAACTGGAACCTCTTCCAGCCAAAGTGGGGAAATTTATTTAAAGAGTTTCATCTCAGATAATTTGGAAAAGAGCGAAATTGTAATTGTAAATAAATAAATGTAACTTCAATAAATAGCTATTTACAGTATGTGTGAACTAATATTCACTGTATATGTGTAACATTCCAGAATGTAATTATTCTTAAATTGTAAATGAAGAATTGAAATTTCCTTATATTTGTATCACTGTTAACTGTCATTAGAACATGAAAGGAATAACCATATCCTAGCCCTAAACTGTCATTAGTGAATCTTTGTTATCTGAGGTAAAAAAAAAAAATCTCATGGGAATGTAATTGGATATTATTCCAAGTTTTGATTTCAAGCATGATTGTCTGAAGTCTTAAACCAATGTGCCATTATTCAAAGGAATTGCCATGTAGTGCCCAAAGGGAGCACAGTCTAAGAACTGCTGCAGGTGAATGTCTGTGCCAGGGAAAAGTTGAGGTGACAACTGTGGCATAGGCAAAGGTAAGAGCCTCTTGACTCAGTTTCCCCATTATGCATTCACTTTCTGGATGGGAAAGTTTCCCACCTAGTTATTTCTGACCTTGGCTTTTGATAACCTGTGAATAATATGGAAATTTGCAGCATGTTGGCTGGCAAATATGACTCCTGCCTACTATCAGACAAAGCTAAGGGAGTTTTCTCCCTATTAGGGCTTATGTCCGTGCCCTTGAGGGGACAGTTTTGATATTGTCATAACCATGTCTCTCCTTTTTCCTTTCCTAAAGTGGAAGTTTTGTTGTTGTAGGACTAAATCAATAGATTAATGCTAAAACATGAGTTGCTATAATAGGATATAAGTATGAAAGATCTTAATGTTTTCAACCTAAATTCAAACCTAAAATCAAGTCCATATCCTAAGTAAATAAGTAAATTAATTCCTAACTTTGCTGCCTCCTTGTTAATAATTACATATTCATGTTTCTAAGATTAGGCTCTTGAAGTATCTCATTCTTTCAGAGTGATATGAGGACAATATTCTCAAAAGGAGGAAATTAAGTGAAAACCTAAATTTTGAAATTGCAATAGAATCAGGATCGTTTTATAATTGGTTTCCAAATGTTTCTAATAAGATATTCAGGCCTTGAGTATGTTTTGAGTAACAAGGTCTAAAAATTGGATTAGGGATTTTACATATAAAAGCATTAATAATTATAATGTTCGTCTAATAATTCTGTTATTTATAGGATTAGAACAACAAGGTCTTAACTGGTTTTCACCACATAAACCACTTATTGGATAACCAGATTTAGGAGGTTGTACTAAATTGTGTTGAATTTTGTTACTGGCAGATTTAAGCAAAATTCCTAGGAATCTTTGCAAATGACATGCAGAGTTACCAAGGAAGAGACCTATTCCAGAATGTCCAATGAAGATGTTTCTAGGGACCAGATGACTACATGGAACATCTGGGGTTCAAGATGAAATGTGCCACTAGGATGAACATTGAGATGGGTTGCCAGGTTGCAGGGAGAATTTACATAACTTAATACTGGTGATCATCATTGTATTGTTCTGATCTTTTGGTTCATGGTGTTTATGTTTACTAAATTTTCTTGGCGAACTTTCTTGGTGAACTCTATACTAGAACAAAGTCCAGCAATAAAAGCCCTCTGGTCCATATCTATATATTGAAGTCACTGCCTTAGAGGAGGCAACTAGCAATCTCTCCCTCAAGACTGAGATGTTGACCTCTGCCACAAATGAGTCCATCACCTCCCTTCAAATTGAAACAGATTCTTTAACTCTAATGGTCATAAAAAAGCATATAGTTTCAGACCTTCTTAGAGTTTCACAAATAAGGGACTATATTACATCAGTCAATCCTGTTCCTATATTAGTCAGCTAAGATTGGAACAAAATTCAATAGGTTGTAGCAAAACCCAATTGAAGATAATCCACGGTGGAATCCTTTTTTCTGGTTTTCTTGGCTATTCTCCTGGTTACAAGGAGGAGGGATATTGACAACCATAAGCAAATGGGCTCTAACTGTCCTTAGGTCTCATAATTGGTTTTTGGCTTTGTGTTAGATGTTGTGTTGTTTATTGTACTAACGTTGTTCAGAGCAGGTTTATGACAATCTGATGATGCTTCAGAATACCAGTTCTAAATATACAACAAACCTTATGCAACTGGCACTGGATAAGAATCAAAAGGGGGAATTGAGTCAAACTGACTCTATGTTGTGAACAGCATTCATTTTGTGACTTAAAGTTCTGTATAAGAGGGTGGCTAGGTGGCACAGTGAATAGAACACCGGCCCTGGAGTCAGTAGGACCCGAGTTCAAATTTGGCCACAGCCACTTAACACAAAAAACTAGCCATGTGATCTTGAGCAAGTCACTTAACCCCAACTGCCCTACCTTCCCTCATCAAAAAAAAAAAAAAAAAGCAAAAGAAATAAAGTTTTGTATAAGCTTTGCTCATATAATTTCAGGGAAATACCACAAAATGTTTTGGGACAGCTTTTATAGGAATACAAGTTTGTTGTTGTTTACCCTTCATTCCCAAAGAAGACCATGACATCAGGAGGATGATGCCATGACTTGCAAATGAATTGGATTTAAGTAGGTAGGGCTGTGCAAGGTCACCAGCCTCACTTTCTCCTCCAGAGCCATCTGTTCCATGGGCAAGATATGAATCAGGACGACTAGAGATGGTCCCACTATGGGAATACAGAACTTAGTACTAACTTTTCTAGGAAATGTTCTGTTAATCTGGTGATTATAGTCTTTGGTTTTATGTTTTGGCCAATCAGAAAGAAGAAAAACATTTGTTGCTCAAGATTATGTAACTTGATTGGTTTCTCATTATTGACTATAGGAAAACTTTGTTAACCACCAAATGGCATGCTTATGCCTCGTGAGGGACCTTGAACCTGATTTGTTGTGTGACGGCTAGTCTTGCTAATAAATTGATATGCTCAGACTTGATCTCTTCAATTTTTATCAGTTTCATTCATGACAGTACTACCACTGTTCCAGACTGGATTTGGAGGGAGGGATAACCAAGACACCTTTAGTAGTCTGAGTCCATAATCACTTAGTTAGCAAGTATTAAGTACTTACTCTGTGCCAGGTGGAGAAGATGCTTTTTGAGTTAATATGTCAGAAAAGGTTTAGTTTGTGAGCTCCTTGAAGGCAGGGACCATCTTTTACCTTTATTCGTGCCCATAGCACTTAACACAGTGCCTAACGTGCAGGAGACACTTAATAAGTGCTCATTGACTAACTGGCCTAGATTTATTACAATGATAAGAAGTAAAAACAGTATTTTATTTTTGTAGGACTTTCTAAAGTTTGCAACATCCTTTATGTGTATTATATCACAACAACCCTGAGAAGCAAGTACTACTAACATATTTTATGGATCAGAACTAAGACTGAGAGAAATAAAAGATTTATCTGCAGTCACTTGGCTCATATTTCATCCAAATCAAATTAAGAATTTATTGTAATTTTTATAACAACGCATACTATCTTAGAATGGGGAGAGGGACTGGATGTTTCATTATTATAGGGAACTTCACCTTAATGTTAACGCCTTCCCTCTGAGATGAGTTCCAATTTATACTGTTCTATATTCATACATCTTGTTTGTCCTGAAAAGTAGGTTTGTCCTGACTCTAAGAACATCTTTCTTTCTTTCTCTCTTGGCTTTTTGGAGGGCAATTGGGGTTAAGTGACTCGCCCAAGGTCACACAGCTAGTTTTTTTTGTGTTAAGTGTCTGAAGTCAAATTTGAACTCAGGTCCTCCTGACTCCAGGGCCTGTGCTCTATTCACTGTGCCACCTAGCAGCCCCTGAACATCTTTCTTTCTATCCCACTCCAAGCTGGTGACTAGATTGGAGTTCAGGAGAGAGACTAGGGTTCAATATATAGCATCTTCATAGAGATAGCCTCCGAGATCCCTTCAAATCAAATCCAGTCAAGCCAAGCTAATGAGCATTTATTAAGTGTTTACTATAGGCCAGGTGCTGTGAGTAGCATAAAGAAAGACGAGTCCTGCCCTCAAAGAGCTTACATTCTAATTTGGAAAGATAACATAAAAAGTGACTGGAAAAAGAGGCAGGGGAATCCTGCGACAATGAAATTATTATTTATGTAACTTTATTTCTCTTTCACGTGTTAAGTTATTTAGAGAACCAGCAAGTAGTGGTGTACAGAGACCCTACCTCAAAATCAAGGGAATCTGGTAAGTCCCACTCCTGACGTATATTTACTGTGACCTTATGATCTCTCAGTGCTTCAGGCAACTTTCTAAGATTATAAATCATGAAGAAGGTGCCCGTCAGCATTGATAGAGTCTATTTGCCAAGTAGGCAAGAAGAATGAATTAATGTGCTACATGCTGTGCTCAGTGTTAGGGATACAACGATAGGGACAAATAGTCCCTACTTATATGGAGCTCAGAATTGAATGGGGGAAGATAACATGTGAACAACTACATACAAACAAGATGTATGAATATAGAACAGTATAAATTGGAACTCATCTCAGAGGCACAGCGTTAACATTAAGGGAAGTTCCCTATAATGATGAAACATCCAGTCCCTCTCCCCATTCTAAGATAGTATGCGTTGTTATAAAAATTACAATAAATTCTTAATTTGATTTGGATGAAATATGAGCCAAGAAAAACATTTGCATAGATTGTTTTAGGAAAAGTATAGGGAGTACTCCAAAGAGATTTTTTTAAAATAGGGGAAAAGGAGTTATATGTACAAAAATAATTGTAGCAGCTCTTTTTGTGGTGGCAAAGAATTGAAAACTGAGGAGGTATTCATCAGTGGGAGAATGACTGAATAAGTTGTGATATATGAATGTAATGGAATACTAGCTTATAAAACAATGAGGGGGATCATTTCAGAGAAACCTAGGAAGACTCACATGAAATGATTCAGGGTAAAGTGAACAGAACCAGAACAATTAATATAATAACTTTGAAATAACTTTCAATTGAGAGAAACAACTTTGAAAGACTTAGAAACTGTGATTAATGCAGAGGCCAACCACAATTTCAGAGGACTATTGATAAAATATGCTTACTACCTCTTAACAGAGAAAAGATAGACACAGAGTACAGACTGAGACATTTTCCCCTCCCCCAATACGTCCAATGAGGGAATTTGCTGTTCTTGGCTATCAATGTTTGTAATAAGGGTTTTGTTTTTCTTCCTTTCTCATGGGGGAATAGGGGATTGGGGAGAGAGAAGGTAGAGTTATTGATTGAAAAAATTAATTTAAAAAGTATAGGGAGCACAGCGATTTTTTTTTCCTTAAGGGAAATATTGTTACATATGGTTTAGAAACTGCTACCTTAGAAGAACAGTGTCAAGGGAATATGAAAGAATGTAGGGAAGTGTGGAATGACTAAGTGATGATACTTTGTTATTAGGGCATTGTCTCCCCAAATAGAAGAATACTTGATTTCATCCATGTAGGTATACAATTTATCCACCAATGCATGTCCCAATCTTTCTACTGTCCACTAGGCAGCTAGGTGACACAGTGAATAGAACGCTGGCCCTGACATCAGGAAGACCTGAGTTGAGTCCAGCCTCAAGTTCTTATTAGTTGTATGACACCTGTGTTTACCTCAGTTTCCTTCATTGTAAAATGAAGATAATGATAGCACCTGTATGGAAGGATCAGGTAATGTGACAGTTATAAAGTGCTTGGCACTGTGCCTGGCATGAAGTAGGTGCTTAATAAATTCTTTTTTCCCCCTGAATTATTGTGGACAAAAGTAGAGTCCCTCTACTTTTAGCTAGCTTGCTCCTCTGACAACAACCCTGCAGTCAGTCCCAGGGTCCTCAGCATAGTAGAACCTAACAGAATTTGAATTCTGCTCTTATAACCTTCAGGAGTCCGGGATTATTTCAATATCTGCCCCAAGACAGAAAAGAAAGGCTTAATCAGAGGTTTTCTAAAAGTCCTTGTTAAAATCAAAATGTTTTATCATAGGAAGAATATATTAATAGATTATCACCTCTGTAGTACAAATATAAGAGTTTCTGGGCAATGGGCTACAAGTTGGGTTGATTTTAATAGCAATCTGGGGGATCAAAGATATCAGTTATAGGGTACTGTTATAGGGAGGGGAAGGCTCTAAGGCATAGACCTTCCAGAGAGCACCTTTGGACATCCGCGGGGACCCCATGAAGGCATCTGGCCTCAAAAAAGTACAGATGAAAAGTTGAGGGAGAATGTTACATCCCACCCAACACTGGACTAATAACGTTTAATGACTAGTCCATAAGCATTTAGTAAATGTCTCCTGTATGCCAGGCCCTGTGCTAAGAGCTGAGGATACAAAGAAAGGTAAAAGGTAGTCCTTGTTCTCAAGGAACTCGTAGTCTAATGCAATTGAGACTGGTGTTTTCCATGCACAGAGAGGATCAGTATGCTTGGCTGATGGAAATTTGCCCTGTGGAAAAAGCTAGCGAGCCTGCTTCCAGCAGAGTTGTAATGGTTAGGAATGGAGGAGCCCAGGAGAGACTGGGAAGCATACATAGATATGCTGTAACTGGTTTTGGTCTACTGAGCATATGGTGAGGAAAAATCTTCTCCTTGGGCTATACATGTGCACCCAGAGGCATCTTCAAAAAGGTCTGAGTGAGCCTTGACTGAGGCTCTTTGGTGGCTTCCTCTTTAGCTGTCCTCTTGTAGGATCTTTTTTTATCTTTTTTCTTTTTTAAATAAACTTTTGTTTACTTTTAGTTTACATTATTCATTTCCACAAGGTTTTGAGTTACAAATTTTCTCCCCATCTTTCCCCTACCCATCACCCAAAACAGTGATCCCACTGTATATCCCCTCCCCCAATATGTTCTCTCCTATGTCCTTCCCCACCACCCCTCTGACTTTCCAGTAGGTCAAGATGGCTCTCCCTACCCCAGTGCCTGTATATCTTAATTCCCAGTTGCATGTAATTAACAATAATAATAATAATAATATATAATATATATTTTTAACATTTGATTATAGAACTTTAAATTCTAGATTCTTTCCCTTCCTCCATCGTCTCCCATCCCCACTGGAAAGATAAGCATTCAATACATGCTGTACATATGTAGTTATGCAGAACATCTCCACAATGGACATATTGTGTAACACTGATGATATTTCCCTCCTTTCTATCTTGCCCTCCACCTTGTTCCATTCTCTACATTGTCCCTGTCCCTTCACAGAAATGTGTGCTTCTAACAACCCTCTCCCCCCACCTTCTCCACCATCATCCCTCCTCTCATCTCTATCCCCTCCTACTCTCCTGTAGCGCAAGATACCCAATTTAGAGCATATGTCATTCCTTCCCTAAGCCAAATTCAATGAGAGTAAGGTTGACCCATTCCCTTTTGCCTTCTTGTTCTTCCTCTGCATTGTAACGGTTGTCCCTTGCCTCTTCTGTATGAAAGGATTAACCTCATTCTGTCTCTGTCTTTCCCTGATCACGTCTGATAAGAAACCTTGACAGCTTATTCTTCTCCCTGCCAAGGCCATAAGGTCCTGAGAAATGGGCCTCAATCCTTGGCGTCTGCCTTTTTTCTTTTCTGTCTTAGGTGAAGGGCCTAGAACCTCTGATTTTAAGAATTTTGAAAGGTCAGAACAGCACCCAGATATTCCATTACCCCAGAATCTGAGTTTTGCAACCAGTATAACATCAATATCCCCATGGCATGTAGAGTGCCCTTTAGGACTCAGCTTATCCATAACTGAGATGGTGACTCATCTGTCAGTCACACCACATCTGAACATTGACTTGGTAAGACCAAAGTTTGAATCTACTTTCCCCAGAGACCAAGGTGGTGTAAGGGAGAATGTTCCCTGAGGCATTGGAAGTAGGAGAATGTTTGTACTTTTGTTCTTATTACAACTTTAAAACAAATATTCTTTTGTTATAACAACACTTGCTAAGTAGTTAAATGAAACTGGACACTAGTCACTGGTAGGTAACAGTTGGGGTGAGGGTAGAGGACACAGCAGGTCTGCTTGAACAGAGAGTTTTAGACCAGGAGACTTCAAACATCTCAGAGTAGCCAACTAAATTTTAGACTTAATCCTAACCCTAGAAACCAAAGATGAAGAAATAGCTTCTTGGCAGCAGGTTAGACTAGGAAAACACCAGGTTTTAAAGAACCCCAATTACCTCTGGGGATTATAAAAGAATGGGTCTAATGTGAACCAAAAATCAAAGGGAGTCAGTCAACTCTCCTCAGTCTCCATTCACCTTTCCCATGAATTCCCAATCAAAATACTCCTTCCTGATCTTCATTCCTCTCTGAATGTTGTCTGTACTACAGGAATATAAACTCCTAGAAGGCAGGGTCCATATCTCATTCATATTTGTATCACCAGAGTTTCGAACAGTGCTTGGCACTTAGTAAACACACAATAAAATGCTTTCATTCATTCATTCATTCATTCATTCATTCATTCATTCATTCAAAAGGGCAGACTGGATTTGTACCCAGATGTCTTTAGAGTGCCAAAGTCCCTGGAGCTGAAAAGTTTCTTAGCTCAATGTACACAAACATATGGCAAGCAGGATTTGACCTGGACTCCATAGTTTGCAGATCTCTGGTCCAGGGCATTCTGAAAGGAGAAAGTCTGAGGTGGTCAATAGCATCACTAGGGCCCAACAGAGCTCTGTCCAGTGTTTGGTGGCCAGGACAAATCCATGTTGTGGTTATTGGGTGCTTTGTCAGGGAAAAGAGAAGGGGAGAAAGGGATGGTAGGAAAAGAGGAAGGACTCCCTGAATCAAAATATTTCTCTGCAGACCCACAATAGAATTATATGTCTATTTCTGTCTCTGTCTCTTTCTGATTTATCCAATAGTCATGAACTACTACTGTTCTCACTCATAGGTTAGAGCATACTTTACAACTGTGCCCAGCTAGCCTCTGAGAAATGAAAGGGAAATGAAAAAGGGGCTGTTCCCTCGGTTTCCCTACCGTTAGGAGAAAAGCACAGATGGCCCTGTAAATATGGATGCACAAAGCCTGGGCTTCTCAAATGATAATCCATATGGAACCTGGAAACAGTATTTACACCTGGGGCTAAAGATTAAACAAATTTCCCTTGTGGGGGAAAAAAAAATCACACCTTCCATCTCGAATTGCTGACTCTAGTGAAAAATGAGCAAAGTGTGGAATTGCAATTACGCTCTCCAGATGGCTGTAGTGTTTTTCCTTCTCCTGTTGTTTTTTTTTTTAAATTAGATCAGTATTTCACCCCCCTTGGGGTGGACCTGGCAGAAGCAAGCACTGTATCAACTATTTTATTCCTTAATAATAAAAGCATTTGGGTGAGCATTGGGGGGCAGCTGAAGCATGTTTTAATCTAGGTCCAGGGTTGGCGTGCTTTCTAAAGTAAAATGCCAAATTTTCATTTATTCATTGGGTCATAGGGATTGGGAAGATAGGGAAAGAATGTTATCTAGGAGTATGCTGGTAAATGTTTAACAACTGGCTCTCCGGAAAAAAAAACAACAACTCAGACACAGTTTTAAGTTAAATATGCATTGCTAACACCTTCTCCATCATGTTCTTAAATCTTGACAATCAACAAAATAATAAATCAGGCCCTGATCTGTAGCACTTGCTGATTTCTGAGGAAAAACCTCTCACACTGAAAATTTAACTATCGGCTCTTTGGATCTTGTTCCAGGAGACTCCAGCACACCCCTGGCTGTTATCTAGATAATTGACTTTGAATTTAAGATTTTTCCTCTCTATAAACATCACCTCTAAAAGGCAAAAATCTCTGAAAGGGATCATACTTTGTACTAACCCTTTATCATGGGGCTCTTAGCCTTTTTTATATTATGAAATCCTTGGGCTGTCTGGTGAAGCATACAGACCCCTTCTAAGAGTAATGATTTTAAATGCACAGGATTACAAAGACAATCAATTGAATTGAAACACAATTATAAAAATATTTTTAAAACAAGTTCACAGACCCAAGGTTAAGAATCCCTGATACATCAACAGTTAGATGAAAAATGCTCTAAATTACTAATAATTGGAAAAATATAAATTAAAGCAGCTTTGAGGTTTGACCCTACATTTATCAGACTGGCAGTGATGACAAAAAAAAGAAATTGATGAACAGGAACATAGACACATGAATAATGCAGTGTCGGTGAAGCTATTCTGAAAGCAGTTTGGAACCCTATGCAGAAAGTCACCAAAGTGTCCATACTCTTGGATCCAACTACATATATAACTATTAGGCCTATACTCCAAAGAAAGCAACGAAAGAGGAAAATGATCTATGAGTACGTAAATATTTATAGCATCTTTTTCAGGGGTAGCCAAAAGTTAGAAAACCAGAGAGTGTCCTCTTGTTGGGTAAACTCTGATCAATGCAAGAGTAAGCCAGGAGTCCCAAAGAATGAAGACAAAATATGGCATTTATCTTCTGATAAGGAGGTGACAGATGGAATTAAAATGAAGAAAGAAGGGGTGGCTAGGTGGTGCTGTGAGTAGAGCACTGGCCCTGAAGTCAGGAGGACCTGAGTTCAAATTCGGCCTCAGAAACTTGACACACTAACTAGCCATGTGACTTTGGGCAAGTCACTTAACCCCAATTGCCCTCCCCCCCAAAAATAATAAAAAAGCAAAAAAATAAAAAATAGAATGAAGAAAGAGACATGCATTTTTAGACGTGGCTAAGCTGGGAATTTGTTTTGCCAGACTCTGTATAAAATCTGGGGTTTTGTTCTCTTTCTTTCTTTCCTCGGCTTGGCTTCCATGAGACAGCCTGGCGGTGTAGTGGACAGCTCATGGGACCTGGAGCTGGGAAGACTTGAATTCAAATCTTGCCTTAGGTACTTACTAACTGACCCTGACCTGTCACTTAAATCTCTCTCTGTACAGATGTGTCCTCATCTGTAAAAATGAAGACAATAATAGCACCTACCACCCAGGATTGTGAGGATCAAACAAAATAGTATTTGTAAGGCAATTAGCACAGCATGCATTTATTGTTGCTTAGTCATTTCAGTTGTGTCTGACTCTCTATGACCCCATTTGGGGTTTTCTTGGCAAAGATACTGGAGTGGTTTGCTGTGTCCTTCTCCAGCTCATTTTACACAGGAGGAGACTGAGGCAAACAGGGTTAAGTGACTTGCCCAGGGTCACAGTATGTGAAGCCAGATTTGAACTCAGGTTTTCTTAACTACAGGTTCAGGGCTCTATCCACTGTGCCACCAGTTGCCTCAAAGAAATACGATTAAGCAGAAAAATTCAATGTAGAGAATACAGTAAAAGTGGCCTCAGACACTTACTTAGCTGGGTGACCCTGGGCAAGTCACTTAACCCTGTTTGCTTCAGTTTCATCAACTGTAAAAAGAGCTGGAGAAGGAAGTGGCAACCCACTCCAGCATCTCTGCCAAGAAAACCTCAAATGGGGTCACGGAGAGTCAGACATGACTGAAAATGACTGAACAACAACAAAATGGAATGATAACAGCACCTCCCTTGCAAGACTGCTGCAAGGACCCAACGAGAGAACAGACCAGCACCGTGTCTGGAACATAGTAAGTACTTATGCGCCGTCCCTTTGCCTTCCCTTCTTCATCAACAGCGAAGGGGAGGAGAAAGTGATTATGACGTAAAGACAAAGGGCTCAGTAAAATATATTTTTTAAACAAGGATAAAAAGAACGTCAGAGTGCCCATCAGCCTTTGTGGGATTAGGAGCAAAGCTATGCACAGCAAGGCCATGCAGCAAATGTCCATTGAGCACAGATTGTATGCCAAGCACTGTTGTAGGAACTGGGATATAAAGACAAGAACCATAATTGTCTCTGCTCTCAAGGAGTTTATATTCTACTGAAGGGAAGCAGCCCAGATAATTAAATACAAAATAATCCTTAATTTAATTCCTCGCAGTGGACAACACCAGACAGGGTCAGGAAAGCAAAGAGGAGGATTCCAAGCAGCAGAGGAGTGGGCGGAGGTATGGTCTAGCAAAGGCAGAGCCAATAGGCCATTTGGCAGGAAGACAGGGTACATGAGAGGGAATAATACAAATTTAGTCTTGGGGAGAGAAGTTGGAGGCAGATTGTAAAGGGCTTTAAAAGCCAAACAAGAGTCTGTATGCAAGAAAGGAGAAAAGATGAGAGCAGCTTCGAGAGGGAGTGTAGGAAAAACCACCTACTTCATAATTTTACCTATTATCAGTCCTGGTGCCCATTAACATGCCTAATCCCACAAAGGCATTAATTTACCACTAAGATGTTAGCTGAACTCTGGGGTTCTTTTTCTTTTCTTGTTTAAAGATATATTTTTAAAAAATTTGTAATAGAAAAATTGTCTTTACATTATACTCATTACCAGGGAATGAGCTGTGTCCCCAGCCACAGTTACCGGGCCACTGACAATCATTCCTTGGCCCACTGTGTTGGGTAGTACTACAAAGAGAGACAAGATGAACAAAGCTTCAACCAGATGGTCCTTCATAGCTATTAAAAAACCTCTGAGTGACCCTCAACCCTCTTTCATTGCACCAAGAAGATGAAGAAAATCTCTTTTAGTTTTGAAGCATACAAAGCCTCCCCTGGCAGTCACCAAAGGGCCTTCACCTGGGGATGCTTGATTCACCAGCAGCTTCTAGGGCAGAATGTAGAAAACCATAGCCAATAAGTCCAGCTAAACAGCTTGGGAATTCTCCACAAGAGACCATGTTCAGAAATGTGTGTGCCATGTAAGACCCCATTCAACACTTTTACCACAGCATGACGTTCCAATTGCTTTTCTTTCTTTTTAAAAATCTTATTGATAATTGGTATTTTTCATGTTCATATCACCTTCATTTCTAAATATGACTCCCTTCTTCCATTACAAAAGATTTTGTTCTTCAAAGAAAGAGAAAAGTTGCTCATAGAATCCGATTAGCATATCAGTCACTTCTGATATTTATTTCACATCCATAATCCCTTTGTAAAAGGATGGAGGTACATTTTCTCAATTCTTCTTCTTTCATTTTGCTTTTTATCAACTTTGGGTACTTAGATTTTTTACAGGGTATACCTCAGATTTGGAACTCCCTTTTGTCAATCTACTGTCTTTGCAATGAGCAAGAGCCATCTCCAACCTTCAGAAAAGTACTCAGAGGAAGTAGGATTTGTGTGCTCTAATTAATCATGGTGTTTCTTTAGGTCCCCTAATGCCATGACCGTCAAGGGATATATGGGGCTTTGAAATTGTGCCCTACTATTCAGCCAGGCCACATTCCTCCCTCTGCTTCATTTTAAGGTAATTACCCCCAGGGTTCCTCCTCTATGGTGTGCAGACCACCCCCTCTCCCAGCACCACTACCACCAATGATATCCCCCAATTTGCGCCTTATGTCCAACACCCTCATTTGAGGCTGGGGGTGTTAAATGGCTTTTCCTGGGTCATATAGCCAGTAAGTGGGATAGCTAGGTGGTGCAGTGAACAGAGCACTGACCCTGGAGTCAGGAGGACCTGAGTTCAAATTTGGCCTCAGACATTTGACACTAACTAGCTGTGTGACCTTAGGCAAGTCACTTAACCCCAATTGCCCTGCCTTCCCCCCTCTAAAATGGAAAATAATAATAATATATAGCTAGTAAGTGCCTGAAACAGAATTAGAATTTAGGTCTTCTTGACTACAGTCTACCCACTGAGCCCTCTATGCTCACCAGCTCTAACTCAGAATCAATACATACCTTATATTCTTCATGTAGCAGAATGTAAGTTCTTTGAAGGCAGGGGTTAGGTTTTTGCTTTTGTTTTAATCTGAGTGTCTCAGCACATCACACAGTATCCTGCACTTACTTATAATAGTCAGCATTTAATGGTTGTGTGTAAAATTGAATTAAATATAACATTCATAAACTAATATTAAATCAGGTTCATTAAAGACTTTCTACTCTGATTGTTGTTGCTCCTTTAGCATGGCAATCCCTGAAATCTATGGTGCAGGTTGGATTGAGTGTGGAGCCTGGGTGATGGTCAGTGTGAGCGGCTTCTTGGGAAGCAGCTCAGGGGTGGTGCTGGAAGGAAGAAGCCGCCTCTGTCCTGGCCTCTCAGGGAGGAGAGATGCAGCATGTCAGGGGAGTGACTTCAATCCATCTCCTTTTGACTTGTGCTTGTGTATGCTCTCTACTCATACAACTACCACAAACCTGGCTCAAATCATCACCTCTTGTCTGGACTGCTCCAATAGCCTTTGAATGGCACACCCTACCTTGAGTCCCTCCTGGCTCCAATCCGTCTTCTACTCGGCTCTAAAGCAAAAGTCACTCCCTGCCCAGTGGGCTCCTGCAGCTCCCTCTGACCTCTCTAGGACCAAATAGAAAACCCTCAATTTGGCTTTTAAACTTGACGCCATTCTATTGTTGTTGTCATTTTTTAGTTGTGTCTGACTATCTGTGGTCCCATTTGGGGTTTTCTTGGCAGAGATACTGGATTGGTTTGTCATTTCCTTCTCTAGCTCATTTTACAGATGAGGAAACTGAGGCAAACAGGGTTAAGTGACTTGCCCAGGGTCACCCAGCTAGTCACAAGTGGCCTCAAGGCCACAGGTTTCCCCACCCCTAGCCCAAGTTCAGCAGACACAATAAGTGCTAACCTAAATCGACAGAAGGTCTGGGCTTTTCAATGTTGCAAGCACAGGGGCTTCTGGGTTACTTGGTCCCATGAGTATTTCTATACTAGCTGGGATTTTAGTTTGGACTTTAAAGGAAGCCAGGAACATCAGCAGGTGGAGTTGAGGAGAGAGAAGTTTCAAACATAGGAAGAGCCAGAGAAAATGCACAGAGCCAAGAAATGGAAGGAAGCTTTTGTTCATGGATCAGCCAGGAAGTAACTAAGTGTCAGGGAGCAAGATACAAGAACACTGGAAAAGCAGGGTGGGGGGGATGGTGTTGCCTTATGAAGGACATTGAATGCCAAACAGAACATCAACATTTATATTTGATCCTCTGGGCCATCTCCAGTCGTCCTGATCTATATCTGGCCACTGGACCCAGACAGCTCCGGAGGTGAAAGTGAGGCTGGTGACTTGGCACAGACCTGTCTCACTTAAATCCAATTCAGTGCAAGTTACGTCATCATGTCCCTGACATCACGGTCCTCTTTGACAGTGAAGGACAAACTACAATATTTGATCCTGGAGGCAATAGGGAATCACTGGAGTTTATTGTGTAGGGAGGGGTACCCTGGTCAGACCTACACGCCTTTATTGACTGAATGGAGCATGGATTGGAGTAGGGGGAGACTGGAGGCAGGCAGACCCACCAGCAATTTTACAGTAATCTAAGTGAGAGGCGATGCGGGTCTGCACCCGAGTGGGGGCAGTGTCAGAGGAAAGAAGAGGGGACATTCAAGAGATGTTGCAGATGTGAAATCAACAGTCCTTAGCAGCAGAAGAGGTTATATTTGCAAAGCACAGATGCTATTATAAATGCTTATTCCCTTCTCCGCCTCCCATGGGGGCTAGAGTGGCTAGGAAGGCCTGGGTGAAGAGCCTGGGATCAGTCAGTCGGTCAACATTTATTAAATAAGGCATTGGAAATACAAAGAAAAGCAGGGAAAAACAGCCCCAATCCCTGCCCTCGGGGAACTCATAAAGTAGTGGGAAAGACTAAGTGTAAATAAGGAGGTACATAAAAGCAGAGTGGAGAAAGGGCTTTCTCTGCTGGGAGGACCAGGGAGGAAAGGTCATTTGCAAAAGATAAGAAAGCCAAGGAAGTGAAGAGGGAGAATGTTCTAGGCACAGGGGGACAGCCAATGACTAAAAGGTACAAAGAGGGGGGATGGAGTCACCTGTCCGAGGAACTATAAGTAGGCCAGTGTCACTGAGTCTTAGAATGAATAGAGGGGAGTAAAAATAAGACTCATCTTTGTGAGTTCAGATCTGGCCTCAGATACTGACTCAGTGACCCTGGGAAAGTCACTTAACTCTGTTTGCCTCAGTTTCATCCTCTTTAAAATGAGCTGGAGAAGAAAATGACAAATCAACCCAGTACCTTTGCCAAGAAAACCTCAAATAGCGTCACCAAGAGACTATACGTATAGTTATATTGATATATAAATCTGTATAGAGATTTATCTACATATAATTAGATGGATGCTGGGCCTGGAATCAGTAGTACGAGTCTCCCTGATTTTGAATCTGGCCTCAGATCTGATAGGCACTCAGGTGGGGACCCTGGGCTCAGAATCTCATCTTGCTCCTTCCTGGAAGGGCATGGCTCTTAGACAATGATCCAATGGTCCCTGGAGGGAACTAGGGAAGTGGTCTGAATTGGTCAGATTGGGAGGGAATATGGCAGGTGATGAGGGTGGCCATAAACAAAGCTGGCCATATTTGAGTGCCTGAGATAGTAGCTCTGAGGCGCCCCCTTTCTCACCTTACAAGTACAATAAGTGCAAGGAAAAGAGAAACACCGAGTAGATACTTAGACAATTATAATAAGCAGGTGCAACTTCTTCCTTAGTAACTCTCCCCCTTTCTGTTGGCTGTTTGTCCGTTGTTTCCTAATAGTTACTAGTGATCAAACACATTCATGAATACACATGCACACACATGCACACACACACACACACACACACACACACACACACACTCTTTCTCTCTGTCTCTGTGTCTCTGTCTCTCTCTGTCTCTGTGTGTGTCTCTCTCTCAACCCAAACCATAAGAAACCTAATGAAGTGTATGCTCTTTAGAAAGGAGCAGGAAAGCAGAAATACGAAACTCTGTGTCCTTTTCCACAAAGGACCGAGTAGAAAAAAGTCCATTGGCAATGACACAAGGGAGCAGCTGAGCCAAGCTCCGGGAGGGAAGAGCTGGCCCAGAATTCTAAAGGGTGCATCATGGTGGCAGGAGCCACCCTGCAATGCTGCCATTCTCACCCTTTTGTCTCCCCAGACCACGTGCTATAATTCAGCAACCAATTAGGCATAGCTTTAGCAATCGGATTTTGGCAATGCCATGGCAATGAGCTTCTTGGGATGACCACATTTAGTGCTGGAAAGGACTTTAGAGATAGGTGGTCATCTACAAAATGGGGACTGGGGAGGCGGAGTTGGATCAGCTGAGCAAATGAGGCTGAGAAAGGCAAACCAACATAAGAGCAGAAATTCAGAGAGTCTCTAATTCCAAATTCTCATGATAATAATTACAATAAGAGAAATCATAACTGACACTAATCAGTCTAAAGTTTGCAAAGCATTTTTACATATATTACTTATCTGATCTGCCCAACAACTCTGGGAGCTAGGTGTCGTTATTCTCCCCACTTTAAGGATGAGGAAACTGAGGCAAGAGAAGTTTAGCAGCTTGTCCAAGGTCACACAGATAATGGACGTATGGATGGATGGATGGAGCAATGGTCAAACTCAGATCTTCCTGGCTCCAGTCCCGGGCTCATTCTAATATGGCACCATGCTGTTACGCCATGACTACTTTATGATGACATCATTTCAACACCAGCTAGTAGCACATCTACTTTTAGGGTATTTTCAACCACTCAACCAATGTTTAAGAAATTACCTACTATGTGCAGAAAGAATCACGCTACATATAAATAAGCCACAGTCCCCGTCCTCAGGAAAACCATTCCCTCTCCTGCCTCTTCCCCTGGTTAAAGTCTCTCTTTCCTGTGGCCTGCTTCTCATCCCTTAGTGAGGGCTTCATGTCACCAAGCTTATCTGGATTGATACCCTGATAGAGTTGAGGGTGGAGAAAGAAAGGACAGCCAAGGTTAACAAACCTTTGTCTGAAGCAGAGAGCTCTCTGTTCCACTCTTCTGGCTTGGAGCAGGACTTGAAGGGATCTTTTCTTGTCTTCTCTCATGGATAAGCTTGGAGAAGAATGGAGAGGGAACCTATGAAAGCAAGATTGTGGCCCTACCAGCACCAGCACCAAGTACAGGAGCACGTCTGGAGAGGCTATGCAGGGCAGTTCTGGGTTTAGTAACTAGGCCCTCTAGCAAACCAGGCCCCCAGAAAACCACAAACGCACACCGGAGGCCAGCAGGATGGATAGGAAATCAGCAAAAATCTGATAAAGGCATGCTGGCAAATAACATTGGTAGCAGGGCAGCAGTTAAGAATGAACCCAGGGGACCAGGGACTATAACAGAAAAGCACTAGGACATATGAGCAATTAACCAGGGTATGCAAACCAGGACGTACGTGTAGCATGAATGAATGAGAAAAACATTCCTTAAGTGCCTCTTACGTGCCAGGCGCTATGTTAATGTCTGGGGATACAACTACAGGAAGTACTCAAGGAGCTTACATTTTAATAGGGGAAGAAGACCCATGTAGGGGCCTGATGGCCTGGGGGCACTTTGGGTCTGAGGAATCACAAAGATGATGAGTGATCCATTGGACAATCCTTTCCATACACAATAGTAATATGGACTTTATTACTGTGCCAAAGCCACAAGGGGAAAGTGGGGGAGAGGGTTAGGAGAAGAGATGATACTCAGCAGTGGTAGGGAAAATGACAAGACAGCGCCCTCATCTTGAGGCCAGCTGGATATAATGGGTGAAGTACATTCACACTCAGTCTCCAAGGAAGATGGGAATCCTCCCCAGGAAAAGCAATGTCAAAGCTGATTTACTTGGTCAGGGACCCACCCATATCTTTTTGCCTCTTGTATGTGATAAGGAAGCAGCTGGTCAGTAGAAACTTGATAGGGGCATGAGTTCCCTGTGCTCCCACATTAGCAGCAGCTGGACCCAGCCCAAGTGTTTTAAGAGCAATCAGTACTTTGATGTCTTGAAGCTAGCCCCATAATTCCACCATTGTTGCAGGAAACAAGAAAAGGGACCAGGGAAGCCCTAGAAGAAGGAAGTGGTTGCCTACTCAAGAACGCTGGTTCCCTTTTGCATGTTTTTGTCATTGCTGTTTCCTTCCAAAAAGACTTTTCTCCAAAGAGGACTCGGGGATGGGGGAACAGCTGGGGGGGGGGTCATTCCTCCTGATTAAGTCACATGTATCCAACCTCATATTCTTTCCAGGTAGGACAGACATATATGTGACTTATCAAACATACAGGTGAGGGAAGGCTGCTCACATTTTGGTGAAGAGAAAAGAGAGTGTTATCAGAACCAAAGGAAATCACAAGCCAGGCTGGGCTGGTACCAAGATGGCTACTACAGAGTCCTGAAAAAATTCAAGGGCAAATGGAAAACCAGTAACTGGAGTCGAGATTCAGGCCAAGGAGTCCCTACTAGATTAAAAAGCAGCACATATTAAGCGCCAAAGAATTAACTCTTTAGTTAAATCTGTCTCTCCAAAGCTCTAATCCTTTTCCTGGGAACTGCTCGTGTCACCATCTTTTCCTTTCCCCTCCCTGTGCTGCCATGTTTGTATGGCGAAGGCTAGCTTCTGCCATCCACTCTTGTGACTCAACCTGCCCATCAATCCCCAAGGCTTGTGTGCCTATACCCCATCAGCCAGGCAGCTCAGTGCCTTGAGAGCAACCTCAGAGTAACTGACTTAATTAATCCATGCTGCAAGGTCTATGGAAACTGAATTTCATCACCTTCTTCTTAGCCATCCCATGTCCCTGTCATTCCTGGGGAGCCCTGACACTCTCCTCAACCAGTTGTGGCTGCAAGCTCAAACCCACTTACAGCCCAGGATCCTCTGCTCTCCTGACAGGAAGCTACACAAGAGATCCATAACTGAACCAGACTTGACCTTAAAATTGATAAGATTCCTATCATAGAATTCTCATTGTCAGCACCTTAAACTTACTCATCTGTTTTTATTGTGGCCCTTTCTTTTACATAGTCTGTTCTTGTATACCTTTCTGTCCCTTAACTCTGGCCATTATAATTGAGTTAATTGGAAGTATATTGCCATATGATGTAAGCAGTCTTAACTTGAAGATTTCTATGCATTGCTCCTGCTTCTTTGGAGGCCCTAAGGGAATAAGACTTGAAGACGAGAGAGTTAGTTCATGACGGTGATCTTCAACAATTTGAAGGACTATCGAGATGAAGAAGGATTTGATTAATTCATCTTGGTCTCCAAAGCAGAGACAGAAGTTGCTGAGAAAAAGATATTAGTTCAATATGATGAAAAATTTCCTAACAAATAGAATTATCCCAAAATGGAATGGTAGTGAACTCACTATCATCAGAAGTCTTCAAGCTAAGACTACTTGTCAAAGATTCAATTCAACAAATGTAACACTGGTTATTATGAGGCTCAAATGAGATAATGAATGTCAAACACTCTGAAAAGCTTAAAGTATGGCATAAGTATAGGTCATTAAAGATAATAATATCATCACAAAAAAAGGCATTTTTAATGTTAAGATTTGGAAAAGCTGAGGAATGGGAAGAAGGGGGATGAGGAGAATACAGTTTAGGCTGTTCTCAAAGGCAGGAGGTGAAATATTCAGTTCATGGAACAGCCCAGTTGGATCAGAACACAATAACACAGTGTGTGTGTGTGTGTGTGTGTGTGTGTGTGTGTGTGTGTGTGTGTGTGTTCTCTTCTGGACTTGCCCCACACCTCAAACTCTTAGAGTGGGTCCTCTGAGAGACAATTACCCCAAGTTCCAAGTTCAAAGAATAATTTCCAACAACAAGAGTGGAGGAAGGACAGAGAAATTCCTTTCTCTACTGTCTCACTCCTGTACTCTGAAAGAATAAGTGAAAAGATGAAAAGTTCTCACCCTCTGTAGTTTAGCTACGGGGGATGATTCTCCCTTCAGAGCTTACCTTTGCTTTTTAAAGATCACCAGGGATGTATGTGACCCTTCAGCCAGTCAGTGGCCAGATGTCCTATAGGAAATTGAATGAGAAACTTCTAAAGGAGCAAAGAACTGTAAAAACTTCTCTATGCCTCCTTTACATGTGAAAGGAAGTAATCAAAGAGAGCTGGAAAGATGAAATGAAGCTAGATTGTGGAAGGTTTTAAATGCCAGGCTGAGGAACTTGTATTTTGTTGTTGAATCATCATGTTTGACTCTTCCTGAGCCCATTTGGGATTTTCTTGGCAAAGATTCTGGAGTGGTTTGCCTTTTCCCTCTCATTTTACAGATGAGGAAACTGAGGCAAACAGGGTTAAGTGACCTTCCCAGGGTCACATAGTTTTTAAGTATCTGAGGCCAGATTTGAACTCGGGAACATGAGTCTTCCTGACTCCAGGCCCAGCACTCTATCCACTATACCATCTAGCTGCCCCTTATATTTTCTAGTAGAGGAAATAGCCCCTAGAGATTTTGAAATGGGAAATGACATGGTCAAAACTTTGCCTCAGGAAGATTATTTTGGCCAATATGAAGAGGATGGATTTGGAGCAGGAAAGAGTCAGGAACCAGGGAGCCCAGTTAAAGGCTATTACATTTGTAAAGGCAACAAGTGATAAGGTTCTGTATATGTCATTAATTCATGTATAGAGAAGAGAATTAACAGAAGAGAGATGGTGGAATAGAAACAGGATGTGAGGGAGAAGAAAGAGTCAAGGGATGTCTCTGAGGTTATGAACCTGGGGGAGTGGGAATATGAGGATTTCCTCAATCAATCAAGCTTTATTAAATGCCTGCTGAATGTCAGATTCTGTACTATGCATCGGAGATACTAACCCAAACAATGGAACAATCTCTCTTCTCTTATATCCTTGATAAAAACAGGAAACTTTAGAGGAGGGGCAGATTTAAGGCTAGAAGATGACGAGTTTAGGCTTGGACATTTTGAGTTTGAGATGCCAGTGGAACATCCAAATGGAGAACTCCATTAGGCATTTGGAGATGGGGGACTAGAGAAAGAAGGATGGATATACATTTGGGAACCATCTGCATAGCAATGATAACTGGACCTTGGGAGTTCATGTTGGAGATGGGATTCCTGTTTGGGTTGGACTGGACCAGGGATTGACAAACTACAATTCATGGGCCCTGCCCACCACCTGTTTTTGTACAGCCTGCAAGCTAAAAATGTTTCATTTTTTATACTTTAAAATAAATTTTTATTGCATTTTACAACACAAAAACCATACTTAGTTCCAGGGCCTGACAAAAACAAGTGGCAGCTTGAGTTTGGCCTTTGGCTATAATTGTCTGACCCCTAGGTGATCTCTGTGGCCCCTTCTAAAAATTCTGAGATTCTAGGCTGCTGTGATTATTCTGTGACGCTCCTGAGGACAGAAATGGTACCAATGGGCAACTGAGAGATTTTGGTTAAACAGGACAAAAAAATTTTTAATAACTAGAGCTCATTGAGAGGGATAGATTGCCCCATGAAAGAATGAGTTCCTATTCACTGGAGCTGTTCAAAGACAGACTGGATGACTGTTTGTTAGAGACAGAGGTAGAGCAGGGCAAGGGGGTGTCGGGGAAAGAGGAGGAAATGCATCCTGCACTTCATGAGTTCACTGACCACCAAGGTCCCTGCCAAAGATGAGATTCTTTAATCCTATGATATCCCTCTAGTGGTGGAAAAGTATATTAAACACAGCACCCCTCATCATCCAAGTTCCAGTACTCTTTGTTTTGATTTGCTCTATAAATTAGGTCACTTTCTGATCATTTATTGAGTCAACTAGGTTTTCTGGACAGGAGAAAGAAAATACCCTGAGCATCTAATTCTTACTAAGTCTTTTAATAACTCAAGTAACATGGCGTAGTCAGGTCTTCTAATTCCTAACTCAATGTTCATGTCTCTCTATCAAGCTGCTGCCTTCTGTTGTGAATAATGAATTTGCATTACAGCTAAAAAGCCAAAATGATTCATGTTGAGTCAGTTCATCAGGAACTCATTTTCCCCAGGTGGATGGAAAAAACCAAGTTTCTGATCTAAATGATGAAGCCTATACCCTGTAGCAGTGATTAGGATCATAGTGATTCTGAAGAGCTCCAGGCAGCCCTGCTTTTTTTTCGCCCAAGTAGTTGGCTTAAATGGGGCCCATTTGGAGCAGTATAGCAACACTTTCCTCTTTTCCTGGAAAAATGGGAATATCTGATCACAGCAGAGACTTCTTAGTTCTCACTAGGAGGTTGCCTCCAAGCCTTGGATTAATAAACTACTAACAAGTAGGACAGTATAGGACATTTATTGGTACCTTTTTCTTTTAGTTTTGGGTTTTTTAAGTAAAATTTTTTTTTTACAAAGGACTAAGACAAAGATCACTTTGAAGATCTTTTTCAGTTATTTAAAAATATTTTAATTGTTTATTTTTAGTTTTCAACATTCATTTCCACAAGATTTTGAGTTACAAATTTTCTTCCCACACCCCACCCCAAGATAGCGAGCCTCCTGAATACCCCTTCCCCCAATCTGCTCTCTCTTATATCCTCTCCCCCCTCAAATTTCTAGTAAGGCAAGATGGATTTCTATACCCCAATGGTTGTATATCTTATTTCCCAGTTGCATGTAAAAAAAAACAAAATATTTGTTTTTAAAACTTTGATTTCCAGATTCTTTTCCTTCTTCTCTCCTCATCCACCCCCAAGGGGAACACAAGCAATTCAATATAGTTGTACACGTGTAGTTATGCAAAACGTTTCCACAGTAGTTATATTGTGAAAGACTAACTATATTTTCCCTCCAACCTATCCCACCCCCACTTATTCTATTTTCTCCTTTGACCCTGTCCCTTTTCAAAAGTGTTTGCTTTTAACTACCCTCTCCCACAATCTGCCCTCCCTTCTATCATCCCCCCTCTTATCCCCTTCCCCCCTACTTTCCTGTAGGGTAAGATACTCAGTTGAGTGTATGTTATTCCCTCCTTAAGCGAAATTTAATGAGAGTAAAGTTAACCCATTCCCTTTCACCTTCCTGCTCTTCCCCTCCATTGTAACAGTTTTCTCTTGCCTCTTTTACATGAGATAATTTACCCTAATCTATATCTCCCTTTCTCCTTCTCCCATTATATTCCTCTCTCACCTCTTAATTTTATTTTTTAGATACCATCCTTTCCTATTCAACTAATCCTGTGTCCTCTATGTATACATGCACACACATATATGC
>CM053580.1:46245147-46261674 GCA_028627135.1 Pseudochirops cupreus
ATTCCTCTCTCACCTCTTAATTTTATTTTTTAGATACCATCCTTTCCTATTCAACTAATCCTGTGTCCTCTATGTATACATGCACACACATATATGCACACTCACATATTTATTTATACACTTACACCTTCCTATACATACATATATAAGTATGTATACATACACATATATATTCCCTTCAACTATCCTCATACTGAGAAAAGTCTCATGAGTTACAATGATCATTTTTCCATGTAGGAATGTAAATAGTTCAACTTTAATAAGTTCCTTATGATTCCTTTTTCCTATTTACCTTCTCATTCTTCTCTTGCTTCTTGTATTTGAAAGTCAAATTTTCTGTTCAGCTCTTGTTACTTTGTCAAGAATACTTGAAAGTCCTTCTTGGTTTTAATTCTTGCTCCTTTGACCTCCAGAATATCACATTCCCAGCCCTTCAATCCCTTAATGTAGAAGCTGCTAGATCTCGTGTTATCCTGATTATATTTCCATAATACTCAAATTGTTTCTTCCTGACAGCTTGTAATATTTTGTCCTTGACCTGGGAACTCTGGCATTTGGCTATAATATTCCTAGGAGTTTTCTTTTGGGGATCTTTTTCAAGAAGCAATTGGTGCATTCTTTCCATTTTTATTTTGTCCTCTTGTTCTAGAATATCAGGGCAATTTTCCTTCAGAATTCCTTGAAGGATGATTTCTAGGCTCTTTTTTGGTCATGGCTTTCAGGTAGTCCAATAATTTGAAAATTATCTCTCCTGGATCTATTTTCCAGGTCAGTGGTTTTTACAATGAGATATTTCACATTGCCTGCTATTTTTCATTTATTTGGATCTATTTTAAAGTATCTTGATTTCTCATAAAGTCATTAGCTTTCATTTGCTCCAGTCTAATTTTGAAGGAATTATTTTCTTCAGTAAGTTTTTGAAATTCCTTTTCCATCTGGAAAATTCAGCTTTTTAAGGAATTCTTCTACTCATTGGGTTTTTGGGCCTCTTTTGCCATTTGAGTTAGTCTATTTTTTAAAGTGTTATTTTCTTCAGTATTTTTTTGGGTCTCCTTTAGGAGGCTGTTGATTTGCTTTTCATGATTTTCTTGCATCATTCTCATTTCTCTTCCCAATTTTTCCTCTACTTCTCTTACTTGATTTTCAAAATCCTTCTTGAGCTCTTCCATAGACTATAACCAGTTCATATTTTTCTTGGAAGCTTTTGATGCAGGAGTTTTGACTTCATTGACTGCTTCTTGTTCCATGCCTTGATCCTTTTTGTCCCCAAAAAAGGTCTGTTTGTACTTCCTCTGCTTGCTCATCTTGCCAGCCAATTACTTGACTTTTGAGCTCTTTGCCACAGTAGAACTCTGCCTCCAGAGTGGAGAGAGCTGTGTCCCAAATCACTGGGGTTTTCACACTTGTCAGAGGTCTGATGAGGGCTCTACAGCCTCCACAAGCTCTGGCACACTGGCCACACACCCAGGACCACCACTCAAGACCACGACCCAGATCCAAGCAGGTCAAAGCAAAAGCGATTACCCTCTGAACAGTCCCTTTATGATCTTCAGGCCAGGAGCTCCGGAGGCAGCCATGCTATAGCAGCTGCAGCCACTGTGCCTGTGCCACCTCTTGCCCTGGGGGTAGGGGCTGGAGCATGAGCTTCTGTCACCCACTTCCAACAGAGTTCCCTACTGACTTTTTACTTTCTCTTTGGCATTTATGGGTTGAGAAGTGATTCACAGCTGCTGGTGATTCACTGTCCTGAAGTCTGCTCTGGTCTGTCTGTGCCACTGGTTGGGGCTTCCCCAGGTCTGGTCCCATGCAGCTCATGCAGGACTGTGCTCAGCTCCCACGGTGATACAGACCCTTCCTGTCGGCCTGCCAGGCTGCCTTCAGCAGGAGATTTGTTTCTCTCTGTCACTTTGTGGGTTCTATAGCTCTGAAATTTGTTTAGAGTCATATTTTACAGGTATTAGAGGTGGTTGGAGTGGAAGCTCAGCCAAGTTCCTGCTTCTACTATGCCATCTTGGCTCCACCACCACCACCACCCAAGATCTTTTTTTACATTTAATTTTTATTTTTTTCTCAATTACATGTAAACAAAATTTTTTAACATTCTTTTTTTTTAATTTTGAGTTTCAAATTCTCTCCCTCCTTCCCTCCCCTCCTCCTCATTGAGAAGACAAGAAATTTGATATAGATTATGCACTTGCAGTCATGCAAAACATTTCCATGTTAGCCAAGTTGAAAAAAAACGCAGACAAAAAGACACCCACAAGAATAATAAAGTAGGCTAAAAAATATGTGTTTCAGTCTGAATTCAAACTCTATCAGTTCTTTCTCTGGAGGTGGATAGATAGCATTGTACATATCTCGGATCATTACATTACTGAAAATAGCTAAGTCAGTCAGAGTTGATCAGCATACCATATTGTTTTTCTATGTACACAATTTGCTGTATGGGAGTGTTCAAGGAGAAGTAGCACCTCTGGTGGGAAGCCCTTTTCAGGGCTGCTCATCCACTTTTGGTGTCCAACTGGCCCTCATCTCTCTCTTGTGGCTTCAAGAAGCTATAGCACGTACAGTGGCCACACACACCCTGGTAAACCATCTCCACAAGGGGCTAACACAGGTTGAGGGTAACCAATGGTCCACAAACTCATTGGTGAATAATGGGATGGAGGGAATGTCTACCCAAGCATGTGAAGACTTTCCCTGGTGGAATTAGAACAATTTGTTCTACTGGCCATGAGGGTGGCTTGGTCAGACCTCAAAGATACCACTACATCCCAGGCAATCACTAGTCATTCTGCCTTTTGTCTTGCCATTGAATTTCAATGACTCTGAAATAGAGGGTGTGGCTGATGACTTTGTGCAACTCTGCCTCACTTAAATCTGCCACTCAGGTCAAGACACGACCCTGTGATGTCATTGGTTCTCCTCAAAAACTAAGGACAAACAACTGCATATAATGGTTCTGCTCATTTCTCTTTGCATCAGTTCATGAAATCTTTCGAGCTTTTTCTGAAAGCATCCCGCTCATCATTTCTTAGAGTAGTATTCCATCACCATCAATTGCTACAACTTATTCAGACGTTCCCCAGTTGATGGGCATCCCCTCAATTTCCATTTCTTCACCACCATAAAAAGACCTGCTATAAATGTTTGTACAGGTAGGGCCTTTTCTTTTTTCATTGATCTCTTTGGGATACAGACCTAGTAGTGCATACCCCATAGTAGGGTATGCAGAGTTTTGTGGTCCTTTGGTACATTTCCAAATTGCTCTCCAGAATGGTTAAATCAGTTCACAACTGCACTGATATTGCATTAGTATCTCTATTTTTCCAAATCCCTTCCAACATTTGTCATATTCCTCTTCTGTCATATTAACCAATTTGATAAATATAGGATAGTACCTCAGAGTTGGTTTAATTTGCATTTCTCTAATCGGTAATTTAGAGTATTTTTTCAAGGATCCTTTTAAGATCTTTTGTTATTTATGTTGTGTTCTACGTACAGATGGGAATCAACTGAATCAATCACCTTACTTATAATAATTATCAAGATACTTTTACCCTGATTCTTTTGCCAGCTGGTAGTACCTTTAGCAAACCAATTAATCAAAAGCATTAAACTAGATGTGAAAAGTCCTTGATTGATTTGGAAGGAGTAAAGTGATTCATGCCATTGATTGAAATGAAATGATGCTACTCAGGAAATGTATTGGGATTGATTGAAGAGGCTCAGTTATGTTCTGTGGGTCTAGGATAAAAGAGCAAGCCTATTTGGAATTCCTGGGGCAGGTTAACCCAGTGGTGGAAACAGTTCAAAACAAGCCCCTACAAGAGTATCTCTTGGGAGAGGAAAAAATAGAGCCACCCTGCATTTCCCCAACGTGCACATGCCAGACTGCCAAAGGAATCCATTGCGTACACACACACACACATACACACACACACACTCACACACACACACACACACACACACACACACACACACACACACTTTAACTAGAAAATAACTTTTGTGAATTTTAAACGGCAGGAAGATATTGAAGTTTCATGAACATTCTAGAAGTATCCTTGAAACAGAGGTATCTGTAATAGGAGCAGAGAATTAACTAGACACTTCAGGATGCTAAAGGGAGCCAGGCAGAAAGCTACAATTTACCTAAGAAGAGCTGTTTTGTGAGGATTCCACAAAGAGAGAAGGACTTCTAGGAACCAAGAACTTTTGAGTTTATCCTTTTGCCACATAAGCTTTTAAAACTTAAGTCCACCAACTTCTGGACTCTGTATATACGTGGGGGATAGACAGTGTGTTCCAGACTTTTGACAGGATCGTTTTGAACCAATTGTTTTTACTAATTGTTCTTACTAAAATACCTTAGTAACTATAGGTTTCTAAAAGCTACTTAAGTCTGTCTGGCCAACTGACTCCAGTTGAGGGAAGCACAGTAGTGAGGACTTGTAGTATTAGCATTAGAAAGACACCACAAGGCCCTCAGGATTACCCCTACAACCCCCAGGGGAATAGTAGCCAGCCTTTCTCAAATGGGATGCCCAGAACTGCTGGCCAGCTTCGTGATCAGTAATGGTAACAAAGGTTCCTGACCTGACAAACATCTGGACTGAATTTGGGGATTACACGGGGACATCCAGACCCCTGGGAACATAGTGAGCTTAAAATTAATTGTAGTCAAATATATCTTTAGAATTATACTGACCAAGCCAAATAAAGAGGAAATGATGTTATAATTATATTATATTGTATTGTCTTGTCTTGTATTGTATTGTACTGTGTGATATATTGTATTATATGATATGATGTTATGGTATATTATGTTGTTATGTTATATTATAATTAATAATGATGGGTAACTTCAAGTGCTTTACAAATATTGTCTTATTTTGTCATGACAACAACCCTGAGAAGTAGGTGCTGTTTTTAACCCCATTTTACAGATGGAGAAATAGAGTCTAAAAAAGGTTGAACTTGCTCAGGGGTCATATAATTGGTAAGTGTCCACATCTGAACTCAGGTTTTCCTGACTCCAGGTCAGGGCTCTATCCACTGTACTGCCCAGCTGCTAGCACTGCTTCAAAAATTAGTTTAAAAATTTCTGTTGGCTAATAGACACCATTTTTATACAATACACAGCTCAATATTACTAAAAGGTCAATATGTTGCAGAGATGTGTGCCTTAAAACCCTTAAACAAACAGAACTCAATTTCCTTTTCTTTTTAACATTTCAGTTTTATCTCTGGCCACAGACTTAATTTCTTCTCCCTCACAAGGTCTTCCTTTTACCTTAAAGATGGCTTTTATCGATTCCATGAATTGCTTATTAGACATCTCCTGTGAACAGAGTTACTGTGTAGGCACTGGGAGAAGTGTCATGTGTAGATAAGACATGATCCCTGCTTTCATAGAACTAATGTTTTAGTTCTAAGGGGGAATAAGACACAAAAACAAATCACTAGATGTGGTTCAGTGGAAGAGCCCTGGATTTTGAGCTAAAGGACCTAGGTGAAAATTCTACCTCTGATACTACATTGTGACTTTGGGTGAGTCAAGTAAGTAAGTGATCTGGGACTCAGTTTCCTCATCTATAAAACAGAGAGGGTTAAATCAGATGGCAACTGTGTTCTTTTCCAGCTTTGAATCTATCATCTTACAATAAATATTTTACAGAGACTACAAAACAAAGTGAGCACCAAGAAAGAAGGCTGCTACTGACCAAGACATCAGGGAAGGTTTCATAGATTGGGGACATTTCTTTTTTTTTTTTTAAATTTTTTTTATTTACTTATTTACTTTTAATTTACAAGATTCAGTTCCACAATCACTTGAGTTTCAGATTTTCTCCCCTCCCTCCCCCCCCCATGGTGGCGTGCAATCATGTATAGGATCTGCAAATATTTTCACATTGTACAATAGTTTGGTCGTATAGAAGGGTTGTAACCAGTGAGTGATCACTGGGCAAAGAAAAAAAAAAAGCAAAACCAGACATGAAAGAGAACGATAATGTGTTTTGCTTCAGCCTCCATTTAAACTCTAGTCTTTCTATATCTTTCTCTGAGTTTAGGTATCTCCTTCCATCCTGAGGCTTGTAGAGTTGTCTTTAGCTGTGCGTTGTTGAGGATAGTCCAGTTTATCAAGGTTGGTCGATTGGGCACATTTCAAAGATGAATGAGAAGTCAATAGCAAAGAGAGAGGCACAGGACATTTCAAGCATAATGAACAATGTGAATTGTTTATGAACAAAGACAGTGAGCCAAGAAATTTCAGAGAATATTTTGGGAAAGGAGAATAAGGTAGATGAACAAAAGTAAAGTGCTTATAAGTGAGTAGCATAATATTGGGAAGATAGTAGGACACCATATTTAGAGATGGTATTGGTAAAGCTCTTAAACACCATATAAATGACAATAATGATGGTGACAATGATGGTGGTGATGATGCCGGTGGTTGTTATTATAATGCCTTTAAGGCCAAGCAAAGGGGTTTGAATTTTGTTTTCCCAGCAATAGGGAATCGTATATTTTCTAGTGGAAAAATGACCAAATCCATACACAAGAAAATGGTATGGAGGGAGGCCAGATTAAGGAAGAGAAAGAACTGAGATTGGAAAACCTGTCAGGAGGCAGGCAGTAGTCCAAGCAGATGGCAATTGGAGATGGAGCAGTAGAAAACCAGAGGAAGGGATGGATGGAAGAGATTATGGAGAGGTAGGATTTACAGGACGTGGTAATGAATGAACTGCAAATTCAATCAGTCAAGAGTACACTGTGGCAGCCAGAAATACAATCAAGGCCAAATGACAATAAAAGACTACAACCTTAGGCCAAATTAAAATGCGTATTGTTAGCCATACAAGGGAGGGGGTACCTTGTCGACACCTATGAACTCTGCTCTGGGCAAGCTATATATGAGGTGTTACGTTCAGTTCTTGGTGTCCCATTTTGGGAAACACATTGACAGGCTGTCTAGTCCTGAATGGAGGCCATCCAGGAAAGTTAGAGGCTTTGAGGTCCTGCCATATAAAAATTGGTGGAAGAGCCTGGAGATGTTTACCCTGAAAAAGAGAATGCAAGAGGAAGGTGATGGCTACCTTCAAGGACATAAAATGCCAGCATAAGGAGAATTGCACTTGTTTCCCTTGGCCCCAGAGGAAGATACTAAAAGCAACAAGTCATGTTGCAGAGGAAAATTTTGGCTGAATATCAGGAAAAAGTCCCTAACACCTCGCGCTGTCTGCAAATGGAATGGGAGGTCTTTGGAAGTCTTTAACCATCAGCCAGATAGGCACTTGGGAACGTGCTGAGGGAATTCTTGTCCAGGTGCAAGTTGGACTAGGGGGTCTCCAAGGTTCTTTCCAAGTCTCACATTCAAGGATTCTATGATTCTTTTTTAATGGTCTCACTTGAAGCTTGCACTTAGCATAAAAAGACCTATGTCATAGGGAAATGGACAGCTCATACTGGAGGGATACGATATGATGGGAATGGCCTATTGAATGTCTCTAAAGGACTCTGTGATTCCTGTTCTTTCTTTTATAGATATTTATAGTCTAGGGATACTTGTAGTATAGAAATATTTGATATTTGGTTTGGGGGTTTAGAATAAAAACCACTTTCCTTGGCCACTTTAGAAGGGGAAATTAACAGTTAACTTAATATTAGTCAGCTAAGCTCCCTCTTACCAAATGCTTATTACGCAAAAATCCATTATAGTTATCAAGCAAACTCATTTATCTAAGCAAATCATAAAAGATAAATTGGGAAAGGGACACAGGTTAAAATGGAATGAGTAAAAGTAAACGGCCTCTTCCATTCAGGAATGAGATAAAGTCTCAGCTCAGTTAAAAAGTGAACATTCTCACTTGGAGAAGTTTGCTTTTTAATTTTAATTAATTAAAACTAAATTAATTTAATTAATTAAGTCATTTTTCCCGCATGTACACAGAATGTTGTGTCACAAATATGTCCTTCAGGGAACCATCCCAAAACCTCCCTAGGTTGAGGCATCACACTTTACCTTGGAGTATTCGTCCTATGCCTAGACCAGTGCTTAGAAGTCCAGGAGTAATTTGGCTCCTGAGAACAGAACCAGGAACATTGAGCAGATGTTGCAAAGTAGTAAATGTAGGCTTGATGTCAGCAAAAGCTTCCTAATAATTGCTGCTCATTCATTTCAGTCATGTCTAATTCTTTGTGACTCCATTTGGGGTTTTCTTGTCAGATACTGGAGTGGTTTTCCATTTCCTTCTCCAGCACATTTTACAAATGAGGAAACTGAGTCAAACAGAGTTAAGTGACTTGCCCAGGATCACACAGCTAGTAAGTGTTTGAGGCCAGATTTGAACCTAGGAAGATAAGTCTTCCTGACTCCAGGCCTAGCACTATGTCCACTGTGTCACCTAGCTGCCTGTCCAAGAGTAGAATGAATTGTCTGGAAAAGTAACATGTTCCCCTCCAAGGAGGTCTTCGAGCAAAGGCTAAATGACCATTTGCTGGGTATGTTATAGTGGGGGATTCATTTGATATAGGGTTGGGACTAGATGGCCATGGAAGTCCATTCTAACTATCAAATTACATGATTCTGTGATTCTGAGCAGGAGTGTTATAGGGCCAAAAATTCTGGGGTAGAAGTGAGTGAACATTAAAGTGGAAAATCATGAGGTCACTGCTAGGTATAGAGGAGAGGCTGTCTGCCAGAGATAGAGAGATGGACCGGATGAGTAAGGATGAGTCAAAGGACTAAAAGTCACAATAAGGACAAAGTCATTTTATTGGACACAAGAGTGGGAAAGGTGGTAGTTAGAGAGAGGAGGTAATCCTCAGGAATTTTTCAGGAATTTTTATTTTAATTTTTTTTTAAATTAAAATTAAAAAATTTTAATTTTTCAGGAAAAAGAATTTCTTTAAGTTCTTGATCTTGAATTAAATGGATAACTATAGCTTCCAACCTCCCTGTCCTATCTTCATCTTTCTAATCAGTCTAATTAGTGGGAGCCAATTTGCTTTCCTCACTCCGAAAACTCATGCACATCACCAAAGTGTACATCCCTAAATGAACTATAGCATTCTCTAAGGATATCCTGCTTAGGGAAACGGCATGGTTTATTTATAGTATTTATTAATAGTAAATAATACTGGAACTGGGAAAACATAGCTATTTTATGCCACAATCCAACAGGCATTTATTAAGCATCTACTGCATGTGTGGTACTAGACAAAACAAAATAAAAAACAGTCCCTGCCCTCAGGGTGCTTTCATTCCAAGGACACGACACATAAACATATATATGTGTGTATGTATATATATATATATATATGTACATATATATACACACATATATACATATAAATATATACATATATACATATAATACACACACACACACACACACACACACACACACACACACACATATAACAATTTAGGGAGACAAATGGCAATTATGATTAGGGGAATTGGAGAAGTCTTCCCATGGGAAGTGGCCCATAAGCTGAACCTTGAACGAAGGAAGCTAGGATTTATTTATTTTTATTTTTTTATTTTTTTAGTTTTTAACATTGTAATGGTAATAGGAGGTCCAGTAGTTGATCCATTCTTCCAATATATTGTTAAACCAATATGGGGTCTGTAATCTCCCTGGTATATTTCTTTAGTCTGGGCTGGGGCTCTGCCTATTTCCTATTCTCCTTGAAGGTGGAGCAAACTTGGATATTCAGGAGTACTTGCAGGGGTGGTTCTTACTTCCCTATTCATTCTAATGTTAAGTACTTTTTCTCAGTAAATCTTGTGCAGCTATGCAGTTGGAATACCATCTATTCTTCTAAAATCCACTCCTGCTCTCAATAGAGCAGTATATAGTTCTCTTATTGTCATTCTATTATGTCTTTGAATCCTCTGGCTATTTATTCTTTTCTCTTGAGGAAATTTATCTCTTCCCCATTCCCATAAGTCACTTAACTGTGAAATCTTATTCAGCACCTCTGAAAGAGGGTGCTCTATTTCCCCAATTAATAGAGTCAGAATTAGGTGCCTGTAGGCAGGAGAAGCCGTCTTCACTACGATATTTCTATGAGGAACTCCTGGGGGGGTATCATGATATGTATTTGCACCTCCAAGCATGATAGCAGTTTTCATTACCTCCTCCTTTAGCTTTGTCATACAGTCTCTAAATGGGTACCAGGGTCTGTCTCTACCAGGCCACATAGAGTCAGTAGGATGTTGCTTTTTGCATCTCTCTGCAGCTAAAGCTAACAGATTAGTTCTGTTGATGCCTCCTCATGTATGGTGATCCCTAAAAGCTTGGTGTACAAAAGGATTCTGACTGATGGTTATGAATTTTAAGCAATCCACACTGTCCAATGTTATTCCTCTGGCTCCTACATCAGTGATTCTTACCATCCCAGACACTAAAGACTCTCCTATTCTTTGGGTGAATCTACTCAATATATCAGTAATCTCCTGTTGAGTGAAATCCTCAATTATCTCCCCGGACTCCGTTTGGCCCTGGCGGTTCTCTTGTCTTCTTTGTATGGGAAGAGCTTCTACATTAGAAGACTCCTCAGCTAACCTTGTTCCGTTCTCCTCACACACATTCTCCTGGCAGCTGTCCAAGCATCTCTGCCCAGCCTGTACAAAAGCTGCATGCACATTCCTTCTGCTAGTTTTTTGCTTCCTTTTAGCTACATGAACAGTAGCTTGCTATTCCACCACCTGAGACCCTGGAGTTTACTCTTCTGAATGCTGTGGCACAGAAGAATTGTCAGGCAAACCAGCCGACTCCTAGCCATCTGAGCTTTTTCCTCCGGCAGCTTATCTCTACTTTTACATATAAGGTGATAACTTGCTAGCAGGACCCAGCCTCTCCTGCACACTCCTGCCAGTTCTTTGCCTGGTTCTATGAGTATTCCTTGCAAATATCTTTCCAAATCTCTGGGTTCTCCCCCTTTTAGCCTTGGTTCCCAGTTTTCACAGGGCCCTGTGCTTTTGGTCCATTCTCTGGCTAGAGAGGAATAAGGCAAATCCTCCCATCCTGGGATAGGCATTTCTCCCTCTACAATCCTGCTTCCAAATAGAGGCCTGACATTTTATGATCCTGCCCTCATCGCCAAATGTATCAACAATGCAGTATTCACAATGCCTACAGTAATTATAAATATGCTGATATGGTTATTAATCACAAAATGTAACAGGTTATCTACATGGGAAATATAGCTAGAACATTTATTCGAATACCAGAAAACGGAGTCCCAAAACCAGAAAGTCAAAGCCATCATGGTAGTTAAGAAGTTGCCACATGTAGTTAATGTAGTAAACACCCACATTCTCAAGCCTTCAAAACAGGACAGGCTACCTCAGGCAAAGATCCTCCTCCCCTCACTCACAGTAACTGCTCAGCATCCAGGCAGCTTGCTCCCAGCAGCCCTGGTCCCCCTCAGTTCCCGTCCCTGGCAGGCCTCAGCAGGAATCCTTAGCAGAGATTCTGGCTGACTCAAAAAAAAAAAAAGGAGTTTGCACTGCAACCACAGCCGCTGCCACTGCTTCCAGTTACCAGGCAAGAACTCTAGCTTGGCTCTGGCTTTCTCTTGCTCCACCTCTTCCTGCTACGTCAGCAAGTTCAAGGGGCATGGCAGATCTTCAAATCCCATTACCATTACAAACAATCACTTTTATAAGATTATGAGTTCCAAATTTTTTCTCCCTTCCTCACCTCCCCTTTCCCCAAGACAGCATGCAATACATGTACAATACATGCTATTGTATACAATCATATTAAACAGATTTCCACATTAGTCATGTTGTGAAAGAAGAATCAGAACAAAAGGGAAAAACCATGAGAAGAAAAAAAAACAGAAAGAAAATAGTGTGCTGCGATCTGTATTCAGACTCCGTAATTCTTTCTCTGGATATGGACAGCATATTCCATCCTGAGTCTTTTGGAATTGTCTCAGATCATTATATTGCTGAGAAGATCGAAGTCTATCAGAGTTGGCGATTGTACAATGTTGCTGTTAGTGTGTACAATGTTCTCTTGGTTCTACTCACTTGATTTTGTATCAGTTAAGTCTTTCCAGGTTTTTCTGAAAACCACCTGTTCATCATTTCTTATAGAACAACAGTATTCCATCATATTCATATACCACAATTTGTTCAGCCATTCCCTGGTTGATGGGCATCCCTTCAATTTCCAGTTCTTAGCCACCACAAAAAGAACTGCTATAAATATTTTGGTACATGTGGGTCCTTTTTCCATTTTTATGATCTCTTTGGGATATAGCCCTAGAAGTGGTATTGCTGAGTCAAAGGGTATGCACATTTTTATAGCCCTTTGGGCATAGTTCCAGATTGCTCTCCAGAATGATTGGATCAGTTCACAACTCCAACAATCAACCATCAGTTCAGACACTCCCCAGTTGATGGACATCCTCTCAATTTCCAATTCTTTGCCACCACAAAAAGAGTCGAAGGTAGGATTTCTAAAAGAGGGGAAAGCGTAATCCAGGAATTGGGAGGGAGGGGGGTTGTAGAGTCAATAGAAAGTCAGGGACAGGAGATAGAATGCTGAGTTGACAGAATAGCAAGTAGGACCAGTTTTACTGGGACATAGAGTATGTGAAGGGGACTATTGTTTAAAAAGGGGGGGGGCAGGAAAGGTAGTCAAGAAGCATATTATGAAGGGTTTTAAATGACATGGCAAAGAACTTGTATTTTATCTCAGAGGCAAATAATGATCTGCTGAAGGTTTATGAGGAGGAAGGTGACATAGTCAGATTAATGCTTTAGGAAGATTATTTTGGCAGCTGAGTAAGGAATGGGTTAGAGAAGGGAAGAGGGAAATGAAAACCAGGAGCCCAGGTAGGAGGATGATGCAATAGTCCAGGAGAGACTGAAGACAGCCTGATGAAGAGGGAGTTTTGTGTTAGTAGAGAGAAGAGAATGGATGATGGAGATAGAGGGGAAGTAGAACCAACAAAACTTGGTGATGGATTGGATATGAAGAGTAAGAGAAAAAGGGTCATCAAAGATGAATCCAAGGTTTGGTCCTTTATAAAGAGAGTGGTCTTCTCTTTGAAGAAGACCTCAGCCTCACCCCAACACAGAGATACAATTGGCTCCATTCAAAACAAGTAAGACTGCTACCTCTGGTTTGTGATAAACCTGAATAGGAATTTAGTCCTGTGACAATTTTTTGGCCTTTTTTCCCCCTAAAACAAGTTCACAGAGTCTAAATTTTCTTTTTTTTTTCTTTAACATTTTATTTTTTCCCAATTTATATAAAAACAATTTAACATTCTTTTTTTTTCAAATTTTGAGTTGAATCTAAACTTTCTAATGGTATTCATTGATGCTGTTCATGGTGGTTAACAGAAAGGTGAATAACTTTGTATATGAAAAATTAATTTACTTTAATCAGTGTATTGCTTCATTTTTTTTAATGACTCTCATCTAGTTCTCTAAATTAGGAGGTGGTGTAAATATATTTCCTTATATATGGTTCTTCAATATGTCCCAAGGCAAATAGAGTCTCAGACAATTGCCATATCAGAAGTGTAGCCTAACTTATCTCTAGAAGCTCTTATCTCCACAGACTTGCTGTAATGGAATGGGAATTTGAAGAGCTACACTTGCCTATTCAATCAAGAAGACAGCCACCCAGACAGTGAACAGATGCCAAGAATAGCTAACCTACAATACCTGCCTAGAGAAGGAAAACATGGGAACAATCAATACATGGGTATCTTACCTTCTGTCTCATGGGCCAATTCTGGAAGATAAACACAGAGAAAGACTCACAGTCAGAACAAAGTCCTGGAGATGCCAGATAATGGAATCACGTGGATAGCAACTCCTGAGGCTTACTTAGCTTAAACAAGTAGATAGGAACTCGTATCTCTATGGCACTTAACCACTCCCAAACAGCCTTGTGAGGTAGGTAGTACACGTCTTACTATTCTCATTTTATAGATGAAGAAGTAAAATATTAGGTGCAGAGTCATGATAGAGTAAGACAAATGAGAGACACAGAAAATATCTAAAACGTGTATTTACTATTCGAAGTACATCCTGCCTCAGATGCAAAATTAGCTTGTTGTATTCTGATTAAATGATTTTCCCAGGATTTCGTAGCTAGTAATTGTTGAAGATAAGATTTGAACCTAGGAATTCAGATTCCAATTTTATCTAAATATTTCCACTATATCATGCAATCTCTCAATTGATCCTTCAAAAAGGCTCCACAGTGGTGACTAGTCTATCAGCTACCAGCGACAGTTGGACCCAATGTTCCTGGTTCTTTCTGTTCCTTAAACCTTTCCCACTATATTCTGCCCCCATCCTCCCATAAAGGCAGTGCAAGACAACTTAGCTATAGCACATAGGCTTGGGTATATAGTGTGGACCCAGATCATTGCTCCCAGCTAGGCCACGATCCCTGGAATGGTGCTGACCCTGAAAGGCCATGTCTCTGTAAACAGAATGGTTTCCATCACACACTTCACAATACAGATTACTGTTGTTGTTGGTCAGTCACTTCAGTCCTGTCATCCTCTTCATGAACCCATTTGGGGTTTTCTTGGCAAAGATATTAATGTGATTTGCCATTTCCTTCTCCAGCTCATTTTATAGATAAGGAAACTGAGGCAAATGGAATGAAGTGACTTGCCCAGGGTAACATAGCTAGTAAGTGTCTGAGGCCAGATTCAAACTCATGAAGATTAGTCTTCGTGACTCCAATGCTCTATGCACTATGGCGCCACCTAGTTGCTACCCATAGTATGAATAGTAGCATTTTAATTACTTGTATTGCTCTCAGAACTAGGTTTTCCAAATGACTGGGGGTTTTTAGATAATTAAAGACTAACAGTTTAACCACCATAAAACTTAATTTTAACCATTTTTGATGGAAATCATTCTAAAGTATATTACATACTTCCCTGCCTTAGGAAGCAGAGTACACTTAAAGTAATTTAATATTTTCCAGATGACTCAATGTCTCTGTTATGAATATCAATTATTATAGTGTGTTGTAGGTAGAATAAAGCAGTTCACATAGAAACAGGGTTTCACAAATCACTTTCCTCTCAAGAACCTCGTGAATTACATAGTATAAGTATTCTGTTCCTTTTTTTACAAATGAAAAAAACTGAGGCCTAAAAGGCCAAGTGATTGGTCCATGAAGCTCGGAAGCTTCATATTGCAGAATTGAAACAAGGTCTTATTAATTCTAAGTACAATGCCTTTCATCCACTACCCCACACTCTCTTGCATGCAACATGGAACTTGTAAATGGAGATTATTTGGGCCTTAGAACTGATGGGTACCAACTGTGTGGATAACTCTGGAAATTATGTTCTGAGAAAAATCCCTGAGGTCATTCTGCTCTTTGGTTTTTTATATCTTTCTAATAAAAGAGGAGTGAAGAAGCTCCAGAATGTGATAGAATTACTGCCTTTCTGCAAAATTAATCATTAGATCAAAGACCAAAGCTGCCTTCTGCCAAGTGATTTTTCTTCCTCTCCAGAAAAATTTTTAAAATCATTTAAAACATCTTTTAACACAATTTAAACATCTTAAAACACCATTTAAAACATAGGGTTTTTTTTTGGCTCCATTCATAACAATCCCCTTGCTAATTTTGATCACCTTTCCTATGTAGCTTGTATTATATTTTTTGAGGGGGTAAAAGAAGGAATGGTGTGGTAAAAAAAAAAAGCACTGATTTGGGATCAGTAAAGATATGGGAGCAGATCTTACCGCTGACACTTTCTAGCTGTGTGACCAGAGATAATCACTTAACTCCTCTACCTGAGCTTAAAATGGGCATAAAAACACTATACAGTTATCTTTTCCACTTTATGGCTTTCCCATCATGGTTTCAATATGTCATGGGTTGGCATAAGAAATTAAATGGAAATTTGGGGAGAGTTTTGAGGAAGCCACAGACTGACACATGACGGCCAGCAGATAACACAGAAACTCAGAAATACATAAAATACATTCATAGTATTTTATCATATCAACCCAAATTTTACAGGAAGGTACTGTCAACACCCCGTGAAAGGAAAAAAAAAATTCAGACTCTTTCTCAGGTATGAAGGGAGGGCCAAAAAAGGGCTCCATGCCCCTAGTCCCCAAGATGTGGAAGGGATAACTGCAGTTCCTCTTTCATAAGGTTGTTGTGTGAATTAAGTGTATGCAGAGAGCTTTATACAGGTTAAAGTGCTAAATAAATATCAGCTATTAACAACCTCAATTTAAAGAGTTGGTGCTTTTATACCATTTGCTCTTTTTTTGTTTTGTTTTTTCTTTTTCATGGTTCCTCCCCTTCATTCTAATTCTTCTGTACAGCATAACTAATGTGAAAATTTTTAAGAATGTATATGTAGATATATGTATATGTATGTGCCTATCTATGTAAATAGACATAGATAGACAGATATAGAGATGGATAGATAGATATAGAGATGGATAGAGAGATGGATGGATAGAGAGATGGATAGAGAGATGAATAGATAGATATA
>CM053580.1:46262174-46281873 GCA_028627135.1 Pseudochirops cupreus
TTTTTTTTCATTATCAACCACCATCAGAAAACATTTCTTTTGACATGATGCCAGGATGCAATATTCTCAAAGTCTTTATTCATGCTTGACCTTTAATAGAATTCCTGATGCAAGGGATAAATTCAAATTGTTGTATCTTTAAAGCAGGGGTTCTTAACCTGAGGTCCATGAACTTGTTTTTTGATATTTTGAGAATTATATTTCAATAGAATGTGTTTCCTTTGTAATCCTATGTACTTAAAAATATTGTTCTGAGAAGTTGGAGTATATGCTTCACCTGACTGCCAAAGGGGTCTGCAATATACAAAAAGGTTAAGTAAGAATCCCTGTTTTAAGGTCATAATATACTTGAAAATTCTGTATCGTACTTACATGAAAGACTTTTTCATGAAATCTGTTCTATAGAGACATTTTCAGGAGAAGATTTTTGGTACAGAGGACAGAGTTGGCTACTGAGTCAGGAAAACTGGGTTTAAGTCTAAACTATGGGACCTTGGACCAAGGGTTTACTCTTTCTGTGCTCTGGGCAATTCTTTGCAAGGAGTTGTGCAACTTCTAACTTGGAGTATCTTCACTGGGGGAATTCAATAAAGTTACAGCTCCAGATACCACCACCCTATCACCATCACCATCCTACCCCCACCCCTCTCAAAAGGAATATTTTCTATTCTGAAGCAGGATTTGAACTCAGGTCTGTAAGATAACACCATATGGTAATATTGTGCTAGAAGTTGGAGTGACAAAGATAGAAATGCCAGAGGTTCTACTCCCAAGAAAAAATACAATCTAATAAAGGAAAAATATATATACACAAGTGAGGTAAGAGCATAAATACAAAATGGCAGAGGGGAAGGGTACAGGTAAAGGATATAAGATATTGAAGATAGAGACATCCTTTTACCTGGGGTGGGGATAATCCAGGAATACTTAGTGGAGGAGGTGCCAACCTTAGACCTTGATGATGGGGGGATTTCAATAGTGATGAGCCTCAGGGGTGGTCTATTCTAAGCATGGAAGTTGTTATGAGCAAAACCATGGAGATGAGAGAGCCATGACAAGATCAGGCAATGGAAAGTTATCCCATTTGGTTGGAATACATACTGTTTGAAGGGAAGTTATATGAGAAAAGACTGGAAATAAAGGTTGGAGAGCTAGATTGTGGAAGACTTTTACTGATAGGATTAAGAATTTGTCCTTTATCCATTGGGGAATAGTTGAGAGTGTAGAACTTGGAGTAAGAGAGATCTGGGTTCAAATTCTATGACATTTACTAGCTGTGTGGCCCTGGGCAAACCATTTCTTCTCTGTGTACCTCATACAACTCTCAGATTTTCTACTGCGTCACTAACCAGTTAGAGAAAAGTCAAGTCATGTAGCCTGTTGATGAATTTTTGAAAGAATTGGCAGAGATGACTGGTAGATATAATGCTTGGCCATTCTTCAGTAACCTATGAAAAATCATGGAGAATGGGAACGGTACCATAGCAACGGAAAAGAGCAAACTCCCTGATTTTTAAAACATGGGAGAGAATGAAATTTTCAAAGTATAGACTAGAAAACTTGGCTTTGATTCCTGGCAAACGTAAAATGTATTAATAATGAGAGGCCAAGTGAACATCCTGAAAAGGAAATGAACACAAAGAACTAACATTCCTTCATCAAGAACAATCCCTGCCAAACTAACCTTATTTCCTTTCTTTTTTTGACAAGGATATAGTTATCAGGGGTATGTTGGAAATATCATTTACTTAGGCTTTAGCAAAATATTTGATTAGACATCTCATGTACTCATGGAAAAGATGGAGAAATGTGGGCTAGATGACAATTCAAATAAATTGAGAGCTGATCTCAGGAAAGGCTTGTCAGAGACTGTAAGAGCAGAAAATTGACTTCATTCTGCCTAAATCCCAGCACCTTTGATTCACTGGAACCTACCTGAGCAGAATTTGGCAAGCACGGACAAAAAAGCCTTCTCTCGGTAGCATCATACAATTGTACAGAGGATTACCTATTCTTAAAGGTAATTTTCAGAAGAACTATAAAATTTTTCTGGAGCCATATGGTTTGTTCACCATTTAGCATTAAGAGATGTTTAAATAAAACATCATTTGCATGCAGCAATGTTTCAGGATTTACACTGAGGAAATTCTTTAAAAAACTTATTTTCCCTGGAAAATTATCATTCCTAGTAAGGTAAGGATTGTAGGATTAAGAAACTTCAACGAGAGCCTTCAATGAATATGCCATTTCATCAATGTTGCTACTTTCTTCCAATGGTATAGACCAGTGGTTCTCAAACTTCTTGGTCTTTGGACCCCTTCATACTCTTACAAATTATTGAGGACACACCCCTCAAGAGATTTTGTTTATGTGGGCTATATTGAGAGACATTTACCATATTAGAACTTAGAACAGCACAGCATTCTGTTAGGGTCATTTAGTTAGTACATTGGATAGCGTGCCAGAGTTGGAGTCAAGAAGACCTGAGTTTAATCCTTGACTCAGACACTTGCCAACTGCATGATCCTGGGCAAATCTTCCAATCTCCCCATCTCAGTTTCCTTGTCTGTAAAGGAGGTATAATAACAATATCTGCCTTCCAACGTTGTTAGGAGGATCCAATGCTATGCAAACCTTAAAGCAACACTGTATGAATGCCGGCTCTTATTGTCATATATGTATGGTTCCGAGCATTTGCACAGCAGAGGAACCAGTGAACTTGAAAGAACTATGCCTTACAACCCAAACCCAAACTGAAATATGACTTGAAAACAAGACAAACCAGGAAGAGACTGATTCAATTATGTCTATTCTGTCAAAGAGTGGCACTTGAGGACCTAGAGGGCCACGTGTGGCCTCGAGGCTACTGGTTACCCACCCCTGCATTTGCATTAATACCTATTATGTGTCACACATTGTACTAAGCCCGTTTTTTTTTTTTTACAAAGATTGTCTCATTTGATCTTCACAACAACCCTAGGAGGTTGTACTATAATTTATATATAATTTATAACTAAAACCTAGGAGGCAAGGACTATAATTTTTTCCCCATTTTATCCTTGAGAAAACTGAGGCAGACAAAGGTTGAATGGATTGCCCAGGGTTACATAGCTGTTGACTGAGGTTGAAATTGAACCCGGGTTGCTCCCTGACTCCCAGCCAGCTCTCTATCCACTGCACCATCAAAATATCATTTTTAGTCCTGGAAGGCCCCTTCTCTTTCTGTACTGAGGGTGGAAAAAGAAGTAGAAGGCATTAAAAATTAGATTGTCCTTAAGATATCTGTAAACACTTGCTTCGTTGTTGGCAGTCGCAATGCCAGATCCTTAGAGGCGGCTGAGTGGTGCAGTGTTTAGAGCACTAGGATCTGGATGGAGTCATGAAGATGTGGGTTCAAATTCAACCTCAGACATGCATGAGCTGTGTGATCTTGGGCAAGTCATTTAACTTCTGGCCAGCATCAGTTTTCTCATCTATAAAATGGAGATAATTATAACACCTACCTCCCAGGGTTCTCATGAAGATAAGATGAGATAATTTTTATAAAATGTTTTATAAACCTTAAAGCACTATACAAAAGATATTCTCTTTTTATTATTGTCCATTGATCAACAAATAAATAACCAACATTGATTTCTTGCTTTAAATGAAACCAAAGAATAAAAGGGGATTATAAATATTAGACAGGTTAATTGGTTCTCCCTTTGAGAAGCAAAGAAGGGAGCTGGCAAAATTGGTTCTATTGTACAGTCAAAGATGAGAAATGTCTGTTCACAGGAGATTGTAGTCAACCTTTCTCAAATGATATTCTTCAGAAGAACACATCTTTATGGTCCAACAATTGACTGAAATTCATAGAATTAGCATGGCTTCATTAAGAACAGTTTCTGCCATTACTAAGCTCATTTCCTCTTTTGACAGTTACTAAGCTAGTAGAGATCCCAGGGGTAATTCACTGGAGTCGACATTGAATAATTAATGACTGTTTTTTGGGTCCAGCCATTAAGCCAGTTCTAAATCCATCTAATTGTGTTGTCATCTAACCCATCTATCTCCATTTTCCACAGAATAGCATGAGAAATTGTATCAAATGCTTTGATAAAATCTTAGTAAGCTCTACCTGCAGAATTCCCCTGCCCAACAAGTGCAATAACCCTTAAGGAAAAATAAAGTTGGTCTGGTAGGTACTATTCATGACAGTACCAGGCAGATTCTTTGTGAAGGCCACTTTCTTTTCTAAATATTCATTAGCCATGTTTTTAATTGTCCATTGACTTTCAGTCAATTGTTGGACCATAAAGATGTGTTCTTCTGAGGAATATCATTTTTGAAAGGTTGACTACATCTTCTGTGAACAGATGTTTCTCATCTCCTTTGGATGTACAATAGAACCAATTTTGCCAGCTCCCTTCTTTGCTTCTCAAAGGGAGAACCAATTAACCTGTCTTCTATCTATAACCCCCTTTTATTCTTTGGTTTCATTTAAAACAAGAAATCAATGCTGGTTATTTATTTGTTGATCAATGGACAATAATAAAAAGAGAATATATTTTATACAGTGCTTTAAGGTTTACAAAACATTTGACAATTTTACTCTAGATCAGAGATTCTTAACCTTTTTTCATGTCATGGGCCCCTTTGGAAGTCTGGTGAAGTATACAATGAACCCCTTCTCAGAAAAAATGCACAAAACAAAATATGTAGAATTAAAAAGTCAACTAATTCTATTGAAACGGTATTGAGTAAAAGGGAAAAGGACTTACATTTACAAAAATATTTATAGTAGCTCTTTTTGTGGTGGTAAAGAATTGGAAATTGAGGGAATGTCCCTCGGTTGGAGAATAACTGAACAAGTTGAGATATATGAATATAATGGAACACTATTGTGCTATAAGAAATGATGAGCAGGGGGATTTCAGAAAAACCTGGAAAACTGTACATGAACTGATGCTGAGTGAAGTGAGAACCAGGAGAACACTGTACATACTAATAGCAACATCATGTGATGATCACCTATTAATGATTTAGCTCTTCTCAGCAATGTAATATTCAAGACAATTCTAAAAGATTCATGATGGGCAATGCTATCCACATCCAGAGAAAGAACAATAGAGTCGAAATGCAGATCAAAGCGTACTATTTTCATTTTTTTGTTTGTTTTTTCAACAGTTTTTCCCTTTTGATCTCTTTCTTCTTTCACAACATGACTAATGCGGCAATATGTTAAACATGATTGCTTGCCATCTTTGGTAGAGAGAAAAATTTGGAACTCAAAATCTTATGAAAAATAAATGTTAAAAAACTATCTTTACATGCAATTTGAAAAAATTGAAAAAACATATTTATTTTAAAAATAGATATTAAGTGATTTTTTAAAAAAAGAAAAAGCAAATTTATAGACCCCACCTTAAGAACTCCTGAACTTGATTTTTGTCAGGAATAAGTCAAGATCATGGGCATCTAGTTTATAGATTCTACTCTTCCTTTTTCTGAAAATCAAGAAGACATTTGCTCTTCTCCAGTCATTGGGCACCTCTCCAGTCTTCTTTCAAGCATTACCAACAGTGGCTCAGCAATCACATATGCTACTTCTTTCAGGAGCTGAGTATGGACTTCACTGGGCTAGGTGACTTGAATTTCTTACCATATAATGTTACTTATCTCAGATACTAATTCCCTATTGTCCTTTATTGTTCTGTCCTTTCCAGTCAAAGGTCATTCTCCTTGGCAGAGAAAACAAACAAGAGTTGAATAACACTCTTCCTTCTATTTCTGCAATATCCACACCAACAGTGGCCCTATACCTTCTTTCCTCTTCCTCTTTCCCACGATATAATTAAAAACAACAACAAAGAAATAAAAGAGACCCCTTCTTGCAAACCATCATTTATGACTTACCAATCATTTCCTCCCCGTTGGTGAGAATCATATTGAGAGTCAGATTTCCACCACCTCTTGAAAAATTGAATTATCATTAAGCCAAGTTAAGAAATCTTTAGCTACTCTGCCTAGCACCCCAGCAGTTGTCCAGATAATTGAAGTCTTCCATTATTTTTTTTGCTCTTTGGAGGAGCAATTGGGGTTAAGTGACTTGCCCAAGGTCACACGACTAGTTTCGTGTTAAGTGTCTGAGGTCAAATTTGAACTCAGGTCCTCCTGACTCCAGGGCTGGTGCTGTATTCAATGCTGTGTTACCTAGCTGCCCCCGCCGAAGTCTTCCATTATTACTATGTTTGCAACTAAGCTAACTTTGTGAACTGTTTCCCACACTCCTCATCTATTCTTTTTTCTGTCCAGGTGACCTGCAGAATATTTCAGTGATGAAATTGTTTCTGTCTCTGCCTCCACTGGGGCAGCTAAGTGGTGCGGTGAATAGAGCATTGGACTTCAATCAAGAAGACTCATCTTTCTGAGTTCAAATCCATCATGAGACACTTTCTGGCTGTATGACCTTGGGTAAGCCATTTATCCCTACTTGCCCCAGTTTCCTTATCAGTATAATGAGCTAGAGAAGGCAATTAAACCACTTTGCAAAGAAAACCCTAAAATGGGTTATGAAGAGTCAGACAAAACTGAAAATGACTGAACAACAAAATGTTTCCACTCATCTTCATCCATATAGTCTCCATTATATTTCTGCTCTCAGGTTCCTGATCTCGTCCCTTCCCCTCCACTTTTTGATACATAATGCTACCTTGCCTCTTCTGCCCTCACCTTTTTATTTTAACAAATCCCATGTCTTCCCAAAAATTATCCCCATCCAGACCCAGATTCTAGCCAGCTCTCATCTGATTAAATCTCAGTGATATCTAGGAGCTTCTTTGCTCTTGGTGTTAGCACCTCTCACTCATCTTGCTAATCACCTACATCCTGGGCATCTGTGTGTAGACATTTGGGGTCATGGGTTTTTCTACTAACTCTTTTCTTAAATTTTATCACCCGTGAACTTCTGGGTATATCAAGTACTCTTCTTCCTTAGCCGCTCTCTGATATCTAACTGGGTGGAAGTCACTCTTCACCTCTAAAGGTCATTCATACAATCTATGACAAGGCCTTCACCTGGATGGCTGATGGATTTGGTTATTTACATACCCGCCTTTCACTTTCTTAATTTATTTAGTCAGGGCCGTATGTACTGCGTTGTCAGGAATCGCGTCTAAGGAATCTGGAGAAAACTTGAGTTATGTTTACACAAGGAAAGGGAATTGACCAAGTCAATGAGTTTTTATTAGGCACTTTGTGCCAGACACTGTGCTAAGTGCTGGGCATACTAATGTAAGTCGAAAGGACAGTCTGTCTTCGTGGAGCTTACAATCTAACAAGGAAGACGATGTACATAAGGAAACTGAAAAGGAAGGTACCCACGCAGGGACGAAATGGTTGAGAAAGTCTGGACAATGAAGAGCACGGTGCTGAGAGGAATAAAGAGTGGGCTGGCCCTGGCATCTTGCTTAAAATGCAGATTCTGGGAGGAATCAGCCAATCAGAAGAGATTTCAGAGATAGAAGGTACTTCTAGTGTGAGAACTTTAGGAGTGCAGTGAACTTCCAGGGTGGCATGGTAGAGAAAGTCTACAGTAAGGGTTTTGGTCAATGAAGATAGGTAATTGGGACCCAATAAACCTTTGTTCCCCCTCAGGAGTAGGTCTTACCTGTTTAACCCAAATTATTATATTGTACACCTCAACTATTACAGGTTCATAAATTTAGTGGTGGAAAAGACCCAAATGGTCATCTAGTCCACCTAGTCTAGTCTTTTTTTTTTTTTAATGTATAATGAGAACAGCCATTGAGGGCTCAGTCTTAAGAACATGATCAACACGTTCTACCTGGTATCAACGAAGTATCAAGCCTTGGTGAGCCTGCTTTGGGGCATATATTTTGGAAGAGCCCATTTTCTGACTCAGAAAATACACATGTATCCTGATGGCTTCTTGTTGGTGACAGGAGACCTAGAAAGTATTTTCTGAGAAGATGTAGCAAGAACTGATGTTCAGAAATCTCTGAAACTAGGAACCTCATCTTCTCTGCCACCACTGTCCCTGGGGAGAGTAAAGCTACATACAAGTTGCTCCTTTGTTTGAAATCATGAACCATGGAAGCTTAGAACTAAGAAGGATCCCACTAACTATTTCATTTCATAGATGAGGAAGTATTAATCATAAGCCTCATTCTCTCCTTTGGAGCTCAGGAGGGTATAAACAGCAAATCTTCCCAAATCTAGAGGAAAATCTTAGTAACTCCTACCTCATCATTTATCCCCCAAACAGGCACTCTCTGTGCCCATGGTTTTACAAGCAGAATAGGCCATTGCCAACAAAGGCGAGTGCAAAAAGACAACCTGCCCACACAGATTCTCACCTTGGCCCTGTTCTACTCTGAGTCAACCTCCTTCAGGGCTACACAACCAGGTTTCTACTTAGGAATAAAAGTTGTTTATAAGGGGAAGATACAGTCTCTTTCCCTCAGGCAAGGACTCACCAAGGATTTCTCTCAGGTGGAATGAAACAGCCCTGTATCCTGACTTCTCTGGGAGGAATGGAGGTGCATAGGGTAGGACTATAGGGTAGAATGGGTGTGGGGCTAGGCCAGTGAAAGGGTAGCAAGGGGCTGAATTGCTGCCAAAATTATCATTTAACAAAACAGCTCTTTGCTTTGAGAGTGGAATAATCTGGGAGGATGATCACCTTAGGCTCCCCAATGTCAGTTAAGTCTCTCTTCAACCTGAATCATCTAAAAGGAAAAGGAAAATTAGCCTTGTGACCTTGGGCAAGTCACTTAACCCCAATTGCCCTGCCTTCCTCCCACCGAAAAGCAAACAAACAAAGCAAATAAATAGATAAATAAAGAAGGAATAAATGAATAAATCAATAGGAAAAGGAAGTATCTGAAGGACTAGCAATTGAGAAAATGTACTCTGAAGGACTGAGCAACTCTAGATGCTCCTTGCTGTAGGGATTTCAATACATCCGTCCTCAACAAGAGTGGACATGGAAAGGATTTATAGTTCCTGAGCTAATTGGCACAGGTTGTGTGTGGATGTGATTGTGACACATAAATAGATATACTTATTTTTGGTGTCTTTAATGTGCATTGTATATAATGCATAAAAAACCCCACACAATTCATGTATAAAACAAAAAAATTTAGATGTGTGCGTTTTACATATGTGTAATGTAGATCTTGATATAAATGTGTACAATATTAAATATTAACATATCTACATACAGATTAATAGCTTAAACTATTTAGTCAACTAAGACTTAAAACTACTAAGACTTTTAGACAATATTTATACAAATACTGAATAATATAAATTTATATAATACACACATATGTACATATACATACATACATATACACACATGTAATTTCTAACCTAACTCCATCTATTTCACTTTGGGGATGAACATTGACAAATAACTAAATTATATCTTTACCCTTCAGTATTCAACTAAAACCTCATGCAGATGGGAGACAACTTCCTTATCCCTAAATAACCGTGGGACCAATTTTCTTCCCACAGGTTTTTAACCTGTTTCTCATAAAAACTTTGCCAAGGACTAGATAAAACAGGTACTACAGGTTAGTATTATCTGTGAAGAGCGCTTGGACCTGCTTAGTAAAAGCTGGTGACTTTTGTGTTGTCCTTTCTCCTTGATGAGACAGCAAAACCTTAACCTCTAACACTACCACCAGCCCTAAAGGAAGAGAACGTTCATGGGGATGCTAGGTGGCACAGTGAATAGATTATCGGCCCTGGAGTCAGGAGGACCTGAGACACTTAATACTTACTAGTCATGTGACCTTGGACAAGTCACTTAACCCCAATTGCCCTCCAAAAAAAAGCAAAAACAAACAAACAAACAAAAAAAGAAAGAGAAAGTTGCTTCTCAACTGAGTTGAGGTGTTGTTCCTCGTGACTGATGCTGCCTTTGCCCTCTGAGGTTACCAGTACTGCATAATAATGATGCTGGCCGCCATGCTTATAAACAGGTTGCAGAGCCCTAGTGGGCACTCTCTTATTTGATCTGGTGAGTTAAATGCTGTGGGTATTATTAATCCTGTTTTACTGATGGTAAAACAAAGACTAAAAGGTTAGTTTGCTAATTTGTTTGTTAACCAAGTGGCAAGATTCACACACCCTTCTCTCCCGATTCTGAGTCCAGGGTGCTGGTCTGGTCACTAGGAGGACGACTCCTCAAAAAAATTGGAAAAAAAAAATATCATGCCAATCAGGTTATTTCCATATAATCTATGATGGGAGAATAGAGAGTGTTGTAAAGGAGTTAGGAGCAGGCCTTCCCTTAACATAACTGGAAAAATATCCAGAAGTCACCCAGAAAATGCCCCATTGCTTTCTACGTTTGTTTCTTGTAAATTCACAATCTAAACTTTGAAAGAGAAATAAATCAAAGGATTTGAACAACAGATATCAAACAACTATGTCTTGCTATAAATAAAATCAGATCACCAAATACATAGAATGAAACCAGTGTACTAGGGTTGAAAGATAGAAGCAACATCCATTTTGTAGGCAAACTTAATTATTCTGGATATTAGTGTTAGGTTTGGAGTGGGGCAACAGGAGATGGTTGGGAGAGGCTGATGGTAGGGGAAGCATGATTTGATTGACTGTGTTATGATGGGTTGTATTCAATTATGTAATGTGTGTGCCTGGACACAGAGTGATTCATCACTCATTTAATAGCGTTTATTAAAGGTCTAATGTATGCAGTGTACTATGAGAGATGCTAGGGAAGAAACAAAATTTAGGTATGACAAAGTCTCTGCTCTCATGGAGTTAAAGCAGCTCCTTGAGTTGGGTACAAACACAAATAATTATAATATGCAATATTACATGATAAGTGAAATGTAAAACATAATGCTTTACATATATAGATCAAGGTGGGGGAGGGATGATTGTTACTCACCTGAAAGGTCAGACACAGCCACATGGATAAAATGGCATTTGAGTTGAATTTTAAGAGATTTAAAAATTCAAAATCAACCAAGAGTCTTCTATGTTTAGACTCTGTGATAGAAGTTGGAGATCCTAAGACAATAATGGAACGTGTCTGCTCTCACAAAGATGGCGTTCTTTCAAATGTATATATACAAATATAGACAATGTAAATACAGGGTAATTTGGGGATGAGGAGAAACACTGACAGCAGAAGGGGTTGGGAAAGGGCCTCATTTCTGGCTGTTGTATCAAAGATGGCTAAGAAGAGTCAGAGAATGGAGGCAGAGAGATCCATCGGGAGGCTATTCCAATATTGCAGAATGTGCTGGGGCCAGCTTCAACAAGCTCATGAGAGCTGTTTATTGAATTTTCAAATGCCATAAATCAGGGCTTGTTTTGTTATTTTGTTGACTGTCAAGACTTAGAAAGTAAATGGAAAAAATACAGATTCAACTTAAATTAAATATTTGTCCTATTTTTCAAGGAGCCAATTGTTAAATATTTATCAACACATCCATGAGGAGGGTAGTAAGAAAGGCTTGCACAATTAATTCTGCTATAACTTGACATATGTGTTCCTAAAAATCAACACACTATGCAAAATTGCCCAATAAAAATCATAAGGCTGGGGCGGCTAGGTGGCACAGTGAATAGAGCACCAGCCCTGGAGTCAGGAGGATCTGAGTTCAAATCTGGCCTCAGACACTTACTAGCTGGATGATCCTGGGCAAGGCCCTTAACCCCAATTGCCCAGCCTTCCCCCCTCCAAAAAAAGCAAAAAAATAAATAAAAGAAACAATAAGTCTTATGGTTTAGGGCCACAGTCATCAGTGCCATAAAAAAAGTTAGGAACCTAATAAAAACAGTAGCACAGTTTTATACATGTTCAATGGTTAAGAAATTCACATATCTACAATAAATAGTCGCACAACAATGGTCTCAAGCTAATGCATTGCCTTTGACCTGGCTCATTGAACTGGCAAAGTTGATACCAATGGGCTAGAGCATAGCTTGCCTTGGTGGAGCTTCAACTCCAAGATGCAGGGGCTGGGCTCAGTCATGGTGGAAAGTGTCCATGTGTGTGGAAGACAGGAGGGTTTGGAATGCCTACAGCACCACATGGTATACAATAAATATAGCACTTTATCTTGAAGAAGAACTGATGCTTGCTTGTAGAAGTAGATATCAGAAGACGTTGTGAGCTACTGGGAAGGGATCTACATTCTTGCTATTTCTCACAGTTGGAAAAAGTACATAAGCAAACTCAAAATTCATTGTGCTTAAATTATTCCCTAAAATAGCAATCATATCAGAACAAATTCAGGTTTTCAAGACAAGAGTTATAGCAGAACCAATGGCTCTAGGAAGAAAGAGGTATCTGGATGGGGAGATGTTGGAGAAATGGAATGGACAGAAAGCTCCTTAAGGAGAAAGCAGTATTTCAAATTGTCTTTGACAGAGGAGAAATGGGGCTGAGGGACAGAGAGCAAAGAACATCTGTTTTATTTCTTTTCTAGTCATGTTTCGAACCTAATATTGTCCTTAAAGAGAAAGGCTAAGTTATCCCCAAACTTCCCCAAATACTTTATCTTGTTAGCATTAACATGTGGAATTATTATTACTATCCTGTCTCCATCTTTTTCAATAAAGTTCAAAGAGAAAAGTCCTGCAGTAAGTCACTATGTCTGTGTACTATTGTACACGTAGATAAGATGACAGCTTTTTGGGTAAATGAATAAAAAATAATGGGGTGTAAATTTATGTTCAGTAAGCTCACTGAAAGATGACTGGGGATGCCCCATCCAGCCAGGTAGCACAGTGAATAAACTATCAGTCCTGGAGTCAGGAAAACTCATATTCCTGAGTTCAAATCTGGCCTTAGACACTTACTAGTGGGGTGACCCTGGGCAAGTCCCTTAACCCTGTTTGCCTCCATCTGTAAAAGGAGTTGGAGAATGAAATGGCAAACCACTCCAGTATCTTTGCCAAGAAACCCCAAATGGGGTTACACAGAATCGAATGCAACTGAAAAACATGTATTTGTGTGTGTGTGTATATATGGTTATGTAAAAAAATAATAATCTACTGCATGCCAATATCTTGAAAGCCAGGAAGGCTCCCAAAATAACCATGAAGTGGTGCTTGGGCTGGGTCCTATTGTCCAATCAGGGACAGCAGAGTGAATTGTGTTTAAGGTGTGATCTTTAAAAAAGAAATCCAGCCAGTAAAATCCAAGATAACGAAGTAGGCCTTCAAAATTTACCTTCCTTTTGGCAGAACACCCTCAGGTAAGGTCATGATACCCCATGTGGGGATGGGAGAGGAGAGCAGAGGAGCCTGGGGGAGGAGCTGGAATTGCCCAGCTGGGTCCTCATGGGGACAGCTCAGACTACTCACCAATCGGCTGTGGTATGTTCTTTGTTCTCTAAGAGTACAAGGACATAAGAAAGACGATGACATGATTTGCAGTTGAATTGTGTTTGAACAATCCTATTTGCTGAACAGGCATTACCTCACTCAAAGTGAGAACCTGAAAAGACCTTAGCTTAAAAAGTTCAAGGTCTCCCGCTGCAGCCTGGGCAATCTCTAGTCATCCTGATCAATATCTGACCACTGAACTCAGATGGCTCTGGAGGAGAAAGTGAGGCTGATGACTTTGCACAGCTCTCCCTCACTCAAATCAAAGTCAATTGCAAGTCAGGTCATCAACTTCTGGATGTCATGGTTTTCTTTTAGAACAAAGGACAAACCACAGTGAGTCATCAGAGCTGTCCCAATGAGGACCTAGCCATCAAAATTTACTTTCTTTTGGGAAAAACACCCTTAGAAAATGGCAGAATACTCCTTGTGGGGAAGAGAGAAAAAGGGAGGGGAGGAAGGACTGAGTTGCCCACCTGGAACTAGACAGCTGGGTCCTCATTGGTCAGCAGCAGGAGAGAGAAGGGGACCACTTTTAGGGTAGAAGAATAAGCAAGACAACACAAAGCAAACCTAACTTATGCTTTGGACTGTCTTTACATGTGGCGGCTTCTGTCTACCAAGAGACCTCTAGAAGCATATGGAATAATAAAAACTGGATTTGGCCTCAGATTTGACCTAGAACTGAGTCCCACTTCTGCCAGTTTCCATCTGTGTGCCCTTGGTGAGTCAGCTTATGTTTTTAGAGTTCAATTACTTCATCTGTACGATGGGGATGATATGATGTTCCATGAGAGATTAGATAAGGCATGACCTTACAACCTAGATCCAAATTCCCCTCAAATCCCCAAAGACTTGGACTAGAGGTAAACTCAGAACAGAAAACCACATATGTAACTTGTATAGAGACATTAGGACTTTTCCCCTGGGAGCCAACATCCACGTGGGTATGCTTCTTTTCCAAGCCACTGACATAGGTTTGACACATTTAGCTGCAGTGTTTAGTGCAATGCTGAGCACATAGTAAGTATTTTAGAAATTCTTATTGTCTTAACTGACTTCCTTTGCAGCCCAGGATCTCTTTCTCACCTCCCTCTCCTTCCCCTGTCCCCCAAAAAACCAAACCCAACTCAGATGCTAGAATTTTCACTTACCATTCTGGAGGAATAGTAGGGGCTATTTACTCCAGCCTTCTCTTCACTGAGAAAGTAAAGTATTAAATGCCTATTCATTGGGGGGTGGAGGATAGGAGAGAGGTAAGAGGAAGAACATGCTTTAGAATTGGAGAATTGCAACAAGAGCAAAGTTATGGTAAATATTTATCTAGTCTGGATTATCCTGCCCGGTCGATTTGGAGAGGCTTGGACTTCTCATTATTTATCTTTATTTTTATTTTTTTATTCTTTCTGCATAGTACTTTCTCTTTTATTCATATCCCTTTTTGGCAAATTGGGAACATTATAACTAATCTATAGCGGCAAATAAGGAATTTAGTACAACATCTAACAATAGTTTTAAGTAATATGTTAGACTAAATGCTTTTTAATATCTGGATATCTCAATATGAATTCCCAATACCTGATGTAGCAAAATCATAGTTTGAGATGAAGAAATAAAATTTTAGATGCTAAGAGAACCAGAGTAATTAGAACCATACAGGAGATATCTAAGTTTTAAGGAGATGACCTATATATTTTTACCTTGAGTTATTATAAAGTAATAATTTGTTCTCACCATCAGCCAGGGTTGGTCAGACTCTCAGGTGCTTCTTGTGAAGGTGAGCCAGTCACCAAAATTCTCCCCAAATCAGTCATAAGCCAAGATCTTACATTGTCTGAGCAGTGAGAGCTAACTTTCAACAATGATGAGGTCTTTTGTACAGAGGAATCTAGGGGTGGTCTAGAGGAGGAGCTTGGGGAGGGTCTTCAGGAGGAGTCAATGAGATCAGACTCCAGTAATGAGTTTGGGGAGGGTCTTCAGGAGGAGTTAATGAGGTCAATGCAAGGGTGGATTAATATTTTGATAGGCTCAAGGGTGAGAAGCAGATGGGCTACGGAGGGCCAGGCTGGTAACAGAGGTTTGGGCCCAGCCACAAGGAAAAACTTATGGCCTCTGCATATAACTCATCAAGTGGTAAGATTTAATCTTATTAAATCTTATCACTTATCACTTATCACTTAATCTTATTAAATCTTATCACTTATCAGACTTAAAAGGGTTTCCCAGAGCTTATACCTCAAAGATTCAAGGAGAACTCAAGGGGGGTCCCAGAGCCTGTACCTCATCAACAGAACCTATGAATAAGTCAAATCTTTCATCTCATGGCTAACTGTACCTCATTGATGATAAAATTACAGAATTTCAGAGTTTGAATGGACTTCAGTGGCCATCAGGTTCAGCGCATTCTGGATAATGAATCCCAATGGCAACATGTCTAGCAAGTGCTTGCTCTTTCTTTGCTTGAAAATTTCCAATGTGATGGAGAATGGAACCAAATAATTACTGAAATTCTATCTCCATGATGGAAGGTGAGAAGAAGTCAACTAGGTTCCTACAGAGCCCATTCTTATCTCCCTAATTCTCTGGTTCCAGACAATTGTAGCAGAATTATCTAACCCTTTAGGAAGGCCATTGATAAACTGGAAATTAATCAGATGGTTAACTAATTAATTGATGGCATCCAGGATGGTGAATACTACTAATAGTAGCTAGCATTTATATAATGCTGTAAGGTTTGCAAAGGGCTTTATATATGTGGTCCTCACAACCCTGTGAAGCAGGTGCTGCCATTATCCCCTTCTATAGATGAGCATGAAAGGTTAAGTGACTTGCCCGTTATTACACAGCTAGTAAGTAATGGAGGCAGGATTTGAAGTCAGGTCTTCCTCATTACAAGTTCCATCACTCTTAATTACTGTATCATCTAGCTGCCTTGTTATGGCAAAGGACCTCCCTAACATCCTGTTCAGTTTCCATATTTAAATGTCTCCATTTGTTTCTTGAACCAATGCCTTATGAGAAAATTTCAGAGGAAATTTGAGTATTTAGCCTGAAGACAATTCAGAAGGAATTCAAAAGTGATCTTAGATGTTTGAGGGACAATCATGTAGAAGAGGAACTAGGCTTGTTCTTTTTGGTTCCAGAGCTGTTCCAAGCTTTTCTGAGCCTCTTAGAAGGCTGCCTTTTGTAAGCTTTTCCATGTTGGAAAGAATTGATTTAATTCAGTTCAGCTGAACACATTTCTCAGAGGCCTACTACATGCCAAATATTGTGCTAAAACAAATAGGTATTGGGGGCACAAAGACCACAAGACACAGTCCCTGTTTACCAGAAGCTTACATCCTGCTTGGGGATATGATATGCACAAGAAGAAATACTTCCAAGAAACACTAACAATTTGGGGATATGGGAAAGCTCCCTGGAGAAAATGATGCCTACTACGAAATGACAGAAGATGAAGATTCTTACATGTGAACACGAGGAGGCATTTCAAGCACTAGTGCTGTGGTTACCCATAAAGAGTGCTAGGGTTGCTCTGAACCCCAAAATACCAACATGCCGGGTCCAGGTTCTGCTGAAAGAATTTCACTCAAGTTTTCTCTCAGCCAAAGAAAAGCAAAGTTTATTGAAAGTTCATTAAAAGTTCACCATATTGGGTGGACTCTTAGGGAGCCTAGGTATCTGTAATGCTTGCATTGGGCAAGCAGGACAGAGTAAGTCTATGACAGAGTAAGTCTGTCACAGAGTAAGTCTGTGCTAGGTCATTCTATGGCGCTCTCACAGAGTAAGTCTGTGCTAAGCTGTTCTATGGCACTCTCACAGAGTAAGTCTGTTCTAGGTCATTCTATGGTGCTATCACACCACATGGAGGGAAGATGGGGTCTTATGTACAGAGGAATCTAGGGGTGCTCTAGAGGAGTAGTTTGAGGAGTGTCTTCAGGAGGAGTCAATGAGGTCAGACTCCAGTAATGAGTTTGGGGAGGGTCTTCAGGAGGAATTAATGAGATCAATGCAAGGGTGGATTGATATTTTGGTTGGCTCAAGGGTAGGAAGTAGATGGACAATGGAGGGCTAGGCTAGTAACAGAGGTTTGGGCCCAGCCACAATGAAAAACTTACGGCCTCTGCAAATGCCTCATCAAGTGGGAAGATTCAATCAGATTTCTAGCGGTTTTGCAGAGCCTGTACCTGATCACTAGGACTTGGGCAAAGGCTAAAAGAGGCAAAAGATGGTTTAGGGAGCAGCTGATAGGTTGGTTTGGCAGGAATATAAAGTGTAGGAAGGAAGTTAATATAAAATGAGCTGGATGGGTGAGCAGGGAAGTGGTGCAGTGGATAGAATGCTGGGCCTGGAGTTGAAGACTCCTCTTCCTGAGTTCAAATTTGGTCACAGACACTTTTCTAGTTGTGTGATTGTAGGCAAGTCACTTAACCCTGTTTGCCTCAGTTTCCTCATCTATAAAACAAACTAGAGAAGGAAATGTATCCACTCCAGTATCTTCACCAAGAAAACCCCAAATGTAGTCATGAAGAGTCAGATACAGCTGAAATGACTCAACCACAACAACAAAAGGTCAGAACTAGAACATAGAGGACTTCAGACCCAAACTGAAAAGTCTGTTTTTTGTTTTTAATCCTAGAGTCAACATGAAGCCACTTTTGACCGAATCTGTGTCTTGATGGCTGTGTAAAGGATAGACTGGAGAAAGAACGAAAGTAGGTACACTAGTGAAGAGATGTTAAAGAGAGAGACTAGAAGGGTGGGACAAAGTTGAAGACTTGGACAATGAGAGGTGAAGGAGATGAAAGAGATGATTCTGAGAATTCTGAGAGTATAAACCTGGGTGACTAGGAAAGATAATGGTGCCCTCTCCAGAAAGAGCATTACAAAACACAATGTGGAAGGAATTTGGGGTGGTCTTAAGGAGGAGTCAAATGAGGTCACATTCTAGTAATGAGATTAAGGGTGGGAAATAGCTGAAGACTACCTGGACTAGACAGACAACTAGGGCTAGGCTAGTTTAGGGTTAGCAGATTTGAGTATAGATAAACATCTGATAAGATCTAGGGTAGAAACTAGATGGACAATGGAGGGCTAGGATAGTAAGAGTAAGAGATTTGGGTCTAGCTACAATTAAGGGTTTATGGCTCAGGCAAACGCCTTATCAAATGGGAAGATTCAATCAGAGTTCAAGAGGTTTCCCAGAGCCTGTACCCCATCAGAAAATAGAATGTGAAACTCCATGGTGTTAGAGATTGAGAAGAGAGAGAGCAGTTTTGGATGGAGGAATCAGGAGGGGAGATTGGAAACCATGAAAAGGGAATGTGAGACAGCATCAAAGACAGACTCTCTTAACTTTATAATTCTGCTGGGGCCCAGCCAAGTGAGTAGGTGGATAGTTTGCTTTTCAATGCCTGGGGCCACCTATGCAAAAAAATTTCCTTTTTTCCTTCTTGCTTCCCTAAACTCAGTTAATCACTTAATTCCACCCTTTCTACTCTTCTCTGATCTTATCAATTTTCTCCTAAGTTTGCATGAGACAGTTGTTGTAGTGCTGGGGTAGGGAATCTAAAAGGCTGCACTTGAGAATCTAGAGAAGGCCACAGGTTCCCCACTCCTGGTGTAGTGCAATGAGAACCCAACCCAGGAAAACCTGGATTCACATAAATTGGCTGGTTGATTCTGGACAAGTCAACCCATCTCTCACTTCTTTAAGAAACTCTTTAATAACGATAACATAACAATATTGTAAATTATGATTATATAGCATATTACAATATATTAATATTATAAATAATTATGATAATAATATAAATTGCAGAGAAGGTGTTGACCTGCATTGGTAGAAGGACTTTCCTCACCTGGGAATTTCCCCAACCAGTGAAATCACAGGTTCCATCTCATTCTCTGCCCACAGTTGCTCCTCCACATTTTTGCATAAACAAAGTGCTGAGTAGGGTTATATCCTGGCTGCTCCTTTCTGCTCATCCTGAAGCCTGTCTTCCTTCTGCAGTTCCCTACCCAAAAAAGTGAGATGATTTCTCACAGTCAGCTTTGCTTCAGGCTATTGTGGCAAGTGAACGAGCCAGTTTTCCATGGAAGAACAATTTCCATAAGAGTACTGTAGAGTACATGGTGTGCTCAGCACACCTTACTTCTTTTTTTTAAATTAACTTTTGTTTATTTTTAGTTTACATCATTCATTTCCACAAGATTTTGAGTTACAAATTTTCTCTCCTTCTTTCCCCTACCCACCACCCAAAACAGTGATCCCACTGTATACCTCCTCCCCCAATCTGCTCTCTCCTATATCCTC
>CM053580.1:46282373-46333383 GCA_028627135.1 Pseudochirops cupreus
TTTCCATCTGGCAAATTTGACTTTTTAAGGCATTCTTCTCCTCATTGGCATTTTGGGCCTCTTTTGCCATTTGAGTTAGTCTATTTTTTAAGGTGTTATTTTCTTCAGTCAGGTTGTTGACTCTCTTTTCATGATTTTCTCACATCATTCTCATTTCTCTCCCCAATTTTTCCTCTACTTCTCTTATTTGGTTTTCAAAATCCTTCTTAAGCTCCTCTATGGCCTGTAATATGTTTACATTTTTCTTGGAAGCTTTTGGTACAGGAGTTCTGATTGTGTTGTCTTCCTCCCATTCCATGCTTTGATCCTTTTTGTCCTCAAAAAAGGAATCTAAAGTTGGATTGCTTAGCTTGTTTTGCTTCCTTTGGCTGCTCATGTTGCCAGTCAATTACTTGACTTTTGGGCTCAGTAGAACTCTACTTTCAGAGGGGAGAGCTTTGTCCCAAATCACTGGGGTTTTCACAGCTGCTGGAGCTATTAGGAGGCCATCGTCTCTGCAGCCCCCGCGAGCTTTGGCTCACTGGTCACACACCTTAGGAGCACAACCCAAGACTGTGATCCTGATCCAGGCAGGTCAAGGCAAGAGCACTTAGCCTCTGAATGATCAGTTGACCCCCCCTGCAATCTGCAAGCTGGGAGCTCTGAAGCAGCCACATGGAGGCAGCTGCAGGGCCACCACTTCAGACCACTTCTAGCTCTGGAGGCAGGGGCCAGATCCGCTCCTCTCCCCCAAATTTAGGTGAGTTCCACTGACCTTTCCATTTTTCCTTGGCTCTTACGGTTGATAATTCTGAAAACCACCAGAGCTGCCGGTGATCCGCTCTCCTGAAAGCTCCAGCTGCGGCTTGTCCTGGACGCCCTGAGGCTAAAACCACATGGGGCTGGGGTCTGCTCCCAGCACATTGCAATGAACCCTTCCCGTCCACCTGCCGGGCTGCCTTCAGCGGGAGCCTTTTTATTCTGTCATTTTGTGGGTTCTGGAGCTCTAAAATTTGTTTAGAGTCATATTTTATAGGTATTTAAGGTGGTTATGGGGGGAGCTCACAGAGTTCTCCTGCTTTTATGCTGCCATCTTGACTCTGCCCCCTGGTGGACTCCCACACCTTACTTTTAATGGGTTGCATTACGTTCAGAAGGCAGCTAAAGCTTTGCTTCCTAATAGCTCCTTAACATCTCTTTGAAGTCAATGTCACAGCCTCCAAAATTGCCAATAGCATGTCAGAACAACAGGATAAAAGGAAGAGAGTCAGCTCCCATATGGCCTGGTAACTGAGCACTAAAGTCAACGACTTGACTCTAGCTTCTAGTGGTTAATTAAAGGGGGAGTGGGGGGTGTAGAGAATGATTTGGGTTAAAATAACAGCATTGCTTTCTTGCAAACTCATGAGGAAATGACAATAATATCAAAACTGGCCAATTCAGTCCCTGATTATTTAAAGAGATGGTGTTCTCTTTCAGTTAGAGCTATTTGAATGAATTATTTCAAAACAGTGGACAATGCATTTACATTTGTCTGGAGCCAACTTGGTCCATTCTAATTATACAGTGTTCAGAACTATCTGATTGTTCTTTTATCTTTTTATAGTCTTTTTGTATTATAGACTCTGGAAGAAAGAGTGAGGCTGATGACTTTGCCTGAAGTTCTACCCCATTTAAGCCCAATTCATGCACAAGTCAATGCATCACGCTCATGATGTCATTGATCTTCTTCCAGAAAAGATGAACAAACGCTTTGGTTCCAATCTGGCTTTTCCTGGCAACCTGGCATGATTCTGGGCAACCTGCACATCATGACTTAGGGTGGGTTTTTCTTGCCACTTTGTAGTAGTATCTATTTTGTATTACTTCTTAAGAACTTGAATTTCAGAGGGGGATGACTGGATTGCTTTTGTGGAATGGCCAGGTCTTTTTCCTTGAAGCAGAGGCCTATCTTTTGTAACATCTATATTCTCCTAATGATGTTGTATATCTGTAATTCTATGCAGAATTAAAATTAAAGATCCCCAAAAGGACAATAGTGAGGTGCCTGCTGGATGGGAGTAGTCTGCAAATTGCATTACACACAGGACAGATTATGATATGAATAAGGAATTGCACAGGAGAAATGGAATACAGGAAAGAAATGGATGGCTGGAAAGAAAAATGGATTGGTCGCGTAGCGAGAATAAGGGATAATGGATCTAATGGAGGGACAGTCTACATACTCCATTAGTAGCCACATAAAACCAAGAGAATGAGAGGAAGGCTCCCAGAATGTAGACACTGACCCCCTAGGACTAACTTACAGGACAAGAGTCACACAGAGTGAGTGGGTAGGGATAATTTACAATCAGCATCATTGGAGGGACTACAGACATCATGAGATCACAAATTCCTTAGTTTTACAGATGTTCATTTTATCTCATCCTCAAATTATTCTTTTGGGTGCTCCCATTTACCTATGTACTGACTATGGCAAGGAAAGAAAGACAGAATCCAAAGAGAAATGAAGGGAAGGAGAGAGGGAAGGAAAGAAGAAGAAAGAGGAAGGGAAGGAAAAAGGGAGGAGGGAGGGAGACCATGAGAAGAAAGAGGTCAGGATTCTAAAGAAAGGAATGAGATTAGGTACACAAAATAGGCCAATTCATTACATTCAATTAATCTGCTTAGGTGACATGGGCAAATCCAGTAAATTGAGGGGAAAGGATGGTGATAATCTGCCCTGATTTAACCTTGCATCTTAATCATCAGGAAGAATGTGTTCTACATGAATGATTCTCAAAGTTTTTTAGCTTTAGAAATTTAGGGACAAAGACCATTCTTCCCCACCCCATCCACCCTTTCCACTCAATCTCTCATCCCTGTCCAAAATGTGCTGTTTTGTGGAGTACTGGAAGGGGTGCTGGATTGGAAGTCAATGACTTCTCATAAAGAACCCTTGGTTTTACTCTGAATGGGGGTGGGGTGGAGGTGCAGATTAAATGTTGTTCCCTGACTGAGTTAAGGCTCACAATTAACAAGTTAGCTGTCTTAGTGTTAGAGACACATGTGACATGCTGTCCCATGGAAGGGGGATTTAGATCTGTTCTCTTGGCCTCAAAGGGCAGAATTAGGAGCCGTGTTTGAAAGCTACAAACAAGCATATTGAGACTAAATACAAGGTGGGGAATCTCCCTAACAATGAGAGCTATTCTAAAATGGAATGAATTCTAAGTGAGAAGAGCAGAACCAGGAAAAATTTGTACACAATCACAGACACATCGTATGTGTGATGACCAGCCTTGATAAACTGGACTCTTTTCAGCAAAGCACAGGTATAAGACAACTCTACAAGTCTCAGGATGGAAGGAGATGTCTACATTCAGAGAAGATCTAGAAAGAACAGAGTTTAAATGGAGACTGAAGCAGTCTACGTGCTATCGCTCTTTTCCATGTTTGGTTTTGTTTCTCCTTTCCCATTGTTCACTCCATTGGTTACAACCCTTCTGTACAAACAGACTATAGCACAATGTGAAAGTATTTGCAGATCCTATACATGATTGCACGCTTCCATGGGGGGGGGGGAGTGGTAAGGGAGGGGAGAAAATTTGAAACTCAAGGGATTATGGAAATGAATCTTGTAAACTAAAAGTAAATAAACAAGTCAATGAAAAAATATTTAAAAAAGGAAAATTAAAATTATTTGCAAAGAAAAAAACATTAATAAAATAAAATAAAATGGAATGAATTGTGTTGGGAGGTAGTGAGTTCCCCATCAATGGAGGTGTTTGAACTAAGGCAAGGTGACCCATTGTCCAGCATATTGTAGGGGTGGAAGGGATTCTTGTTTAGGTGTGATTGGACTAGATGGCCTCTGAAGTTCCCTTTCAACCCTGAAATTTAGTGATTTGGGGAATCATAATTTATAAAAAACATATGCATGAGTTAAGGATGAATTACTCATGTACACACTTCACAGATACCTACCTAACTGTAAAGGGGAAGGAAGAGGAAATACGCATTTACATAGTTCCAGGAATTGTTTGATGCACTTACCACAATCCTAGACAAAGCATATACTTTTTCAACAAGCAGTAAACAGAGATGTTCCACTTCCAGGTTAAGGTTAGCACCATAGCTAGTGTGTTATTAGAGTGACTTCTTTATAAGCAATTGAAGGTTTATATAGCAAGGTGGCATTAAGTGTTGGACCTGAGGTCAAGAAAACTTGAGTTTGAATCCAGCCCCAGTTACTATCTGTGAGACCCTGGACAAGTCATTTGCTCCTTCTCCCTCCTTTCCCCCGCCAGGTTTCTCATCTGTAAAATGGCAATAATGATAGCACTACCTCACAGGACATTGTAAGGATAAAATGAGATAATATTTCTAAATATTTTCAAACCTTAAAGTTCTATATAGTCAGCCATATTGAGAAATCTGGGGGAGAAGAGTCTGAACCTGTGATTTCATTGGTGTGGGGAAATCCCAGTGTGGAAACTTTTCTTCACCAATGCTAATAGGCAAATCATCTGTGGCTTTTAGGCTTAGAGGTGACTGGAACATTTAGAGGTTAAGTGACTTGCCTCAAGGAAGGTGGGCAACCAGTCGTTGGTTCTTTTTTCTCTGAGGATCAATTACCTCAGGAGGGTGATGTAGACTTGAAAGTCAATTGGATTTGAGTGAGGCAGGGCTGTGTGGAGCCAGGAGTTTCACTCTCTTTTCCAGTCATCCAAGTTCAGTGGCAAGATATTAGGTCAGGATTACATACATCCAGTATGTATGAGAAGTAGGACTTGACCCAGGAGTGTGATGTTAAATGTTTAACAATGGGGTTCACTAGAGAAAAAAAAAGTATTCTAGACACACTTTTAAGTTTAATTTACCTTACTGACATTTTTTCCCACCAGTTTCTTAAGTCTAGACAACAAAACAAAATAAAAAAAATAATCAAGCTTTGATTTGTAGTTTTGCCAATTTCTGAGGTGCAAATAAATGCTAACCGAGTTGGCTTCAGAACACTCTTAACACAAACCCAGATTTTGCTGTTGCCAAAGCTGGCCACAACTAAACTGACCCATCATCCCTCTTTTTGAGAGTATTGCCTATGATCGTTAGTGTGAAGGGGGAGTGGAGAGACAGATCACAAGACGCAGAGGATTTCCTTCCTTCCATATTGACGTGGCCTAAATCCTATGACATTCTAGAAACTCATAATTTGTTTTGCCATTAGTCTAGCCCTGTGGCACCTGTTCTGATGCCTTGGATTTTGGCAAAAGGTTGATGTCAGCATGAAACAAAGAAGTGTGGAAATGTGGAAAGTTCTTTCCACCACCAGATGGAAAGATGTGACAGAGCCCTCAAGTCAGAGGTTAGTACAAAGCCCCTAAGTCAGCGGTTCTCAACCTGTGGGTTATGTTCAATTTAAATATATCCTGCATATCAGATATTTACATGACAATTCATAACAGTAGCAAAATTACTGTTATGAAGTAGCAACGAAAATAATTTTATGGTTGGGGGTCACCACAACATGAGGAACTGTATTAAAGGGTTGCGACATTGGGAAGGTTGAGAACCGCTGCCCTAGGTTGGGTTTGCCCAAGGTTCCCACTTGGTTATAAACTCCTCCAAGGGGCGCCAACACGGAGCCAAGTCTTCTACTTTTGACTTCCATATTCATTTCTAGCACAGCACTTTGTACATTGTATGTGTTGAATAAGCATTTGTTTAATTGAATCATATAAAAGTGAATTACTTTCCTTTGCAGCAGATGTGACTATGGTAGGAAAAGACTGCATTTCCCAGAATGCTATAGGCTTGAAGGTACATGGGAGAAAATACTGGGTAAATGGCTGGAACAGAAAGGAAAAAAGTAGTCTCAGGGATGTGCAGGAAAAAGCAGAAACCAGAGAGTTGATTGTTAAATTTTCAGTGAGAGCATTTATATCTTGGAAATTAGCAAATGCTACAAATCAATATGTGCTTTATTGTTTTGTTGGTTATATAGGCTTAAGAAAGTGATGAAGAAAACAGTAATAATTGCAGATTAAAATGAAAAAGAGTGTCCTGGGTACATTTTTCAGAGATTTGGTTGTTAAACATTTATAGAATGGTGGATTCAAAAACTATCTTCAGGATAAATGGTAGAGGTTCCTATGCCAAGAACCTCCAATGCCAAGTATCCTCGAGGGCCAGGTTGGAATGACAGAGGCAAGCATGGCAGACAGTGCCTGAGGCTTACTGACCTAAGGTAGTAACTGTCTATAGGAGTTAAGGTGACTTTCTTGGACTGTCCCTTTGAGTGTGAGCCAAACAAACATGGATGAAATACCTAGAGAAGCTCCAGATTTATCCGGGTGTAAATGACTCCCCTGTTGATGTTTGAACCCTGCTGCTAGGCTTGGGCTGGAATCCCATTTATATCCTCTTCTGGTTTCATAATACTGCAAATTTATTGATGTTACATCACCCACTGCTCTCTCCTCCTTTGCTCCATTCTCTGAAGAGGAAGTAGCTCTTTGCCTTGCGAAAGTCAACTCTTGAGTCTTGACCAGTTCCTCCAAGGGCTTAACCCTTCAAACGTTCTTTCTCTCTCTCTTTGTCCCTCCTTGCTCTCTCTCTTTCTTTTTCTCCCTCTCTGTCTCTCTCTCCTCTCTCTCTCTCTGTCTCTCCTCTGTCTCTGTCTCTGTCTCTCTCTCTCCTCTCTCTCTCTCCTAATCTATTAGCTCCCTTCAAACTAAAATTCTATAACTTCCCTCCCTTTCCTAACCAAAATCCTAGAAAAAGTCATCTATACACATCACCTTTATTTCCTCACATCCCACTCACTTCTCTACCCCTTTCAGTCTGATTTCTGACTCTCCCATTAAACCTGGGTTCTCTAAGGTTCCCAAAGATTTATTGTTTCTTAAATCAAGAGGCCTTTGCTAAGTCCTTTCTGACCTCTGCATATCTCAACATCAATAACCACTCTCTGCTGGATATTCTCTCTTCCCTCAGTTGTCCTGACACTGCCATATCCTACTTCTCTTCTTTCCTGTCCAACACTTTTGGTAGATCCTTATCTATCTCCAACCATCTAAATGTGGGTTTCCACCAAAGCTCTTTCCTGGGCTCTCTTCCCTCTTTACATTCTCTTAGGGATCTTATCAGCCCCCACAGATTCTATGGTCATCTCGGTGTAATGACTCCTAATTCTAACTATCCAGCCTTAGCCTCTCTCCTGAATCCATGTCCCACATTCCCCATTACCTCTTAGATATCTGCACTTCCACATTTCAGTGGTATCTCAAATTGGCACATGTCTAAAACGGTATTCACCACCTTCCCCCCCTCCCAAAAAATACCTCCTTTCCCCAACTTCTTTTTAATCACCCAGACTCACAACTTCAGAGTTTGACTTGACTCTTCCCTCTCTAGATTCCTTATCCTAATAGTTGTCCAGTTTTGTTGATTCTACATATCTCTACAACAGCTCTTGAAACTGCCCCCTTCTTTCTACTCACATCTCTCACCTCAACTACTACAAAAGCAGTCTCCTAATTGGTCTCCTTGCTTCCTGTTTTGCCCTTCTCCAATCTTCCAAATAGTTGCAAAAATCATCTTCCTGGGGCACAGGTTAGACTGACACCCTTCCCCCTCTTCTGGAGTCTTCAAAGTCTATTTCCTCTAAGAAAAAAAAGTTAATTCCTCCATTGTGGCCCCATCACAAACTGATTCCATCTTACATTTCCAGATTTTACTCCTCACTTTCTTTATGTTTCAGACCACTTGACATAGTGACTGTTGTCCAAAATTGGCATTCCTTCCTCTACCTCCACATCTTTGCTCAAGCCATCTTTATACATGGAAAGCCCTTCCTCTTTATCTGACTCTTGAATTCCTGGCTTTCTCCAAAGTTTAGTTCAGGAGCCATATCCTACTGGGAACCCTTCCTGGTCTTTCTGGCTGCCGGCCTTCCTCCCTCTAATTACCTCATCCTTACATGTTTACATTATGCATCTCCTGTTAAAATGTAAGCTTCTTAAGCGTGGAGATGGTTTTTCATTTTGGTCTTTCTACCCCTGCCTCTAGCAGAGTAATAAATACATGTTGAACCAAATTACTGAAAATATTCAAAATGCTTGCTGGTTACCTCGGTTTCTCTCAGGTGAGCTAACTGGAAGCCAAATTGGGAAGTTTCCAAAGGAAACCCTAGGTGGGGAGATACTACATAGAAGCATAATTATTATTATTTATAAAGTTCATATATTAAAAACAGTTTGCCCTGAATTTACACACCAGTTATAAATCTCTGTCTTCTGTAGTCTGAAAGGCCTTTCTCTGAGACTCAGGAATCTATCTGGAATGAGCTACCCCAGATTTGAGAGACTTCTCAGAAATGACTCTCCTTTCTTTATTATTCTAGAGACAGCCATCCTCCCCCTCTCTGTAACCCAGAGCTTACCACTGACTCTTAATTGACGCAGATATGGTGATAGTGAAGTACTGGAAGCATTTTCTGAGCCGATTAGGTTACAGACCTCCTGGAATTAAACAGCCTTGAATAGCTGATTTACATCCCTATAGGAAAGTGAATCCATTCTGGGGAATGATGCCTTGCAGTATAATTCCAAAGGTTTTCATAGCAAAATTCTAAGGATGGGGATCCTGTGACGAACAGATCCATTCCTCTAAAATCACTCAAAACCTGACCTAAAATGCACTTCCTCTAGGCAGCCGTCCTTGATCAGCCTGCTGAACAGGTCCCACTTGTCGGTGTATTAATGTGTATTTTTGAAATAGCTTCATGTGTGTTTTACTAAGGTCGTCTCCTGGGGAGACGGTATCCTTTCTATAAGATAATATAGGGCTCTGCACACATTGGGTACATTAATGTTGCTTCCTGACTGATTCCATGACTAGGTGATACTGGGATGCCTCTTTTGGTCTCTGCTAATTTGGGGTGAGAATTACTCTCTCTGAGAGTGGTCAAGTTGTGAGTCACTTGGTATTCCATCTGACCCTTTCTCTAAAGTCTTCAGCATGGCTTTCATTGTCAACACCCTTCATGCCATTCTTTGAGTCTTGTGCCCAATTGACCCCAAAGTCCAGACTTAGAATAATAATGATAGCTGCTAGGTGGCACAGCAGATCAAGCACTAGACCTAGAGTCAGGAAGACCTGGGTTCGAATCTGGTCTCAACCACTTAATAGCTGTGTGGCCCTAGAAAAGTCATTTAATCTTCCTCAACCATAAAACAGGGGTGATCATAATAGCACCTATTTCCCAAGGTCATGAGGCTCAAATCAAATAATAGTTATAAAGCTCTTAGCAATGTGTCTGGCTCATAGTAAGCACTAAATAAACCTTAGCTATTATTATGTTAATAATTAAATATATCAAATAATTAAATTAATTAAATAATTTTATAAATAAACTAAATTAAATAATTAAAAATTGGTTAATTGTTGACAGATCATAATAGCTGAAACTAGAAATTATTTCATTCCCTTCTGACAACAACCTTGTGAAGTAGTTATGATAGATACTAATAAATAATAAATATTATTGCTACATATCAAAAAAGTGTTGTGATTATCCCCATTTTTACAGATGAGGAAACTGAGGCAGAGGTTAAAAGACTTGCCCAGGGTTGCTCAGCTAGAACGGGAGTGGGATTTGAATGCAGAGCTTCCTGATTCCAGGCATGCCATATAATGCCTCCTAATTGGCACTCTTGTTTACTACGCTTTTGTTCCATATTGGAAGAGATACTTTATAGTGAAGTTTCCCTATTCTGAAAAATTAAATCTAGAATGGCTTCAGTATTCACTAGGCCTGACCTTCCAGCAATCTGGGGCTTAGAGCAATGGAGACCCTCCACAGTGCCACCTCAGCACAAGATATGCCAAATAACGTTAAGACTGTTTTCACTGGACACCCACATGTTTCCAGGTCCTTTTTCTCTTGCTCTTAGGTTGTGGATCAGGCCCCCTACCAATGAGAGTGAAGACCAGTTGGGGTATTGGGTTTCTTCATTAGAAGATTATGTAACCATGGGCTGGCTTCTACCTGTTGCTCTCTCCCTGCAGCCATGTGGTTGACAGGGGCAGAGTCCTTTCTCATGAGAACGAATAAAGACCTTTTCTGACCTTAGATTCAGACTCTGAACTCTTTCATCTCACACAATACCAACTCTAATTACTACCCACCCCCAACTCCTTATACCACCAGTCTTTTCCCTTTTGATCAGTCGTGGTTCTCATGACTACTCGTACTGACTATTGACATAAGAAAAGCACCTGGAGTGAGCAAAGTACCCAACTTAAAGTCAGGAGAGCTCAGTTAACATCATAAAACTGGGGAAAATGCTGTGTCACCATGGACAAGTCACTGAAGCTCTGTTTCCTCATCTGGAAAATGGAGCTAACACTTTCATGACCCACTTCACAGCAATGTTACTTGAGAGGGAATCACTTAAATTTCAAGTGCTTAATTTAATGTGAGGTTTTGGCTGCCCTGGGTCCCCCTCCTATAGCATCAGGAGAGACTCCAGGCTGAATGCCCACAGGAACACCAGCCCCAAAAGCAGATGGCAGGAAGAAGAAAGCCATCTGTTTCCTTGATTTTCTTTTTTTTTTCTCAGTTGTTGGGTTTTTTCCTCTTTCCCCATGTGTATGCTTTCTGTTTTTATTACCCTTCCTCCACATCAGTCTGATATCCAGTCACAGAAGACCTATTAGTAAAACATAACTTGGTTCTAATATCCAAAGAATGATCTGCCAATTTTTACTTCTCCCAAGGATGAATCTAGTAAACTTAAAGTGTCCTGTAAAATTATGGAAAATAAAAATTTGATTAACCTTCTAAAATGCCATGCAGTTTTCAGGGGGGGAGGGGAAACAAGAGAGGAGAGGAAGAGGCAAGAGTGAAGGCATGAAGAATGTGATAAAATGGTCATGTTATGAATTCCCAAAGGCTAAGAATCCTTCCTGTCCTAGACAAAAATCAGTAGACCTACCATTAATATCCCAAGGAAACTCAGAAAAGTCATTTAACTTCTTTATCTTAGCTCTCCTCTCTAAAGTGGGGGTGTGTGGGTGCATGCATGTGAGGGTGCTACCAATTATAAAACATTACTTCTGCGGACTTTCAAAGAAGGAGCAGGAGTGTGTGTGTGTGTGTGTGTGTGTGTGTGTGTGTGTGTGTGTGTGAGCAGATGTATGCCTTGTCTTCCTCTGATTTCCTGGTTCATTCTGCAAAGAACTACTATCTTGGATTGCTTTCTCACATGCCAGAAACATTCACAGGTTTGAAGGTCTGGCAGGCTGGTGAGGGTGATAATGCATATGTTAATGTATGATATGGTAATATGATAATACATATGGTAAGGGTGATAATACATTGTTAGATTTCTTTGAAGATGCCATGTGTGTGTGTATATGTATATATACACACACATAATTTATAGGTATATAGATATATAGATATATCTATAATCTATATCTATAGATATCTATGATCTCTATACCTATAGCTATAATCTCTAGATACGGATATATAACTATATCTGGAAATATAGCTATATAAAATCTAGAGATATATCTATATCTATATATAAAATCTATAGATATCTATCTAGATAGTACTTATATAAAATTTATAAAGCTATTCCCTTATTCGATTATTACCCTCCCTTAATAACCCTGGACTACTGACACTGTTATGTATATTTTAAAGATGAAGAAACTTGAGCCTCAGAGTCTAAGTTTGCCCATGGGCACACACTAATAAGCTCCATAAAAACCATATTAGACTGTCTCTATCACAACAACATACTTTAGAAACCAAATGAAAGGTGCTCAGAAATTGCATGAGTAGGCATGAATGCTGATTGCTTAGGGTCACAGCTTTAGAGGTGGAATGGACTTTTGAGGTCATCTGACTGGTCATTTAGCTCATTTAGAGCTAAAGGACTTTAGGGGTCACCCAACCCCTTCATTTCATTCAATCACTTTAAAAGATGCTTCATTGATGATGTCTTTCGTTTTAACATGATTTATTTCTGCAAATGCCTCTTCCTTCCATGCAACCCCTTCACTTTACAAATGTGGAAACCGAGGCCCAGAGAGATTCAGTCACTTGACTGCCTGAGTAAAAGGACAATCATTTGAACCCAGGTCTTCTGACTCCAAATACAGTGGTTTACACAAAACTTCACCACCTCCATTTCCTCCTTGATTTGCTGAGAAGTACTACTAAGCAATTAATCAATTAGCATTTATTAAAGTGCCTATACTCTGTGCTGACAGGCAACATGGGGTAGTGAGTGGATAGAAAATTTTCTGACCCAGGAAGCCCTGAGTTCAATCCTGCTTCTGCTATTTATACTACTTTTGGGAACCTGGGTACATCACTTAACCTCTCTAGGCTCTAAGACTATAAATTGCAGAGAAATTGTTGACCTGCTTTGGTGGAGAGAATTTCCTCACCAAGAAGGTCCTCATACCAAATTTCAATCCCTAATTCTATTATTTGGGTTTTGGAGATAGAAAAACAGACAAATAAACAAAAAGACCCTGCCATCTAGGGTTTAACCAGGGGAAGGGAGGAAACAGCATGAACATAATAAGTAGATAAAAATATTTACAGAGTAAATAGCAGTGTTGTTGTTGTTGTTTTGGGGGGGGGGGGGAGGAGGAATAGGCAGAGTCTTGAAGTCGAGCTGAACTGACTGGGGAGCCAGGGATTCTAAGAGGGAAGACTTAAATGAAGCTTTGTCCCAGGGCAGCGAGGACACAGGATACAAAGTTTACAAACTGTGGTGGAACCTTAAGGGATTGACAAACCAAAGCGAGCATTCATATATTGCTTCAAAGTGTGCGGGGCACTTTACACATTATCTCATTTGATACAACACCCCTATGAAGTAGGCACTATTACTGCCACCCTTTTTCAGATGAAGAAATTGAGTTTGAGAAGGGTTAAATGACTCTCCCCAGCATCTTGAAGTTAATGTCTGAGGCGGGATTCTAACTTTGGTCTTCCTGACTTCAAACCCCTGCTACCCAGAGCCAAGAGGTACAGGTGCCTCTCTGAGAGGAGAGGATATAGGCTAGGAAACGGCAAAGAGAAGCTTGCCCCAGCCCTCCTCTTGAAGGTATACTTCCAAGTACACTTTCTTCCTTTTTATAAGCAAACTGTGCCATCTACAGTTTGGGTTTGTCCTTTGCTGACCCACCCCAGCAGTGATTTCGGATGAAGAGTCAGTCCCCCCCACCTACAGCTGGGACTCAGGGTTGATGCTGCTCCATTATGGACCAGTTCGCAGGATGACAGCCCAGCCCCAGCCGGAGCTATAAACTTCAACCAGCCACAAGAGTGTGCATGTGAGGTGACTGCAACATTTTTCCTGCCAAACCAGAATTAGCCGGTATAGGAATGAAAGAGTGTGGAGACTTGCGTTTGCACAGGCTGGACGCTCAGCTCTTACCCAAGCACCCCGGAGCCCCCCGGCTCCGCGGGGCAAAGGGTTGAGAGCGGCGGGGATCACCTCCACCAGCTCGGACAAGTCCGGGGCTGCGGCCAAGCAGAGATGGGGGGCCAGGGCACCGCAGCTACAGGATGAGAGGCTCCACGGCAACCAGGCTCGGCGTTCGGGGAGTACGGGGGCAACAGCGAGGAGCTGGGGAGCCTAGGGACTAGTGTCCTGTGAAGCAGCTGACCCGGGGCTGGCCGGGAACGGTAAGTGCACGGGGGGCTCCGGCACTGCCCCTGGGGATGGGGGCCCAGCTGCAGCCGCGGCCACAGGGGTTCGGCTAAGAGTGGCGGTAGGGGGCTGCTGAGAGCGGGGGTGGGCGGAAGAGGAGGAGGAGGAGGAAGGATGCATCGGAGGGAGGTGGGGAGAGGTGCGAGTACCCTCCCTGCCCTGCGAGCAAGGTGTGGACTTGGTCCGGGGCCCGGCTGCTGCAGCGTGGGGTAACTGTCGGTCATTGTCTGCGCTGCTAGTGGGAGGGGGGAAGGAGAAGAGGGAGGGAGGGACAGACAGACTGACGGAAGGAGAGGATGTGTGCTCCTTTCTTGCCGCCTTTAACCCGGGGAAAGCCAGTGAGAAGCTCCTGGCCCCGACATCCCCGCTCGCGAGCGCCCCCGCTCCGCCTCCCGGGGAGTCCCTGGCCAGGGCTGCGCGTTCCCACCCCCTCACCGGGCTCCACTCGCCCTACGACCAGGACCAGCGCGGTCCGGCCCCAGGCCCAGCTCAGGGGTGAGAGGAGGCTGAGCCAGCGTCGATTCTAGTTACTGAGGGACAAATAAGATGTGGCTATTTATGGGGCGAGGGGGAGGAGCGGGAGGCGGGAGCCGTGCAGGGAGACGGAAGGCGATGGCTCCCGGGCAAACTGGCTGGGGACTGGAGGTGCCTCAGTTTCCTGCGGGGGCCAGGGCTCTGAGGTCGAAAAGGCAGACGGGCCTTGGGTAGACAACCCGCTCTTGCCATGGCTCTGGGCGCTTGGGGCAGTCCAATCACTCAGAATCTGGAGATACTGGCTTGGGGGTCTCGAAAGAGAGAGGAGGGGGAGGTCACAGTGTAGAGCCAATTAGAATCCAAGGATGGCGAGGGGGCCCTAGGCTGGAGTCCCCCGGGCGAGTCTGGCCCGCCCTCGTTATCCGGATAGGCTATGGGGCAGCACGTGCTGAGGACAGCAGCTGTCTGTCTGGCCTGGAGGCCGATCCACGATCCATCCCTCCCTTGCCATCCCTCCATCTCTGCATCCCTTCATCTGTCCCTCCATCAGATGGTTGGGCAGCAGCTACTGCTACCGCAGCTTCCTCAGCCGCACTTAAGTATCCAGGTTTCTCTATGCGTTCAAATCCCGCACCTTGGTGTCTCATACAAAGAGCGAAAATGGGACAAATCCCCCATAATCATTTGCAGCGTGCAGAGCCACAATTCCATAAAGAGGCACTCGTTTGCTCTTCTCATCCTTCTAGGATCGTGAATGTAGGGCTGGAAGGGACCTCAGAATCCAACCTCCCCATTTCAGAGGTGTGGACATTGAGGTCCAGAGGAGTGAAATCACATATGTGATAATTGGCAGAGCTCCGGCCCCAATCCGAGTCCCAGAACTCTAGTTAGGGCGCTTTTTCCTACATCAAACTGCCTCTCTCCTTGGCCATTTTTAGTGTCTAGCAGCCGAGTCCTAGGTAGGCACGAAGCCCCAAGCAATTAATGTTTACTCATGGTTCATTGAATCACAGGGTGTTATACTTTATCACTGAAACAGTTTTCTGCAATCCAACGACAGTGGCCTCCTTGCTGTTGCTCACACAAGACCCTTTATCTCTCAACTCCAGGCATTTTTACCGACTGTCCCTCATGCCTGAAATTCTTTACCTTTTTATCCCCACTGGTAGGCTTCCTTCAAGTGCCAGCTAAAATTCCACCTTCTACAGGCATCCTTTCTTGATGCCTCTTAATACTGGTACCTTCCCTCTGTTGATTACCTCAAATTTAGTTTTTACCTGCTTGTGTTCATTTTGTCTCCTTTATTAGACTGTGAGCTCTTCAGGGAAGGGCTGTCTTTTTGCCTTTCTTTGTGTATCTCCAATGCTTATTAGCACAAGTACCTGATATATAGTAGGCACTTAATAAATGTTTATTGAGTGTTGGTGGAGAAAAAAATCTAAGGCAAAATAAAACTCCCTGGATTCTCTCTTATCTTCAGTGGAAACATATCAGCTGTCCTTTGTCATACTTATATAATCTTTTCCTATATGATGTATGTAGAATGCCATCAAACATTCCATACCTGCCTGTATTCCACATCGAATATAGCCAGTTGAAATTACATCCACTTTGAAAAAAAAAATTATTGGATAATAGCTTGAATTCTTTAAGATATTCTCTCAGGGTTGTGAGGATCAAGTGAGATATTTGTAAAGCCCTTAGGATAATGTCCATCATGTAGAAGATGATTAATAAATGCTTCCTTCTTTCCTTCCTTCCTTCCCTCCTTCCTTTCTACCTTCCTTCCTTCCTTCCTTCCCTCCTTCATTCCTTCCTTCCTTCCTTCTTTCCCTCCTTCCTTCCCTCCTTCCTTCCTTTCCTCCTTCCTTCCTTCTTTCCTTCCTTCTTTCTTTCCTTCCTTATTTTCTTCCCTCCTTCCCTCCTTCTTTCCTTCCTTCCCTCCTTCCTTCCTTATTTCCTTCCTTCCTTCCTACCTTCCTTCTTTCCTTCCTTCCCTCCTTCCTTCTTTCCTTCTTTCCTTCCTTCCTTCCCTCCTTCCTTCCTCCCTTCCTTCCTCCCTTCCTTCCTTTCTTCTTTATAGAAAAGTATTGTTTAAAAGAAAATAGCCATCATATGGACATTCAGGTTAAACAGACTATAGATTATGTACTACTTGTTCCCATCACAATTCTAGCACTCTCTTCATGAGATTACTATATTTACAGTTTTTAACTTAATAGATCCCAACTTTTCTCTCCACTTAAAACTAGAATACCAGAATTTTTACCAAAGAGAATTAGCCAAGTTAAAAATAGATGACTGCTTTACTTGTGACTTTATTCTGAGAAGAGACTTGAGCCAAAAAAAGAAAATTTTGGATTCTGGTGCTCTAGAGTAGGATATATTGCATGTTCTGCAGCCCATGCATGACTAACTGTGAGTATGTTAGATTAGCTGAACTGCTTATCATTATTTAACAGCTTGCACATGTTGCTTTCTTTTGTCCATCCATAAGGAAATTTGGATTTAAGGAGAAAGTAGAGCCACCGGCTATTTTGAGGAGGAAAAAGAGCCAGTGGCAAATGCAACTTACAAAGGCAGTTTAACCAAAGAGAGAGCTGACTCTGGTTTTGCCTTATATGCAAGTCAGCAAGCATCCATTAAGTGCTTACTATATACCTGGCATTGTGCTAAACACTAGGGATAGAAAGAAAGGGAAAAGACAGTTCCTGAAGTTAAGGGCTGCTAAGGGGTCCCTTGAACGTCTCTTTTTGAGATGCATGTACATTTCTCGTGTAATAAACCTGATTTTCACATAAGTCTCCTGACATTGTCATTGACACTACCCTTAAAGTCTAATCGGGGAAGAGAGCAGGCAAATAGAAGATGAAGGAAGCCAGGGAAACCCAGAGGCAGAGATGAGGAGGAAACTAGTTCCAGGAATGGAAGACGGCCAATACAGAAGCACAGTCTGGAGACAGAGTGACTTGTGTTGTGTTTGTCCTTAGTTTTCAAAGAGGACTGTGGCATCAGAGAGATGATGACATGATTTGAAGTTGACTTTGATTTGAGGGAGGGAGGGCTATGCAAGGTCACCAGCCTCACTTTCTCCTCCAGAGCCATCTGGGTTTGGTGGCCAGATATCCATCAGGATGACTGGAGATGACTTAGGATGCAATGGGAGACCCTAAGGCCTTTTCAGGTACTCAATTAGTGGGAGGTAACACCCATTCAGTGAATCAGCCTCTTTAAGAAGTGAGTCAAGAGATGGGCCTTTTAGTTAGAAGAAAGAGTAGGACCTGAGTTCAAATGTGGCCTCAGACACTTAACACACACACACACACACACACACACACACACACACACACACACACCAAACCTGGCCGTGTGACCTTGGGCAAGTCACTTAACCCCAATTGCCCTCCAAAAAAAAAAAGAAAAGAAAAAAGAAAAAAATCCCTGGATCATAAAGTATGTGGTGGGGAGTCAAGAAAAAGGAGAATGGAAAGGTAATGAAGGCTTTAAGAACCAGAGGATTTTATATTTGATCCTGGGGGCAATAAGCCGCTAGAGATTATTGAATGGGGGTGACATGGTCAGTCCTGAGTTTTAGGATGGTCGCTTTGAGAGTGGAGTGGAGCATGGACTGGAAGAGGGAAAAATTTAAGGCAATAGTCTTTAACATTCATTTTAACTTAGATTCAATAGTCCTTAATGTTAAATTTTCTGAATCAGATCTAATCATATTCAGAAACTTATTAATAGCTGCTATCATTACACTAATAATGAAGTTTGAGATAATTCTTGCTTTTCAGCATTTTATGGCAAATAATCTAACGTCCTACATTTTTGAAGTCATGGACTAATGATGACAGAGTAAATGTTTCGTTTTTCTTTAAAGACAGGTCTGACATTCAAGTCCTTGTCTAATTCCCAAGGGAAGGCTGCCTTTCCGGTAGTCCTCTGAAAGTTTGCTTCCATTTACCTAGGGAAAATCATACTTCAGGGTTCTGAAGCAACTTTTGCTGGAAAAAAAAAGTCTAGTTAAAATGTATCATGTGTTCAACAAACATTTTTGAACCCAGTAGGAGCAAGACCTCATACTAGACCAAGTAACAGATAAGGAGATGGATTCACAACCAACCGTCTGGTCCTTCAGAGCTCACGTGTACATGATATGGAGACAAACACTAGTACTTCCACAGATCTGTGATCTCATTACACAAATATTTCTTCTAATAATGGACATTACCACTCATCCTTCCAAGACAGCATATGTATAGGAGGTTAATCAGTGAAGTTCCCTGATCAACTTCATATAATCTGTATTTGCCAAGCACCTGCTACTGCCAGGCTTGGGCTGGAATTGGAGATACAAAGACAGGAACAAACAGTATCTGCCCTAAAGAAGTTTACATTTTACTGGGCTGGGGGTGGAGTGGGGACGGAGGTGGGGGAACGGCAGGTAAGACTAAGATGGATGATAATGTGCACCCAAATAATTACATGCAACATGTGTACGAAATAAGCACAAAAACATTTCCACCATATGAGTTGAATTTACTGAGCAGCAAAATAATACGACAATCCCGCATTTGAGTGGAAAAGCGGGAGCAATGGGGGGGTTGGAATGTTGCAGGTCCAATGGGAAGGAGGTTGTCTTCCAGCAGCCCTAATTTTTTTTTCCTTCTAAGCATTATCCAAACCAGAGATTGACCCAGAATGACTGACTGTATGTATCTGCAAGACTATGTGGTCAGGGAGAGGAGAATAATTCACTAGAGAGGGAAGAGTGATTTTATAGGATGTTTATGAGCTACTGAGAATACATTATGTTGTTTCTGTATTATATATGAGGTGGAGTAGAGGTTGTCCTGCACCCAGTATGCCCTGTTATCTAGAGTTGCTGTATGAGAATTAGTGCCTCTGTGGAGACTTAGACGCGAGCCATTTAAAGGTTTTCCAGCATATCCTCTGAGTAGGGTGAGGCAAGCCAAAAAGACATTTTGGGGGGTCTGACCCTATGACTGGACGTGGTCTGTATAAGGCCAGAGAGGTTACAAGTCCTGGACTGCAGGTTAAATGCATACGTGCCCGAATCCTCCTGTAATACAGTCTGCCATAAGTGGTCTATCCAATTTATTGGGTTGGGGGTTGGGCTTCCTCTAGGTTTCTTGACATTGTGTACTGGAGTATGTAGGTTGTCTATCAGTTATCATTAGATCTTGTAACACCCCTGAATCACCTTTGTTTCCAGTTATTTATTTCTGAAACAAGTTTTTTTGTACAGTTATTTGTTGGAAATACATACTCCAATGTTAGGAGACCAGACTATCTCATTTCTCTTATGTACCGTAGTGCTGGCTGCACCCCACAACAGTCTAGTTAATTCATTCCCTATCATTGAGATCCAGCAATGGGAGAGGCAAGCAAAATCCCTAACATCCCAGCTATTCATTAGTGATAGAAGATTATTGAGTCCCTAAAAGTACTATAAAAATTCCCAAATACCACTCAGCTCACTTTCTATCCAATTCTGGGCCCACTCCACTATCTATGGTGGACTATAGTGTCTGTCTGAGATCCATGTACCAGTGGATTTATGGGTTGTTCATCTAACAGTACATCATAGTCTAGACAATAAGCTTTTTTCTTTTTTTGCTTTTTGGAGGGGGGAGGGCAGGGCAATTGGGATTAAATGACTTGCCCGAGGCCACAGGACTAGTAAATCTTAAGTGTCTGATGTCACATTTGAACTCAGGTCCTCCTGACTCCAGAGCTGGTGCTCTATTCACTGTGTCATCTAGCTGCCCCTCAACAAGCTTTTTTCATCCACTTGATTTTCCTGTACAAATATTATGCACCGAATAAGGCAGACTTTTTTAGGTATGACTCTTGTTTAAGAGAATCCACCGTGTTCCAGCACAAAGTCATCAGCAAACAGAAACGTCTGAAGGGCCTATCATCTCTAAGGATCCACATTTGGACTTTGCACTGAACATCATCCATCATGCAAATGTGTTTGTTAGGAAACATCTCCCAGTTTTATGCCTCATTTGATACAAATAAGGAGGATCATTGAGTAGATTATCTATTGTTATCTCTTTCGAAGAACTTTGTATAATTTTTACTTATGCATGTGAATCACCTTGTTGGAAGACAGCCTTTAAAGGTCTACCCAATCAAATGTTGGGTTTTTGTTATGAGTCCACAACGATAAACACAGTAGGGTCATATACTGTCTACACATCTTTGTGAACTGTGTGCCTGTAATGAGAGAGTTTGTTGAAGAATGCTGTTTGAAAAAGCCTCCGTGGTTCCTTCCCAGAGACGTTGTTGATGTTTGTCTGAACTATTTACATACAAACTTTTGTAAGGGTGGGAAGGTAGGTGAATGGGTTGGTCAATATGGATATTTTTTTTGCTTGCCTGTTTGTTTCTTAATAACAATTAGACTTGAGATTTTCCCTCAAACGGGGGGGGGGGGGGTCTCCTCCTTTCGTTTATCTGTCACAAGAACTGATCTTTCAGAAAACTTCCAAAAGTTATGTTATCTCCAGCCCGTCTGTTTTGGTGTTTACTTGGCTTGATCCAGCTGTCCTTCCCATCTTTGTTTTCTCTGGTGTCGTTTCTTCTTCCTCACAGAGCCCACCGTAGGCTGTGTTGACAGAATAGGAGTGTGATGTTTCTGCTGGACTTAAAGGAGAAAGGCATTTATTTGCTCATCTTCCACCTTCCATTTCATCCTGGGTTGCCCTCATGGTGATGGGGCTTGGTTGAATCTCTCACCAAACTTTCTACCAATTTGTTTTTCCTTCTTTTTCTTCTTGTTCTTTTATGAGGTTCTCTTGCTCATAATGTTCCACCATCTCCTTCTGTAAGAGTTTACAAATTAATTTGTATTCTAAAGCAATATTGCTCTTGGCTACCATATATCTGTGCTTAGTGAAGAGATCAGATGTTTCCCGGCTGAGGCAGTTCCTAGGATTTTTAGTTTCATCATTGATGTTGAATCAGTTAAACTTCTCAAGGAAATTTTGACAGTCTTTGCCAATATCTGTTCTTTTATTCGTTTCATATGGGGGAGGGGAGGCATCAATGAGTTACTTACCTAGGCCAAGTGGTTTTTGTTCAGTTGTGTCTGACTCTCCATGACCCCATTTCTGGCAAAGATATTGGAGTGGTTTGCCATTTCCTTCTCAGCTCATTTTATGGATGAGGAAACTGAAGCAAAAAAGATTAAAAGACTTGTCAGGGTCACATAGCTGAGGAGAGATTTGAACTCGGTTCTCCTGACTTCAGACTCTGCACTCTATCCATGCGCCACCTAGCTTTCTGGCCAGGTTGGACATGCCTTGATTGCATGTCCCATCTTCTGGCTTATGTTCTTGCATCTCATTTGATATCTTTTCTCTAAAAGGTTGGTGGTTCTGACCGTATTGGATAGTTATGAAATGCCTTCCTACGTGAGTAAGCAGTTGTTCCTTACTTAGTGTTCATTTTTGTGATGTTATTTGGGGCTCACCATGCCCAATGCCTTCAAATTTTCTTCTTGACAACATTTTTCATTATATATAGTTATGAGACTTCATATAGTTTACAAGCTTTTGATCTTGGTTTCATGTTTTCCTCATATTCTTCAATCATGTTTTCCAACATATTTTTCACTATTCCATGCCTACCATTGCATTTAAGTCACTGAGCAATAAAGTATGTGTTGATTTGATTTGGGGCGAGGGAGGTTCTCAAGTTCTTCATAAAATTTCTATACATCTTCATCATCTGTAACAGATGTTTCATGTTAAGTTACAATTATCTTCAAGGTAATCTTTTTACAAATGGTTATCAATTATCTTGAAATTATAGATAGACAGAGAGACATGTAAACAAATAGATAGATAGATAGATAGATAGATAGATAGATAGATAGATAAAACATTTATTAAGTGCTATGTGCCAGATACTGGGTTAAGATCTGAGAATATGAACACAAGCAATTAAGATAGTCCCTACTCTTAAGGAACTTACATTTGAATGAGGGAAAGATGATATAATGGGGAACTAGAAAGGAGCTGGAAAGGTGGCACCCCTCCTGAAATCGTGGTCCAGCAGAGTGAGGGACCAGTCAGAGGAGTACGACCTGTAGATGGTCATTTCTGCATGGTGGGAAGATGGTTGACAAAGAGGAGGAAATTATATCTGGAAAGTGTAATTGTTTTACTTCCTGCCCTTGGACGTGTAATAGAACCAACTCTGCTAGTTCCTTTATTTTCTTCCCTAAGAAGAACCTGTAAGCCATTTCTTAAATTAGCCATGACTTCCTTTTGCCTTCTTGTTGCATTTACAGTAAAAATGTTAATACTGATATTCATTTCCTCTAGTGCAGAAATTCTTAACCCGTGCTCCATGATATTTTGATAGCTGTATGGCAGTATAATTGATTTCCTTTGTAATCCCATTCTTGAAAATATTTTATGCATTAAAAACATACTTCTGATAAAGAGTCCATAGACTTCATCAGAAAGCCAAGGATACCCATGCAGGAGTATGCTGGTAAATGTTTAACAGTTGCCTCTCTCGGGGGATATGTACACAGGATGCACTTTAGGGTTTAATCTGCAATATTAGCATTTTCCCCATCATTTTCTTAAATCTAGACAACCAACAAGATGATAAATTGAGCCCGATTTGTATCGTTTGCTGATTTCTGAGGTATAAATGCTTACATGTCGTATGCACAGCAGAATGTAAGAGAGGATTCAAAATATATAGCAATAAATTTTGATTGCAAGAAATTCTGTATAACAAATACTACACATTGTGTTGAGAGCTGTCCAGATTTTCTTTGCTTCCTTGTAAGTTTTCTTTTGTTCTCTGTTGTGCTCTTTTTACTTTGTTCTCTTTCCCACCCCCCCTGCCCAGGCTACAATTAAGCACAGATATAATTATATAGAGATATATACATATACATATATATACATACATGCTTACACGTATAGACGTTTACTTTCCCTAACAAATTCTACTTCGGATCTTTATTTTTATATTTGTGCATATCTCTTATTTCTTGTCCCCCCTAAGTCCCCCACTTTACTTCTGCCCACCATCTTGCTGTCCTATTACTTAACCTCTCCCTGCCCTCCAAGGATCTGTCTCTTACCCTCCCATTTCCACATTCCCATAAATCTAAACACCCTTCTATATCCCCCCCTTTGACCTGTTCCCTCACTTTCTCCCCTAGAGATCTCTCCCTTTTCCTCCTGTTCCTATTATTACACTGAAAATTTAACAAATGACTCTCCTGAGTCAGTATGAGCTGACTCTAGCCCACTCCTGGATGCAATACACAAAAAAAGTTTAACTCCTCCTTAGTGACAGGTAATCTTGTTGTTTACTGCCCAAGGATCTGACATGTAAAGTACCAGCGTGTATATGGACATGTAATATATATGGGTGGTTCAAAAGTTATTGCTCTCTGCCCCATTTCCACTGTACTGACATAGATACTTCAGGAAGAAAACAGACCATTTTATATTGTCATTTGCTTAACACTGATGGTTGCAGGTTATAGGGTTAGTGGAATAAAAGATCTTCCCTGTCTATTAATAGGCCTGTGTGACCATATGTGTTCCCTTTTTGCCTTGGAACAGGGGCCATGTTCCCAGGTCTAAAGGTACACAGGCATTTCAGTCAGATGTCTTGCTGCTTTGAACTCTGGCCCAGTTCATAGCTGTGACACATCCTGAGTCACATAGAGCCCATATATATATTCAGGGAGATTTATATTGCCTTGGGGGAAGAGCTTGCTTAGGGGGAGGTTTGATTGCAGGAAGGCTTTCACACCTTTTGGTGCAGAGCTAATTAGGCCCTGAATCACATGGGTTGTAATGCCTTCTGGCTCTGAGACTATTAGTTGAAAACTGTATATACTGGGAGGTTGGTATTTTACTTTGGGGCTCACTCATGGGAAGAATGTTTCTTTGTGATTTGGCCAGATGAGGCTCTGGGTAGCTGTTGGTAAGGGAACCTCTGGCTTTGTGAACTCAGATGTTGGTGCTCCCTGGTCTGGTGACTGGGTATCTATTACTCTGTTTAGACCATTGGAGTCTTCTCTGTTGGATTCTTTCTTCGATACTCACTTCTTTCTGCATATCTGTCTGCATTGTTTAATTAAAGTAAGATTGTTGACCCTTTTGAAGCTGTCTTTCCTTTAGAAAAGCAGCTCGAAGGGAGCGGCTAGGTGGCACAGTGAATAGAGCACCAGCCCTGGAGTCAGGAGGACCTGAGTTCAAATCCGGCCTCAGACACTTAACATTTACTAGCCATGGGCGAGTCACTTAACCTCAAATGCCCTGCCTTCATCTCTCCAAAAAGCCAAAAAAGAAAAAGAAACAATAAAACGAAATGAAAAGAATTTTTAAAAATGGAAAAAAATGTGTAATATCTCATCAGAAAAACAACTGACCTGGAATAAAGATTCAAGAGATCTAATTTAGGAATTATTGGACTACATGAAAGCCATAATTTAAAAAAGAACCAAGATATCATTTTTTAAGAAATTATAAAGGAAAACTACCATGATATTCTAGAACCAGAGGGCAAATAGAAATTAAAAGAATCCACCAATCATAGGTGGAGCCAATATGGCAGAGTAAAGGCAGAGGCTCTCCTGAGCTCTCCCAAACCCTTCTGAATACCTTTAAAAAAAATGACTTTAAACAAATTCTAAAGAACCCACAAAAAGATGGAGGGAAACGAATTTCTAACCCAAGACAGCTTGGAAGGTAGGCAGGAAAGGTCTGTTGCACCAGAGAAAGAGAGGAAGCACAGTCTAGCACAGGCCACTACAGCATAGCCCTGGCCCCAGCAACCCAGGCCTTGGGAGTGACTGAATCAATAGCGACAGAGGCAGCAGCTGCTTCTGGAGTTCTCAGCGCACAGATGGTAAGGGGGTCAAACAATTGGTCAGAAGGAGATTAGAGGGGTCTTTTGCCAGCATTGAGGCAGGATTCTGTTGCTTTGCCCATACTCAGATGCAGGTTGCAGTCCTCGGTGGTAGTCCCAGGGTAAGGAGGAGCATTAGCATATCAGAGCTTGTGGAGGGGGGATTGTCCTCACAGTTCCAAGGCAGAAAAGAGTGCTTGTGGTTGCTCACAAACAAGAGCACAGGCCAAGAGAGTAGTAAACACCTCTCCTTAGACCATACCACCTTGGAAGAACTGAAACTTTCAGGTCTCCAAAAGTATCTCTGAAAATAGCTGCATAAAACCTCTGAAGCTTGGGACAGTGCACCACCAACCCTGGAAGCAGAACCTACTTTAACAAAGAGTTAAAAATCAAGTAATACGCTAGAAAAATGAGTAAACAATGGGAAAAACTTTGCCTATAGACTGATGGGACTATGGTGACAAGGTAGATCAAAACACAGACTCAGAAGAAGACAACAAAGTCAAAACTCCTATGCCCAAAACCTCCAAGGAAAATATGAATTGGTCTCAGGCCATGGAAGAACTCAAAAAGGATTTTGAAAATCAAGTAAGAGAGGTAGAGGAAAAATTGGGAAGAGAAATGAGAATGATGCAAGAAAATCATGAAAAACAAATCAACAGTTTGGTAAAGGAGACACAAAAAATTACAGAAGAAATAACACCTTAAAAAACAAACCGTGCCAAATGGCAAAAGAGGTCCAAAAAGCTAATGAGGAGAACTAAAAAGCAGAATTGGTTAAATGGAAAAGGAGGGCCAAAGGCTTACTGAAGAAAATAATTCCTTAAAAGAATCCACCTCCTGAAATAGAACCCCAAATGAAAACTCCCAGGAATATTATAGCCAAATACCAGAGCTCCCAGGTCAAGCAGCCAAAAAGAAACAAGTCAGATATTATGGAGCCACAACCAGGAAAATATAAGATTTAGCAGTTTCTACATTAAAGAATCTGAGGACTTGGAATATGATATTCTGGAGAGCAAAAGAGCTAGGATTACAACCAAGAATCACCCACCTAGTAAAACTGAGTATGATTCCTCAGAGGGAAAAATGGATATTCAATGAAAAGAGGATTTTCAAGCATTGAATAAAGACCAGAGCTGAATAGAAAATTTGACTTTCAAATACAAGACTCAAAAGAAGCATAAAAAGGTAAATAGGAAAGAGAAATCATAATGGATTCAATAATGTTAAACTGTTTACATTCCTACATGGGAAAATTATACTTGTAACTCCTAAAAACTTTCTCATTATTAGGGCTGTTAAAAGAAGTCTATATACACAGAATTCACAAGTGTGAGTTGAATATGATGGGATGATTATCTAAAAAATTAAAGTATGAGGAAGAAAATGCCCTGGGATAAGGGGAAAGGGAGAGGTAGAATAAAATAAATTATCTGACTAAGAAAGGCCTGAAAGAGATTTTGCAGTGGAGGGGAAGATGGGGAAGGGGATTGGAACTGGCTCAAAGAGGGAATAACATAAACACTCAGTTGGGTGTGGAAATCTATCTTACCATACAGGAAAGTAGGAAAAGAAGGGGATAAGTGGGAAGGTGGGGTGCCTGGGGGAGTTACTTATAGAAGGGAGGGCAGACTGGGGGAGGTAAAAGTCAAAAGCAAAACCCTTTTGAGAATGGAAAGGGTAAAAGGAGAGAGAGAGAAAGTAGGATAAACAGGATGGATAGTAGGATAAATTACATGGGTCAAAATACATAGTTGGTAATTGTTACTGTGAAAAAAATTCTTACATCAAGTTTTCCTGATGAAGACCTCATTTCTCAAATTTATAGAAAGCTGAGTCAAATTTATAGAAATAAAAGCTATTCTTCAAGGATATGAATAGGCAGTTTTCAGACAAAGTAATCAAAGCTATCTATAGTCACATAAAAATGTTCTAAATCACTATTGGTTAGAGAAATGCAAATGAAAACAACTGAGCTACTACGACACACCTGTCGGATTGGATAATATGACAGAAAAGGAAAATGACAAATGCTGCAGGAGATGTGGGAAAATTAAAACATTCATGTTCTATTGGTGAAGTTGTATACTGATCCTACCATTCTGGAGAACAATTTGGAACTATGCCCAAAGGGCTAGAAAATCAGGCATACTCTTTGACCAAGTAATACCACTACTAAGGTCTGTATCCCAAAGAGATAAGAAAAACAAAACTGAAAAGGACCTACATGTACAAAAATTTTTATAGCAGCTCCCTTGGTGGTGGCAAAGAATTGGAAATTGAGAGGATATCCATCAATTGGGAAATGGCTGAGTAAGTTATTGTATATGATTGTGATGGAATGCTATTATGTTATAAGGAATGATGAGCAGGATGCTCTCAGAAAAACCTGGAAAGACTTACATGAACTAATGCAAAGTGAAATGAGCAGAACCAGGAGAACATTGTACACAATAACAGCAATATTGTATCTACTATGAATAATTTAGCTATTCTCAGCAATTCTATGATCCAAGACAATTCTAAAGGACTTATGATGAAAGGTGTCCAGAGAAAGAACTAGTGGAACCTGAATGCAGATCAAAGATGCTTTTTCTTTATTTTTCTTGGGGTTTTTTGGTCTTTCTTTCTTTCTTTTTTTAGCATTTTATTTTTTCCAATTATATGTAAAGACAATTTTTAACATTCATTTTTACAAAATTTTGAGTTCCAAATTTCTGTCCCTCCCTTCCCCTCTTCCTAAAATGGTAAGCAATTTGATATACAGTATATATGTGAAACATGGTCTATTTCTTTCACAGAATGACTTACATGGAAATATGTTTTACATGATTACACACGTATAACCTATGTCAAAATGCTTACTTTTTAATGAAGGAAGGAGAGGAGGAAGGGAGAAAATTTGGAAGTCAAGAATGTTAAAATTGTTTTTACATGCAATTGGGAAAAATAAAATATTAAAGTAAAAAAAAATTCTAAATTTGTCTCTTTAGTTTACCCAGAGTATATGGCCATCTAGCCTACAGTTATAGCCATAATCAGCTTGGCCCCTTTGATCACACTCAGTGTCGTTCTCAAAATGGGTCACCTTGACCTCTGCTCTCTACCCCAACCCCTCCAGGAGGGATGACTGTGCACACTGGTTCATCTTCCAGCAGACTTGGCCTAAAAGCTTTTTTCTGGGAGATATTATTGAGCTGAGTTGGGAATTCTGAAGTAAGGTTCAAGGTCCTTTCCCCTACACCATGTTTTTGTTTTGGCAATGAGTGTCTGTGTCTATATGAGTGTAGGTTTGGGAGCACCCGTAAGTCCCCTGACTTTGGACATTGATAATTTGATGGGATGAATCATTGCTCACATTTATATATATTATCTTATTTAATCCTCCCAACAACTCTGTGAGGTAAGTACTATCATTATAGTCACTTAACAGATTAAGAAACTGGGGGTCAGAAGGGCTAAATGATTTCCCCAGGGTCACACAATGTCTGAGTCAGGATTTTAATCCAGACCTTTTTGCGTCAGAGCTCAGGGACCTATCTATTATTGGGCTATCCACTATCTCCTACTTTCTTTTATGTTGTTGTTTGTCCTTCATGACATCAGGGAGGTGATGCCACAGCATACAAGTGAATTAGATTTCAGTGAGGCAGGGTTGTGCAGAGTCACCAGCCTCACTTTCTCTTCCAGAGCCATCTGGGTCCAATGGCTCTTCCCCTCCCAGATTTCCTTTCTAAAATTATCCTAAAAGACACAGCATTCTGGCGAGATGGCAACCCTTTAACGGTGATGGAGAGGGAGAGAGGATGAGGGGGAAATTAAAACATTGTTCTTCGTCATGATTAGTGAAATAATTTGTTGTATATTTTTCAGAATACTGTAGAAAAAATGTACACCAGTCATGAAGATATTGGGTATGATTTTGAAGATGGACCAAGAGAAAAGAAGACCCATCCACCTAACCCCAACGTTGATGGCGGATGGGCTTGGATGATTGTCCTTTCCTCCTTTGTGGTGCATATACTCATCATGGGGTCCCAGATGGCCCTAGGTGTGCTGAACATGGAATGGCTTGAAGAATTTCATCAGAGTCGAGGCTTGACTGCCTGGGTTAGCTCCCTCAGCATGGGGATCACACTCATTGTCGGTATGTCTGTCAGGGTCCTAGAGATACTGGATAAGTTGACGTGACATGGAAATTCGCCTTTTCCCCTTGCTAGCTTCCTGATCCCATTTAGGATTTTCTTGGCAAAGATACTGGAATGTTTTTTGCCATTTCTTTCTCCAGCCCATTTTAGATGATGAAAGAAACTGAGGCAAACAGGGTTAAGTGACTTTCCCAGGGTCACAGAGCTAATAAGTGTTTGAAATCAGATAAGTTTTCCTGACTCCAGGCTTGGCATTCCATGTAGCTGCCTCTAATTACCAGAGGAATTAGAGAGAAGGGCAAGGATTGAAAGAAGTCTCTGTAGGTGTGTACACATGATATACAAACCACATATCAACAATATGCCAACTGACTTCTGATCCACTTACCTGTTTTCCCATCTGATTGAGGCCTTTGATGCAGTTTCATCAAGAACAGTAGTTATGAGGTTATGGTAAGACCATATCAGCTGAGCCATACACTATTTCTTGATTTTTCAAATTTTTTTCCACATCTTTTGTCTCATTTCACAGGTGAGTCCCTCAGGGATCATTGTCCTTATTTTAAGGATGGAGTAACTGAGGCTAAAGAGGCTCAGTGACTTGGTCATTCTCACCAAGTTAGTGTGTGTCAGAGGGAGGATTTGGGTCTTCCCATCTCCAATACTCCAAGATGCTTCCCTCTGAATGCATGAATACATTTATTAAACAGTGGGGAAAGCACTGTACTAAGCCCTGGGGATATAAGTGGAAAAAACCACCACCAACAGTCCCTACTCTCAGAAAGCTCACGTTCTAATTGGTAGAAATATCAGATAAAAGAAAATTCAGCGGCAGGGTAGACCTGTCAGGCTGATGGCTGAGGTAGCTTCAGTTGGGTGGTTGGAAAGGGGAAGGCAAGGAGGAGAACATGGAGCTCACGGAGAGGGAAGATGGTAAGGATGGAGGGCTTTTATCATTATAATTAATGGTAAAGCTTGGTGGTCCTCTATTTCCCGGAAACAAAGAGCAGATAACTTCAAATGTGAGGAACAGTCGAGCAACCCAAACTAGGTCTCAACAACCCCAGGACCAAAGGAAAGGCAAGGAGACAGGCTACCCTGGATGGTGGCCCATATTCCTGAAATCTGTCCAGCCTAGATAGGCTCTAAACATATTGTTGTTGTTATTTTTTTCAATTCAAGCTATGAAAAACACGAATTTCGAAAGCTTAATTTGTAAAATATTTATAAGAAGCACTAAACTTAAATTATGTCTATTCCAAAGAAGATATTTTTACTTTCCCAGTTATTTCTGTAGTGGCAATTGGATAAGCTGGACTTCATCCAGCTCAAAATCTTATGATTCTATGAAGTTAATTTAATTACCTTCAGTGATATGCTGATTTTATCTAGATGTTAGCACAACATTTTTCATAGGTCTAGAGCTAGAAGTCCGCAGAAATCATATCATCATATCGTCTAACCCAGTGGTTCTCAACTTGTGGGTTGCGACACCTTTGGGGGTTGGACGACCCCTTCACAGGGGTCACAGGGGTTGCCTAAGACCATTGGAAAACACATATTCCCGATGGTCTTGGGCACCGAGACACTGCTCCTCTATCCATCTCCAGGCGGCTCTGCCCACATGCAGATACACCCGCATACAAGCATTAGGAAGGTTGAGAACCACTGGTCTAACCCCATCATTTTACAGATCAGGAAGTGGAGGCCCAGGAAAGTTGGAAACATATTGAGATGGTTCAGTGGACCTGGAGTCAGGAAGCTTAAACTCAGTCTCAGACAATTCCTAGCTGTGTGACCCTGGGCAAGTCACCTAACCTCTATGTGCCTCAGTTTCCTCATCTGTAAAAAGGGGGTGATAGCACCTTCCTCATAGGACTGTCATGAGGATAAAATAATTTGAGTAAAATTCTTTGCAAACCTTAAAGTGCTTTACAAATGCTAGGGGTTGTTGTTACAGAAAACAAGAATCAGAACCATAATTTGAACCTGACAATCACAATCTGACACCCAGGTCGGAACTCATTGCATCATACGGTGATTTGGTGCCCCCATTTTGGGCACCAAAAACAACAATGTCAGAGCCAGTTCAAGTCACAGCCTTTTCAAGGAATAGAAAGAAAAAACAACCATGGGTGGGTGGGGCTGGGATTCTGCTTCTTTGCTAGTTGATTTAAAGAGCCTCCTAAGTCCTTGCCAACGGTCTGATCCTGTGAGTGAGTAAGTCACAGATAGGAAGTTATTCCTAAAGCATTTTGTGCAACAGAGTCAAAGTAAAGAATAATCTTATTTCCTAGGCTCGTAGATTTAGTGACCAGATGGATCTGGGCGGTCATTTGGGTCAGCCGCCCTCGTCACACAGTTGAGGACCATGAGAACCAGAGAAATGCAGTGTATGCCTCAGGTCACACAACTAGCAAGCTTAGCACATCTCCGATTTGAACTCGGGTTCAAATTATTCTGGAGCCAGCATGCCTCCCCCTGCACCAGACAACATGTATGTCCTGCTGCTCGCAGCTCTGCTGGGCTGCTTTCACCTGACTCCTGTCCATTCAACCCCACTCATGAACAAAACCAGGGTCCTCCTGTCACAGGGAGAAGAATGAAGTTTGGCACCAGTGTCTAGCAGCAAATCCCAGGTCATCACTGGCCTGATTTTGTGCTCACACTAAATTCTGGGGAGTCAACCTTTGGTTCTGAAACATTGAAAACCACGTTGAAAACTTTTCCATTTTATGGTCGGTGGAACGCTAAGCTCTCCCTGCCTATTTTTGCCAAGTCCGTGTTTGTGTCCTCAGAAAGAGAACAGGACCTTGGAAGGGCCACTCCTACATCACTTCCTCATTCAGCCTGCCTTCCTTTATCAGGCAGACCAAGCAGGGCACAAGTTAGGCCCCATGCTTGGGCTCCAAAGACAAAACGAAAGACAGAACCAAGAGGAGGGAGGATGTGCCCATAGCCAGGTTTTCTCACCCCTCCTCACAAGGAATTCTAACACCCTGCTTTGGTTCTTTACAAACACTCCAAGATGAGGCAGTGGGAGCCTGCCTTCAGATTTCAGATCTTGTTTTGAGGATCCTGGCAGGGTCACACTGGGACATCCTCTCCTAGTCCTAGAGTAAGACTCAGGAGGGTGGCTCTTGGAGTCAAACTGGCATTTATAGGGCACTTTAGGTTTACAAAGTGTTGTACATATTTTTATCCTCACAACAATCCTGGGAGGTAGGTACTATTATGATGCCCATTCTTATGGATGAGGAAACTGAGTCAAACAGGGTTAAGTGACTTGCCCAGGGCCACACAGCTAGTAAGTGTCTGAGTCTGGATTTGAACTCAGGTCTTCCTGCCTCTAGACCCAGAGCTCTATCCACTGTGCCACCTAGCCAGAAAGAGTCTTAGAAGTCATCTAGTGAAGTCTGAGTCCTTCCTTTTACAGGTGAGGAAACTGAGGCCTGGACAGGTTCAAAGATTTGCCTTAGATCATAGAGGTAATGAATGTCAGGGGCTGAATTTGAACCCAGCTCCATCAGCTTCCCAGGCAGTGTTCCTTCCCCTGTATTGTAGCATCTTCCTTAAATCTTCTTGCCTTGATGTGTGAACAAGATGGCTCTTGAAATAATCACTGCCACTCCTGCCATGTCCCAGGTCATTCTTGGGTGAATAGAGCCATTGGTCTCAGCAAGCCATACATGTATTGAGCGTTGCTTCCAATGAGAACGGAAGATGTTTTAAAAGAAAATAAAGGAAAAATGCTTCCAAATCCCCATGTGGATGAGGTTGATTTGATTTCTAAGTTCAATCAAGTTAAATTAATTAATTAAAAGAAATTAAATTTCTAAGTTAAATTTATTAAGCCCCTACTATGTGCCAGCCATGGTGCTAAGTACTGGAGATAACCAAAAAAAGGCAAAAGGACAGCCCCTGCCCTGTAGGAGTCCAATGGAGGGGACAGCAGGCGATAAATGAGCAACAGCCCGCAGAAATCAGAGATGATGAGCAGAGGGAAGGCACCAGCATTCAAGAGGACCAGGAAAGGCTCATCAAAGAAGGAGAGGTTTTAGCCAGAGTGAGTCACGCCAAGTTAGCAGATGAGAGAGCATCTCTGGCACTGGGGACAGCCAGGGAAAATTCACAGTCAGGGGATGATGCAATGTTGTGTTTTAGGGAGAGCCATAAGGCTGCACAAAGTAAATCAATCCACAAGCGTGAATTAAGCATCCGCCCAGTGCCAGGCACTCTACTAGGCACTGAGAATATGAAGACAAAAAGAAACCAATGTCTGCCTCCAGGACCTTGCATTCTTGGGCAGGCTGCAGGTGAGGAAGAAGAGGACCACCACACACAGGAGTGGGATGAGCCATGGGCAGTGGTTGAAAATACTAGTTTCAGAGCAGCTAGGTGGTGCAGCGGATAGAACACCAGCCCTGGAGGCAGGAGGACTTGAGTTCAAGTCGAACCTCAGATACTTACTAGCTGTGTGACCCTGAGCAAGTCATTTAATCCTGATTGCCAAGGAAAGAAAGGAAGGAAGGAAGGAAGGTGGGAAGAGAAAGAAAGAAGGAGGGAGAGAGAGGGAAGGAGGAAAGGAAGGAAGAAGGAAGGAAGACAGAAAGAATAGTTTCTAGGTGTAGTAGTTTGCATATTATAAGTTCTGATTACAATTGATTGATGGGTTCCTTGCTGCTGGGACCTGAGTTTGCTATTTAGGGGCTAGGGTGATAAGGACTGGATCTGTGATTTCATTAGCATAGGGACCTCCCACTTAAGGAAACTCACTCTCCCCACATAGGTCAGCACCTTCTCTGGCTTAGGCTTGGAGACTTACCCATTGACTCACAGCCAGTTATGTGTTAGAAGGAGGATGTGAACTTAGGTCTTCCTTACTTTCAAGGATTGTTCTCTATCCACTACCCAAAACTGCCATTTACCTGTAAGAAAAAAACCCCAACTTCTAGTACATAAAATGGCAGAGAAAATGTTGCTTTAAGGCAACCCCATCAAGAGACCCAACAAACATAGTCCAGGGTCTCCATATTTGGGGTAGTCATGGAGTCTGGTAGAATCATTTTAAGATCATTGAGAGATACAGTAGAAATAGAATTTGGGAATTAAGGGTCAGAGGAGCTGGGTTTGAATTCTGCCTTTGCTACTTACTCCATGTATAAGTGACTTAAATTCTCCAGGCCATCTTTCCTTAGTGGTAAAATGGAGAGGATGGACCTGCTGGCTTCTGAGATCTCTTTAGGCTTAAAACAAAACTCTTACCCCAGCCCTGGGTCACACCAGGTCAGTGGTGCAGAAAAAGCCACACCATCACACTCCTGAGATCTCAAAAGAACAGAGCTTGCTGCCTAAAGCTCTCACGAGTTCCTCCTCTTCACAGAGTTTGCCGATCAGGTCAATCAAAGACAAGAGAATGACTAGTTCTTTCTTACTTGGGAAGCATTCCAGACCCTGGAAGCTTTTCCCTTGAAGAGATATGTTTTGTGGATTGGATTCTCATTGGAGGGTCGCTTAGCTTTAGGACCAGCTTCCTTGCCAGTGGATGGCTCTGTACGAGCCACATGTGGGAAGGACCGCCAATGACCACGCACATGCATTGTGCTCAATTGAAGTCAGTTTTTTAATGATGATTGGGCAGGGAGAATGATTGGTTTTAATTTTGTTAAAACCACACATCCACTTTCAGAAAGAGCAGAGGACTCAGGTAGTTTGAGAGTTTGGACAGCTTAAAGTCACTTTTTGTAGTGGACGTCAAGTCAGGCAGATCTGGCTTTGAATTCTGTCTTGGGTACATATGAGCCATGTGATCCTGAGTAAGTCACTTAAATTCACCCAGCGTCAAGTCTCCTAATTTGTAAGAGGAAGGAAGTGAACTGGGTGGCCTCCTAAGATTATGCTCCTAGTTTTAGATCCTAGATTTATTAAAGGTGGAGGGGACCTTCAAGGTCATCTAGGTTCTCACTGAGGACGCTGTGGCCCAGAGAAATGAAGTTTTGTGCTTGTTGTTTAGTCATTTTCAGACATATCCAATTCTCCATGGCCTCTTTAGGGGTTTTCCTGGCAGAGATACAAGAGCAGTTCACCATTTTCTTCTCTATCTCATTTCACAGATGAGGAAATTGAGGCAAATAGAGTTAAGTGACTTGCTCAGAGTCACACAGCTAGTATCTAAGGCCAGATTTGAATTCATGTCTTTCTGACCCCAGGCCCTGCATTCAATCACACCACCTTGCTGCCCTCCCAAAATTAAATTACTGACTTACTAACAATGAATGCCTTTGTATCCCAGGTTCAGTCCAAGTTTCTTTTTGACATGATACTCCTTGAAAACCAGAAATTACCATTTGTCTTTTGGGACATTAAATTCAAAGGATCCTTTTTAAATGTAACATTTTTAGAAACGGACTGTCCATTGGAAGCATTTGCTTATGAGCCGTTTCTGGAGCATGGGGAATATAATCAGACCATTGAAAGTGGCCTTTTCAATTCTAAAAAGGCCTGTTAATAGCAAACTGAGTCTCCCGCCACACCTTTACCCACTCATTAGAGTTTCATTCACATAGAAGAGTGATTATGGTCTGGATTCATTAAAATCATTGTAAAAGATACAGAAGAAATACCTTTAACCTTTATTTTAAAATTCTTTAAGATTTAGCATCTTTTGCCTGTAATAGTTATTATCAGAAACCAAGAGTGTCCCAGGATGTATTGACGATGTGGTCGTTACCCACCTTCATGCCCATCTTTATTTTAAAATGTTTATCTACTGCCAGATTGTCTGTGAGATAACAGGGTGAACGTGCAATTATTGATTAATTCTCGGTCATCACTGTGTTTGAGAGTCAGGTTTCTCATGCATTAATGCATTACCAGCAAAGATAGCCATTAGCAAGGTGAAGCTGCATCTATCACGTGAGGTAGTAGAGAAAAGCTCTTAGCACAGCGTCTGGCACATGGTAAACTGTATAAATGTCGCTGTTGTTATATTTCTAAGCAGATCCTTAATTTTGCCTCATTTAGAGGTAAAGCAGAGGATCTGTGTAGATTAATGCTTACACAACACCTTCCCTCTGCCCCAGCTCCCACAATAGTACTCAGGCTGCTGGGGTATTTAAGAGAAGTTCTAACGGAATATTGAGTTAGGCAACTCTTAAAAGAGCCCTAGGACAGCTCTCAAAAGATGAGGATGTTGTTTGTCATAGGGTAACTAGGTGGCACCGGAGTGCATAGAGTGTAGGGTCAGGAATAAAGGAGACTCATCTTCCTGAGTTCAAATTCAGCCTCAGACAAGTCCTAGCTGTGTGACCCTGGGCAAGTCACTTGACCCTGTTTGCCTCAGTTTCCTCATCTGTAAAATAAGCTAGAGAAGGAAATGGCAAATCACTCCAGTATCTCTGCCAAGAAAACCCCAAATGGGGCCACAAAGAGTTGGACGTGACTTAAACCACTGAACGACACAAATTGTCATCCCAACAAACAATACACATGACCTCATGTTTTGCTTGATGGCTGAGCCTATAAGGCAACAGACCTGGATGGCCATTCAGTATTCACTCGTTTTCATCTGAGAAATATAGACAAAGGGATAATCAGAGAAGTACATTTGTTCCATTAAGTAGTGAGGAATGGCAACGCAGTTCAAATGATTAATTCTTTCTGATGTTCCTTGACAGGACCTTTCATTGGCTTGTTCATTAACACATGTGGCTGCCGCAAAACTGCAATAATTGGAGGGATTCTGAATGCCCTGGGCTGGGTGCTGAGTGCCTACGCCACCAATGTGCATTACCTCTTTATCACATTTGGAGTGGCGGCTGGTAAGTGATGTACATGCCAGGAAATCCATCTTTACTATTTTCATTGTGCCTTTTAGCAAAGGGGTCTTTTGCGGAGGAGAGAACACCCGTCTAAATCATCTTACTCCTTGTTCTCCTGGCCTTTGTATAAGCAAGAAATGCAGTGAGTGTGACAGGGGAGAAAGTCTGTGTTCTCTTTACTTGGCACGTGGGCAACACTCCTGGAAAGGCTGCAGTTGAAGCTTGGTGGTGACTGCTCCTGTCAAGCCTTCCATGTAAGAGATGGATTGTCTCAAAGTATGTTTCTATCCCTTCTGCTTACCTCCTTACTTGCAGAAAATCCCATGGCTCAATAAACCTCCTCCATGAGGCCTTTCCTGATTTTCTCAGCAGTACTCGTGCCCTTCCCAATTACCTTAACATTTATTTTGCATTATTTTTGCATTACTTACTTTTAATATATTCATATATATACATATTGTCTTCCTCTAAACTATAAGTTTCGTTTACGTCTTCGCATCTCCAACACATCCTAAAAATGGATAGCAGGCACTAGACAGATAGATAGACAGATAGATAAGTAAAGAAATAAAGAAAAATGAAATAAATAAGTGAAATAAATTGATTAGTTCATAGGTACTTAATAGACGCTTATTGAATCATTGATCATTCACATTTTAGAGGCAAATTAACTCAGGTTACAAAAGAACTATACAATAAATCATTTCTTTGGCATGCAGATATAAGGCTTTAGGCCTAGAAGGGCCCTCGGAGGCTGTTCGTTTAACTGACTCACCCAAAATCACAGAGTTAGTAAATAATGGAGATGGAATTTGAACCTCTGGCTCCCAAACCAAGGCTTTTCCCATTGTACCAATGTTTTCTCACTGTTTGAAAGCGGAGTTTGTTCAAGAGGGGGCAGTTGGTTTAAGTGAAACATATATATTAAGAAAGTTTCTCATTTGATGTCTGTAGCGTGACCCGAAGTATAGCGATGTTTCTCCCTACAGTCATGTTCAAGTTAGTGAGATGTGAGTGAAATGTGTGTGTGTGTGTGTGTGTGTGTGTGTGTGTGTAGAGAGAGAAGCTTCAAGAAACCCGCTCTGAGGTAGAATGTTTATTCAGGAGCGTGGAGGTTCACAGCGGTTTCTGGGTGACCCGCGTCTACTGTGTGGCTCTGCAGCGAAGGCCCCCCTCAATTTCCTTTGACAAAAGGCAGCTTCCTGCATCGTGTTTAGTTGTGACCACATTACGGTGTACTTTTGGTCTCTGAACACGAGCCACGGAGTTTAAATGACAACATCTCAAACAAAGTACATCTTTGTCATTGAGAATATTTTAGTGGCCGTTCCATGACAGCTCCCTGGGTAAGGTCACTGTGTCCCAGGCTCTCAGAGATGGAAGTGGCCTTGGGGGCTGTCTTTCTGTTCTTACCCACACCTGAGCAAAAACTCCCTCTAAAACATATCCACTTTTCTGGGCCTCACCTTCATCATCTGTACAGTTATAGGGTTGGGCCAGTTGGCTTTTAAAACCTCTTCCAGCTCTAAATTTAGGTGGTGCAGTGGATAGAATACCAGGCCTGAAGTCAGGAAGGCTCATCTTCATGAGTTCAAATCCAGCCACAGACACTTAATAGCTGGGTGACCCTGGGCAAGTCACTTAACTGTTTACCTCAGTTTCCTCATCTGTAAAATGAGCTGGAGAAGGAAATAGAAAACTAGTCCAGTATATTTTGCCAAGAAAACCCCAAGTGCAGTCACAAAGAATGGGACACAACTGAAATGACTGAACAACAACATTTATATTGTGTTTACCACATGCTGGGCACTGTGTTAAGCGCTTTACATTTGATCCTCATAACAGCTCTTCGAGGTAAATTCTATTATTATTCCCATTTTACAGAAAAGGAAACTTAAGCGATCAGAAGTTAAGTGACTTGCCCAGGGTCACACAGCTAGGAAGTACCTGGAGCCAGATTTGAACTTAGGTCTTCCTGAATGCAGGCCCCATGCTCTCTCCACTGCAACCTTGCAATGAGAATGTTTTTGTGTTCTACTCCAAAAAGCACATTATATCAATTATTCTATAAAGATTGTGAACATTTCTTTGGAACTGACATTAGTCACATCATCTTTGCCCTTTGGCTGTGTCAAACTGAAGAGAACTTTTTGGAAAAACAAGCCAGTGTTAGCTGCTGAGAGTACAAGGAAAATTTAACACTTTACATTCAGAGTTAGCAAAATACAATGTTCTGTGTCTAAAATTTTCATTATAATTATACCTAACTCCAACAATAATCATAAAGATAACCACACTTTTAGGATATAAATCACTCAAGTTAACATAGTCCTAACTTCGTACCAAAGAAGAGAGCCAATTTTCAAGCTGAGAGGGCCTGATTTCAAATCCTACCTCTGACACAGACTGGCTGGGTGACCCTAGACAAGTCACTCAACCTCTCAATGCTTTAGACAGTTCTGTAAAATTACAAGTCACAGAGAAGGTGCCCATCTACATGGGCGGCAATAATTTCCTCACCTGGGAGTTCCCTATTCCAGCAAAATCACAGGTCTAACCCCTTGAGGTCAAGTTTTCTGGAAAAGGTGTGGTACAGTGGGAAGATCATGAGATTTCCCATGAGAGGTTCTGGGCTTAAATCCCAAGTCGGACACTTACTACCTATGTTACTTTGGGTAGGTCACCTTTCCCCACTGTATAGGTCAGGCTGTGAAAACTCATGGAATGAACAGATGGAGAAGGATTTGCTTAGTGCTTTCTATATTTAAGGAACTGTTTTAAACAAATACACATAGGAAAGTAAAAGCATCCGTCTCCCAACGAGCCCATATTTATTTTACCAAGGAAGGCCTCAAGTGTTCAGAATGGCAGGTGGCCTACTGCTCATGGCTACCACTGGTCAAGTCCAATTACATCATACACCAAAGGGGCTGTCCAAATGTTCCTGGTGCACTGGCTCTAAAAACTCACTATATTTGGCACTGGGGAGACAAAGGCAAATCCATAGTCCCTGCCTCTAGGAAGCTCATAATCTAATATTATACAAAATACATACAGAGTAGAGAGAAGGACCTGGCAGAGGAGACACCACACCTGAGATTTCGTCTCTACGTAGGCACTTACTCCCATCCTAGCTCTGCTTCAGTAAACAGTCTTTATGAGCTGTTTTGAGGAAGCTGGGTGGTGTCGTGGATAGAATTAGAAAGACCCAAGTTCAAATTCAGACATTTACTAGCTGTGTGACCCTGTGCAAGTTACTTAACCTTGTTTGCCTCAGTTTCCTCATATGTAAAATGAGCTGGAGAAGGAAATGGCAAACCACTCCAGTATCTTTGCCAAGAAAACCCCAAATGGGGTCCCAAAGAATAGGACATGACTGAACAACAACCCATAAGCTGCTTTGTCCAAATTAATTCCTGCATTTGGTGGCTAGCCTTCTAGTGATAAGCCTCTCCAAACTTTGTCTGATTTTTGAATGATAAATGGATGTTCTGTCGCTGGACATATTTCAAAGCCTTTCCTCTTATCAGAACTTGCATTCCATGAACATAGCCTTGCAGAAGATGAGGTCATTTCCATACCATAGAGGAAAGCATGAGAGTGGAAATATTAACTTGAGAAAAGTCCAGATCTTCTTCAGCTGGGGCTGGGACATATTTTCATTTTATTCAGGGTTCTTAACCTGGAATCTGATTGTTTTTAAATTGGGGGTGGGGTTAGGCATTTTGGGTTAAGTGACTTACCCAGGGTCACACAGTTAGTAAGTGTCTTAAGGCTACATTTGAACTCAGGGCCTCCCGACTCCAGTGCTCTATACACTGCACCGCCCAGCTCCCCCCTCAAATATTTTTAACACCTTTATTTTAATATAATTAGTTTCCTTTGTAAGCCTTTGTATTTTTTTAAATACATTTGAAAGTCTTGTTCTGAGAAGGGGCTGGTAGGCTCCACCAGACTGCCAAGGGGCCATGATACAAAAAAAATAACAAATCCCTGGATTCTACGGAGATTTCCACATAATTTATTTTAATGGGAATCAGGACTGTACCTTACTCCCCTAAACACATGGATCTATTACAAATGCCCTCCTGAGAGGTTGCATGAAAACATTTTATTGCTTCATTTCACTGGAATGAGGTTTTTGACATTCATTTATATTTTCAAGGTACCTTTAAAATGATAGATTGGTTACCACTGAAGGTCCTGGGGGGGAAACTAGAAGGGGTAAGGGATTTTTTTTCCTTTTTTTTTTCCAGTTTGAGATATTTTTCCAGGTTTTTTTGTTTTTCTAAGATGAGGAATGAAAAATCACAAAGAAAGCATTTTTTCCTGATTTTTTCTTTTTTCTTTTTCTGGGTTTTTACTACAAATGAGACATATCTATATTCTGTCAATTAAGCAGGAAAATCCAAACCTGTTATTTGATATTATGGAGACACAAAACAGACGTTGGTTGACTGAATTCATTTGTCTATTTAACTCGCAAGGGATTAGGTTGACTTACTTTTGGTCAGAAGTTAACCTTTTTTTTGTCTCATAGACTCGTTTGGCAGTCTGGTGAAGCAGTTGGTCCCCCTCTCAGAACAATGATTTTAAATACATAAAATAAAACATGAGAGTATAAAGTAAACCGATCACATGGGAATAGTTATTAAAATATTAAAGCAAAAAAAGAGTTCCCAGAGCCTAAGTTAAGGGCCCCTCACTTGAGATGCACCCATTCTCCATAAAGCGGTTGGAGATGTTTGCCCTAATCTGTGAAGAGAGAACACTCAGAAATAGAGAAATGCAGCAGCTGCTTAGGGGTTAACAGTGAGTCATTCGTATCCTGTATGGCATTCTGAAATCAATGAAGAAATGAACAAAATGGAAAACAAAAAAAAGGCATTAAATTAATAAACAAAACTAGGAACTTTTTTGAGAGGTGCAGGAAATGTAATAAACTAGGCATTCTGTTCCAATGGAAGCTCCTTGAGGCCAGGAATTTTATTTTTTTGGCTTGTATGTGTTTTCTTCTCTATAGTAAGCACTTAACAAATACTTATTGATTTGTAAACTTGACAAATCATTAGCTGGTGTTATTTTTAAAGAAGAAAGAAGAAAGCCAAATTACCAGTACCAAAGATAAAAAGAATTCATAACAAAATAAAGATGTTGATTTGGATTGTGTTCCAAAGTGTGGACAGAAAAAAAATAGTGCAGAAAATACTTTTTTTTAGAGGGAGGAAGTATTTCTTTTTTTAAATTGATTTTTATTATTATCTTCTGCTTTTTATCATCTATATTTCTCCCTGTGCTCCTTCTTAGAGCCATCTCTTATAACAAATAATTTTTTCAAAGAAGAAAAGAAAAAAAAAACCCTGACATTATATGCAGTGTTCTACATTTGTGAACCCCTACCTCTGTAGTGGCAGGAATGGTATGGAGGAAAGGCTGGCCCTTCCTTGACCTCTTTGTTCTGACCCCTACAAGCCCCTGGGCCTGCTGTGAGCACATGGTCCTTACAATAGTTGCTAAAATGTGCATAGAACATTAAGGATTAAAAAGTGTTTTTATTCAACCCTGTAAGGTATATAACAAAAATCATTATGCCCATTTGACAGATGAGGAAACTAAGGCCCAGAAAGATTAAGTGATTTGCCCAACATCCCATAGGTAATAATAAGTGGTAGAACTGGAATTCAAATTCAGAACAGTATTGACCACTACATCACACTAGTGTAAGTTAGTAAAATCAATCAATTAGTTAATCAAAGCATTTATTAAGTGCCCATTGCATGCCAGGTACTATTTGGAAAGGACTAGGTGACATGGGCCAAATGAGGGCATGATTATTTAGTTCAATAGTGAAGTAAAATCTGATTAGATATTATTTCACCCACTGGTCATTTTCCTTCCTGGTATAGAAATTATATATGTATGTATATATATATTTATATATACATATTTTTTTTTACTACACAGAGGATTGCAATCACTTCTACACTTGTGTTCAGACTCTTGAAACATCCTTTTTTTTTAAAGCTACTTTGTTGTATTTTTTTGTGTGTAGAAATTTTTTAAGTGTTATGTTTATAACTGTCATCACAAATGACTATTTAAAATAATGTCAATAGTGGATAGAAGCCCCACCTGGGAGTTGCAGGAAGAAGGTCAGGATATATGATTTCGGCAGTGGAAACATTTTCCACATAGGGAGATCTATAATTTCTTTGTAATTTATAGTCTTAGAAAATTGCCCAAGCATTGAAAGATTAAGTGACTTGTCTAGACTCACACAATAAGAACAGGAAAGAGGACTTGGTGGGAGAATTTATTTTAACCAGTTTTCTTCCATATTCAAACGTTAGATCAGAATTTAGGGTCTGGATCAGATGCACCTCTGCCCAGTGATTTGTAAGGGTTCACTGCAGGCTCTCAGGCATGGCCCTTCACCTAGTGGTGGTCATCCATTTGGTTATCAGGGATGGCCCAGTGACTCAGATCATCCAGCATCTGAGTACACTATTTCATAGAAGGACCCATAAAAACATGGTAGCAAGAAACAGCCTTCTTTTCATGCCTAATTTAACAATTAGAGCTGCCTCTGTAAATGAGGAGTTACTGAATTCTGTAAGAGACCTCAGTTACTAGGAGACCAATTGAGAGAAGGTTCTCAACACGGGAGGTGAATATTGCCCAGATCTGGATACAGAGGTCTTTGTAAATGAAAGTAAAGGCAGGTGCTGTGAACAGTCACCATAAAGCTTGACACTACAGGAGACAGACAGAGCTCTTCAGTCATCATTCATAATAATCACTCACATTTCCGAAGCACTTACGGTTTCTGAAGTCCTTTACATGCCTTGTCTCACTGTGAGATAAGTGCTATGATTATTCCCATTTTGCAGATGAGGAAACTGAGGATCATAAAAATTCAGTGACTTGCTTGAGGTCACACAGCTAATGTGTAAGATGGAATTTGAATTCGGGCTTCCAGACTCCGAGTGCCCTCTATCTCCTAGCTGCCTCTCCTTATTGACCACCATAGGTAGAAATACAGCTAGCACAAGCACTTTCTGTATTTCAAAGAGGAATTAAAATAAGAAGTTCCCTCTCCTTTGAGAATCTGTTTTATTTTGGAACTTACAATACCCATAAGCTTTGTGTTAGAGAGCTCCAAGTGTGACCCAAAGTCACAAGCTAATGCTGAAGTATCTAGACCAGGGCAGGATGCTTCGGTGGAGAGGGGTCATGTTCACCCTGCTTTCAGGGTCAGCTGTGAACAACAGAGAAAAGACTACTGTTTTCCAGCAGTCTATGGTGTTCCACTTCTGAAAATGGTTTGATTTTTCTCAAGACAAAGGCATCCAACAGCTTGGCCAGGTGGTAACAGGTCGCTTTTGACTGGCTATTAGTATCTTTACCAAATTATAAAATATGTCACAGAACTAGATCAAGACTAGATTTTAGAGTTAAAAATCTGTCATTTTATAGATGAGAAAACTGAGATACAGGGAGATTTTTTACTATTTACTATAAATATCATTACCAAATCTTAAAATGTGTCACAGAAATAGACCTGGAAGAAATTTTAAAGGTCATGAAGTCCAATCCCATAATTTTTCAGATAAGGAAACCAAGACTCGGGGAGATGAAGTCAAATTGGACAAGAATTTATAAAGTACCTGTTACGCACCAGAGACTGTTGGAAGGGATGGGGATACAACGAAATGCAGAAAGAAACTTAGTCCCTGCCCTCAAGAGCTCATATTCTAATGGGGGTGACATATAATTAGTTATGTACGTGGTATCTGTACACAGAAAGTGTGAGCAGCTGGGAGGAAGGGGAGAGCCTGAGAAAGGGCCATTTGCAAATAGGGTAGGGTCTGGGCTGAGACTTGAAAAAATCCAGGAATCCTTAGAGGGGGAGGTTAGAAGGGAGAACGTTCCAAGAATGGAACTGTTCCAGACAGTATAGAGGCATGAAGATGGGTGATGAGATGTTGTATGTAAGAAATGACAAGTTTATGAATCATAGAGTCTATAGAGGGGAATAAAGTATAAGAAAATTGGAAAGATGACCAGGTTACAAAAAGCTTTAAATACCAAAGGACTTTATAGTAGATTATTGAGGCTATAGCAATTTACCGAGTTAGGGAGAGGTCAGCCTGTATTTTAGCAAATCACTTGGGCTACTGTTTGGAGGATGGATGGGCATGGGAAGGGACTTAGGGCATTCTGCAGCAAAGAGTTTAAGAACTATTGATAGAGAGAAAACCCACACTGCCAGCTCATTAAACTGATTCCAGTGCACAGTCATGCCCTGATCAGATTCTTGACTTTAGTTTTTTTTAATAGTATTTTTTTTCAATTACATGTAAAGAAAGTTCTTAACATTCACCTTTATAAGATTTTGAATTTCAAACTTTTTCCTCCTTCCTCCCCAAGACGAATATAGGTTATACATGTACAATCATATTAAACATATTTCCACCTCTTGACTCTAATTTCTGAAAACTACCCCCAAATGTCTCCTGGTCACCCTTATAAATAGTTGCTTGCCTGAGTGCCCAAAAAGAATATTTGTCAATAATATTATTTAAATTTATTTTATCATTACTCTAGTATATGCAACATAACTCAGTGAGAAAGCTAAGTGAGGGGAGAAAATACCACCTTTCTGTGGGCCAGAAATTGCTTTAGGATTTATCTATGGATAGCCCAAACTGCTTTAAATATATTTAAATCAAGCCATGGCCTTTTATGTCTCATTTTCCTTTTTAAAATCTATTGACAGGGTTTGGCAGCGGTATGGTCTATCTCCCTGCTGTGGTCATGGTAGGACAGTATTTTCAGAAGAGGCGAGCCCTAGCGCAGGGGCTTAGTACAACCGGCACAGGATTCGGTACCTTCCTCATGACCGTCTTACTAAAATATCTTTGCTCAGAATACGGGTGGAGAAACGCAATGTTCATCCAAGGGGCTGTCTCCTTGAACCTGTGCGTTTGCGGAGCACTCATGAGGCCTCTCGCTCCCAGTGAGACCCAAAGCGAGAAAATCCTTAAAAGCAAAAGTGGGGAGAGGGACCTCAAACTCCCTCTGTCCCATTCAACGGAGTCCATAAAATCGGGGCACCTCAACAAAACAGAAGAGAGAGAGGACGGGCCGGCGAAGGAAGAAATGGTCAATAATTCCCCAGTCCCAGAGGGCAAAGACAAAGTTCAACTTGGAAAAAATATGTACGCTCTTAGGGTTCTTAAGCTCGTGAGCCGACTTACCATCAGCATCAGGAAGGGATTCTGGGACTGGTACTCTAGTTATTTCGGAGCCGCGTCCCTGTTTACCAATCGGATGTTCGTAGCCTTTATTTTCTGGGCACTCTTCGCCTACAGCAGTTTTGTAATTCCCTTTATTCACCTCCCAGAAATAGTCAAGCTGTACAATCTGTCAGAACAAAACGACGTTTTCCCCTTGACCTCGATCATAGCAATAGTTCATATCTTCGGGAAAGTGATCCTTGGGATCGTGGCTGACCTGCCCTGCATCAGCGTTTGGAACGTCTTTCTGCTGGCTAACTTGAGTCTCGTCATCAGTATCCTCATTCTGCCGCTGATGCACACGTATGCCAGCCTGGCAGCCATGTGTGCCCTGATAGGCTTTTCCAGTGGCTATTTTTCCCTTATGCCCGTGGTGACTGAAGATCTGGTGGGCATAGAACACCTTGCAAATGCCTACGGGATCATCATTTGTGCCAATGGAATATCTGCATTGCTGGGACCGCCGTTTGCAGGTAAACAGCTTGTGGTCTTCATAGTGTTCCTGTCATATAAATGACCCCATTTGTTCTTGGGTTGGTGAGCACACAGTATTAGGTCTATAACCTTTACATTTAGTTTACAGAGAGTAAGAAAGAGGCAGCTACAGTTCAGGGGCTCTTAACCAGTTTCTGTTTCATGGTCCCCATGGGCAGTCAGTCTGATGAAGCCAAGGGACAGATCCCTTCTAAGAATAACGTTTTCAAATGCATAAAATAAAGTAAAATACCTAGGATTACAAAAGAAGCCAAATATATTGAAATAATTATTTTAAAAATGTTTGCGTTCAAGGATCCCAGTTTAAAACCCTCTGGTAATCCCCATCATGATCATCATGGCAGCTAACATCATTTTTATAGCACTTATGTGCTGAGCACTGCACTAAACCTTTTACAAGTATAGTTGCTGTGTTTGTCCTTCATTCTCAAAGAGGACCCTGACATCAGGGAATGATGACATAACTTGCACTTGGCTTTGGTTTGAGTGAGGGAGGGCTGTGCAAGGTCACCAGCCTCAACTTCTCCTCCAGAGCCATCAGGATGATTGGAGATGGCCCAGGATGCAGTGGAAGACCCTGGCTGGCCCTTTTAGGCTGGGCAAGACCCTCAGGGTTGCTGGAGAAAAGATAAACAGTTACTATTTACTATTTACTATTTACATTCACTCTGGGCTAGGAGGGTAGGGACCTATTGTTGTCCAATCTATGAGCTCCAGAGTGAACTGGATTTAAGGTTTGATCTTTGAGAAAGAAATCTAGCCAGTAAACCCCAAGTTAATGAGGCAGCTTTCAGCCAACAGAATGTACTTTCTTCTGGGCAGAGAGGGAGAAGAGGGAGAGGAAGAGGAAGACCTTGCACAGCCCTCCCTCAGTCAAATCCAAGTCAACTGTAAGTCATGTCATCCATTCCTGATGTCATGGTCCTCTTCGAGAACAAAGGACAGACAATCATAGTAGCAGACAAAGCACTAGACTCAGAGTCGGGAAGACCGACTTAATTGCTGCATGACTCTGGGTGAGATGCCTCACATTGCTACGTTTCAGTCACTCCATCTGTAAAATGACAGGGTTGCATTCAGTGATTTCTGAGGAACCTTCTAACTCTAAATTGATGATGAAGATTTAAAAATAACTGCCTTATATAGTAATTTTTTTATCAAGAAATGAAATATGAAATAAAATGTAAATCCTTTTTTATATATTTATGCTTCCTTTTTTCTTCCCATCCCTGTTGTTTTCTTGTCCCTTAATATTTAGTAAGTTACCAGGGCTTTCCTTCAGGTAGGATTTAGGTACTATTTTTTTTTTTTTGGTCTTTAGGATCTCTCCTAACCCTGGAGGTGCTCTTTCAGAATTTCTATGACGGTGATATGGGGCTGCTAGGTGGTCCAGTGAATAGAGTGCCAGCTCTGAAGTCAGGAGAACCTGAGTTCAAATGTGACCTCAGATACTTACTAGCTGTGTGACCCCGGGCAAGTCATTTAGCCAAGTTTGCCTCAGTTTCCTCATCTGTAAAATGAGCTAGAGTAAAAAAAAGGAAAACTATTCTACTGTCTTTTCCACAAAGACCCCAAATGGGGTCATGGAGAGTCAAACATGACTGAAATGACTCAACAACAACAAAAATGATGATGATAAAAAGACTTTCGAAAGCATTGATGGCTTCTAGCTGGGACAGCTAGGCAGGAGCCCTGACTTACGGTGACAGTGTTAGGGGCTGTTGGTCCAGGTCATCAGGTGTTAAGCACTGTGGGCATGCTTGGGCAATCTGATTGAGTCACCAGATGTCAAGCTACCGAGGGAGGGTGAAGACACCCAGTCCTTAGATAAAGAGAAATGTACATAATTCAATGTCAAGACGCCCTCAGGAGACCTTCCTGGAACCTGGCCGCAGAAAACAGGAAATAGTAACGGCTGAGGACTTTTGCTGTCCTTTAAACTAGAGGCCAGACCCATCTGCTCAGCCTTGCCTTGTGTATACAGCCACTTGGAACTTAAAATGCCCACGGTGGTATGTTTAATGAGGCTCCTTCACTCAGGGGTGTCTTCTCCACATAGATGGGGAATGGAGGTATGCCAGAGGCCTAGGTATTGGGCCTGTGGTTTCCTTGACATTGAGAGGATTGGACAATGTTCCCTCTCCTCCATGGGGATCCTAACATCATCCCTCTTCTCACTACTCCAGTGGTGGGTCCTCAAGGCCTGGGTAAAATTATTAACACTGTAACTTCTGTATGATGTAAAGCTTGGGTCATCCAAGACATGTTCCCAACCCTCCAACAGACTTTAGGCTTATAATCCTTCCAGTCCCCCAGGCATGTTGGTACATGTGGGAATCCTGGCTTTCTGGACTTTGAATTCTTTGTGGTTCCCCATGGCAAATGAGGTGAACTTGGCTTTTAAAAAAATGTTTTGATAACTGCATTTCATTATATTTAGCTCCCTTTGTAGCCCTATATATTTTATTTAACACATTTTAAAACACTATTTTACAGAGTTTGATATGGTTCTGGGTTTCACTTTGAAGGTGGAGAATAAGGTTGTGAGAGTTTGGGGTGTGTAGTTACAGATTTAGAGTGGGGAGAGCGGAATTGACTACATTGGTGGTAATGAGCAATTTCAACAAACAAAGAGTTTGCTAAGATATTTTAAATCACTCTGATTATGGATGGCAGCAGACAAATGTACTTGATCACTCATCTGATCTAACCACCATCTTTGTAGGCCACTTCTGCTTGGGTTAGAAGTAGACTTGGGACTTGGGCCTCAGTTATTGGGTAGAGATGGATTCAAAGGCTAGGCAGACCCCCTAGAGCAAGAAGTGGATCAGAATAGGGAACAGCAGCAGGTGATGTTAGAATACTGGACAGTCAGGTGGTTGGCACCAAACAAACAAGATCCGGCAGATTTCTAGCAGATGAAGACTACATAGCAACACATGGATCTGGCAGTAGGTATTTGGTAGAACTATATGGGTGCTTGCCCAAACAGCGGTTATCTAGGAAGTTTGGAAATGGGCCCAAGGTATGAATGATCAGGTAGGTGAGCAGAACTTACCCTTGAGGCAGTAGGCAATAGATGGAGGTCTAGTAGGTATCCAGTAGGCATCAGAAAAATCTAGCAGTAGGAAGTGGGGCTAGTGTTAGCTATGGGCAGTTTTCTGTCTCCTATCTCTGTTTGCCCTTGATCTGTCTTCAATGGGTTAGTTAATTAGCACTTACTAAGTGTCCACTATATACCAGACATTGTGCTAGGCATCGATGATACAAACACAAAAATGAAATAGTCCCTCCTGTTATGGAGCTAACATTAGTGAAAGAAATAAAATGTACATATGGATAGGACAAATACATATGTATGTATATATGACAAATATATATATATATATATATAATATAATTAAATTGATATATAAACATCTAAATATTTATCTATACATACACACACATACAGACAAATAAATAGGGCAGCTAGGTGGCACAGTGGATAGATAGAGCCTTGGGCCTGGAGTCAGGAAGACTTGTGTGTTCCTTAGTTCAAATCTGGCCTCAGACACTTACTAGCAAGTCACTCAACCCTGTTCGCCTCAGTGTCCTCATCTATACGATAAGCTGGAGAAGGAAATGGCAAACCACTCTAGGATCTTTTCCAAGAAAACCCCAAATGGGGTCACAGAGAGTTGGACTGAAGCAATGAACAGCAAACATGACACCAATACAAAACAAAGGCAGGGTAGTTAGAGAAGGAGGCGCCTGGTAACTGGAATAAGGAAATGTTTCGTGCAGAAAGTGATGCCTAAGCTGTATCTTGCAGGAAGACAAGGATTCTGTGGGGCAGCAATGAGGAGGGCGTATATTCCAGGAATGGGGGCAGTACAAAAAAACCACGAAGATGGCAGAAGGAATACCCAGTAGGAAGAACAGAGAGGATGACATTTTGGCTGGATTGTAGAGTGTGGAAGTATAATGAGGCTGGAATGATAGACTGGGTGTAACGCCATGCACCAGCAGATTCCCAAAGGAATGCTACTGGGAACAGCTTTTAGAGTTCAGATTACAAAATAGAGTGTACACTCTGTTTATTCCATTACAAATCAAGACAAACATTCAAAACATTATAATATTCACAACAT
>CM053580.1:46333883-46351438 GCA_028627135.1 Pseudochirops cupreus
ATAGACTGGGGGAGGGGGGAAACACTGGGATGGCTGTTTTGGGGTGGTGGGCGGGGGAAAGACGGGGAGAAAATATGTAACTCAAAAAAAATTTAATAAAATAAATTTATTATTAAAAAAAATAAAATAAATAAGGTATCCTCTATTAAAAAAAAATAAAGTACTTGATTTTAATCTCATCTCTCATCAAGGCAGTCAGCAGACAGATCTTTCTGATCTAAGTTCAAATCCAGTCTCAGACACTTACTAGCTGTGTTATCCCAGGCAAGTCACTCTGTCTGCCTGCTTATTCAAATGTAGCATGGGGATAATAAAAGCACCAAATCAAAGGGTGGTTCTGGGCATCAGATGAAATCTATTTAATGTGTTTTGCAAACCTTTCAAAGTAGTAGATAAATGTTAATTATTACTGAGTCACTTCTTGAAATGGAAGAACTTAATGATCAACATTTATATGTTCAAATTTTTTTCATAAAGAAAATAACTTGGATACAGCTAAGTCCTGTGGTTCTAATTAAAGTTGGCCTATGAACTTCTGTGATCTAAGGACAAAAGCCCATGATCAACCCTTAGAATTAAAAGCAGAGATGAAAGAATGATAAATGAAGGAAACGTTTTTGCAGTCCTGTTGGAACATTACCAAGTAAAATGATTTTGCCAGCCACTTACAATGCTTACATAGCACTTTTTGCATTAAATGAAATAAACACATAAAGAGGGACGGCAGAAAATCATGAAAAAGACTCTTTGGATTGGTTTTTGTCATGGGCTCTACACTGATTCTCCCCATTCTCTTGTTCTTGTAGGTTGGATCTATGACATCACCCAAAAATATGATTTTTCCTTCTACATATGCGGCTTGCTTTACATGGTGGGAATGCTCTTTTTGCTCATCCAACCTTGTATCCGACTAAAGGAACAACCAAGAAAAAAATACATAGAAGGCACGCATGTTTAATGCTATTTGAAATGGAGCTCTTGGCACCCCGTCACTGTCCTAAAGAACAAAGGTATCTCATTTGGGGCACTACTCTGGCGGGCGCTGTTCTGAATGCCAGCTGAGTTTATACAGATGACATGATACATCAAAGCTGGGCTATTCAGGAATTTCCAGAAACATCCTCATGAAAGCAAATAACCTTGTTGCACATAGGGCCCTCAGAGCTCGCTTTTTTTTAAAAAAGAGAGAAAAAGAAAGGTTTTTGTTTTGTTTTGTTTTGTTTTAAACCTCTTTACAATCATTCCCTTTGTGAGCTGGGAAAAAAAAAAGAGGAAAAATTGATCAGACTACTTACCATAAGCAGGCTGATAAATTGGTTTGTAAGCACAAGACTGTGGCTAGATTTCTGAACCAACTCTTACCTATAGAGAATTGCTAAAACTGGCAGATGTTCAAGATTCAAGTAGTTTTATACAACTTAAAAATGTTTCTACAATAAAGAAATGAATACAATTTATATTTTTCTCAAGAAATTCTGATGATTATATTATCATTCACAAAAATGATCTTGATACATTTTCAATAGTGATAGAGGCAACTGGTCAACAAGGGCTATTGCATTTTAGGCACTTTGATTCCGATAATGCCTGTATCAGATTTAAGGGCAAAACTTTGGGTAAATAAAAACTGGGAGTGGGGAAAGGATGTCTGGGCTGGGTGGGTGGGGCCATCAGTGTCATGGTTTCCTTGTACATAAAATGTAGAATCCCTTATGACCATCCCAAAAGGACTGTTGTGAAGATAAACTGTTAAGTCTGAAAAACTCCTTGTCAACACAATATGGCAAAAATACTGACATGCGGTGATAACCTGAAAAGTTATACATGTTGTCCTCTTAAAATAAGCTAGCTCTTCATTCTGATCATTCCCATTACCAAGCAGATAATCCATATACTCGTATTCCCAACAGTTTTGTAAGTAGTTCTGCTGACAGGCTTCTGAACAAAAGAGCTGCTATAAATGACACTGGATTAGGCTCTCCCTGAATCATCAAACTGTAAAGCTACAAGATACCCTTGCCAGCCACCAAGTCCAGAATCTTTAAACTGTCTTATGCGAATCCTTGGTGTAGGTTGCACGCAATGTAAATAAAGGTGCCATGAGAAAACTTGAATTTCAGTGATATTTTCTCTTTAAAATATTTAATATGAGACCATGTATGTGTCCAAAATATTTACTATGTATGGCATTTGGGGTGTGAGAGGGTATGAAAATTGGATTAATTTCCTTTTTTTGTGCTAAAATTTCTCTAAGCCCCCTTTATCCTAGAGCAGGGGTGGGGAACCTGCTACCTTGAGACCACATGTGGCCCTCGAGGTCCTCAAGTGTGCCTCGAGGGCCACATGTGGTCTCAAGGCCACAGCTTCCCTGCCTGTATCCTAGAGATCATCTAAATGGCAACTGAGCTTTAAGATGAAGTCTAAAACACTAGACTATAAAGGGAAAAGAAGTCTAAGCTAAGATCCACTCATTTACCAATAATTATGTGTTTGGGAAGGATGGTTCCATCATCCTGCTTTTGGATGGTGTTTATGGGTTATGTCAATATATTTCAAAGCAAGTATTCCATGATCAAAACAGTTTAACAGACACTCATCTAATTCAACCCTCTTATTTGATAAGGGAGGAAACTGAGGTTCAGAGAAGACAGAGAGGTGGTTTAATCAAAGCCACACACCTAATTAAGAGCAAAACTGGGACTAGATGTGAGATCTCCTGACTCCCACTCCAGTGCCTGCTGTCCTACATACCACACTGCCCTCAATAATCCATTTTTTCAAGTCAAATCTTTGTCGGATGGCAGAATGCTCCAAAAAAGATTTTGGATATGTCTGGCTGCCTTAATCGTTTATGCATAGCTTAGAATTGTACAATATTTCTAGTAAAATGTTTCCTATTACAAAATTATTTCAGTTCCGCAGGGCCTGAGAACACAGAGTGTAATGTGTCTAAGGTACCCAAATCTTGCTCATTCGTTGTAATATAAGACAGAAATAGCTCCGAGAATATATGTGTGTATGTATGTGTGTGTGTACACATATAAACACATGTTTATATGTGTATATATGTATATATACATATTTCTGTATATGTATATATACATTTCTGTCTGTGTGTGTTTGTGTATTTAAATAACCAAACCTAATTTTAGCCAAAATAGCTTCAATATTCTCGTCTACCAAACCTTTCACTAGAACTTTTAGCAGGTAATAAAATGGACGTATTTCTCTCATTTCCATTTTTTCTTGCCCCTCTCTCTGGTAGAAAGGGTTCAATGGTGAAACGAACAAGAGAGAGAGAGTCGATGAAAAGGAGAAACCAAGGCACTTCACCCGTTCATAATCAAAAGTTGTCCAATCTATAGAAAATAGATTGCATGCCATGCTCTATTCAATTCAATGCTTGTTATAGCTACTAGTTTTGTCATTGTTCAAAGCAAAGCGACTTCAGTATTAGGGCCTCTTCTGTATAGTTAATATAGAGTTAGGAATATAACCAATAGCATGGAAAAACTACTGTAATCATTTTAGGACATTACTTAAATTTTCTGATGAAACCAAATAAACAAGGGATGAAATTGCCGACTGTATCATTGGTGCTACAGCTGATGCATTCTGATGTGCATATCATTGGCTTTGTATCACCCAGAGGAAGGATAAGGCATACAGATTTTTTCCCTAACTGCCGGTGCGTCCTCTACTTTGAAGGTCAGGTTGTTCAAGTCCAATGTGGTATAGTTGTTTGTTGAGTAAACATCTGTATGGGAATCATCGTTTCTATCATAACTGTTAGAATTTTTTGCTTTATAGAAAAAATGAAATTTGCTGATAGTACTGTTTTTTTTAAACATATTCACAAGTATATGATTTAATGAGAATGCCATAAAAATTAAGTAGAGCATAGACATATGATGCTTCCTGCTGAATACATTCTATGATTTTAAGTGCTCAGAAGATTTATTGGGGGTTGAGGGCTTGCGGTATATTTATATCATTTGTTTTATAATTTGTCTCTGATTTTTTTTTTTAGATATGACTATGAAATAAAATTTCTCTTCTTAAGAGAAGCTCATTGTGTCTTTGTATAATTGTAGGGAGCTACAGTTTATAAGCCTCTACAATCCACCCAGCCAGGCACCCAGTCTGATGCTGACTTAGGGTTAGAAACTCCTGATCATCAGCCTGTATACCCCAAAACTATATTATGGACTCTATCCAACAAAGTTTCACAGGAATTTTATGGATGGAGCCTTCTTTCAGCTTCCATGATGAGCCTTGATTGGCAGACAGATAAATCTAAGGACAAGATTAAAAGGGACCATTGTCCTCTGCTCCAATTTGACAATCCTACCTTTCTTGTGCAAAAATTTCAGCAATAAAATTGCTTTTTTGTTGTTGTTGCTATAATCTGGACAGCACAACCTCATTGATCTACCTACATAAAGTTATCCAACTTTTAAAATTTAATGATAAAGAGGAAACACAGTAAAATAAACAGAGAGTTGTCTAGGGAAGTCCTCAGTTCAACCAACATATTGACTAGTCATTTAACTCTTGTTCCTGAGATGAAGCTGTCTTGCATTAATAGAAAAAGTTCCCTATACCAGGCCTTCTCAAAGTGTGGTCCAAGTACCCATGGCGATGTCCCTAGATCTTTTCAGGGGTCCATGAGAATAAAACCATTTTTGTGATAATAGTAAGACTTTAAATTTCTAAGATGGTAAATATTGATCAATTTTGTTCAGTTGTTTCAGTCATGTCCAATCCTTCATGACCCCTAAATAACCTAATCTTAAAGAAAAAGTAGGTCAAAAAACAATTCATAGAAACAATTAATAATTTAATTAAAGAGAATGACAACGGCAAGACAACATCCCAAAAATTTATGGGATGCAGCCAAAGCAGTACTTAGGGAAAAATTTATTTCTCTAAATTCTTACATCAACAAAATGGAAAAAGAACAGATCAATGAATTGGGTATGCAACTAAAAAAAAAAAAGAAAGAAAAAGAACAAATTAAAAATTCCCAACTGAGCACCAAATTGGAAATCCTGAAAATCAAAGGTGAGATTAAGTAAGATTAAAAATTAAAAAGCTATTGACCTAATAAATAAATCTAGGAGCTGGTTTTATGAAAAAAAAAACACACTAACAATATAGATTAGCCATTGGTTAATTTTATTTAAAAAAAGAAAAGAAGAAAACCAAATATTCAGTATCAAAAATGAGAAGGATGAAATCACCATCAATGAAGAAAAAATTAAAGCAATCATTACAAAATTTTTTTGCCCAATTATATGCCAATAAATCTAACAATTTCAGTGAAATGGATGAATATTTACAAAAATATAAACTACCTACGTCAACAGATCAGGAAATACAACACCTAAATAACCCTTAGGAAAAAAAATTGAACAAGTCATTGATGAGCTTTCTAGGAAAAAATTGCCAAGGCCAGATGGGTTCATGAGTAAATTCTACGAAACATTTAAAGAACAATGAATTCCAATACTATATAAATTATTTGGGAAAAATAGGTGAAGGAGGGCTATTCCTTTCATGACACAAATATAGTACTTATACCTAAACCAGGAAGAGCTAAAACAGAGAAAGAAAATTATGGAGTGATTTCCCTAATGAATATCAATGAAAAAATTTTGAACTAAATACTAGCAAGGCACAGCAATATACCACAAGGATTATACACGATGATCTGGTGGGATTTATACTAGGAATGCAGGGTTGGTTCAATATGAGAAAACTATCGATATAATTGACCATATCAATAACAAAACCAAAAGAAATCATATGATTATCTGAATAGATGCTGAAAAAACTTTTGACGAAATACAGCACCCATTCTTACTAAAAAACAGAGCATAGGGATAAAGGTAGCGTTCTTTAAAATAATAAGCAGTACCTATCTAAAACCATCGTCAATGGTGATAAGCCAGGAGCCTCCGCAGTACAATCAAGGGTGAAGCAAGGATGCCCATTAGGAGTCTACTTGACAAGACAAACCCAGAAACTATATGAACACAATTACACAACACTTTTCACACAAATAAAGTCAGGTCTAAACAACTGGAAAAATATCACTTGCTCATGGGTAAGCTAAGCCGATATAATAAAAATGACAATTCTTCCTAGACCAATCTACCTATTCAGGGCTATACCAATCAAACTACCAAAAATTATTTTATGGAGCTAGGAAAAAACATCAAAATTCATATGGAAGAACAAAAAGTCAATAATCTCAAAGGAATTAATAACAAAAAATGCAAAAGAAAGTGCCCTGGCAATGCCAGATCTCAGACTCTGTTATAAAGGAGTAATCCCCAAAACTATCTGGCACTGAGGTTTTCTTGGCAAAGATACTGGAATGGTTTTGCCATTTCCTTCTCCAGCTCATTTTACAGATGAGGAAACTGAGGCAAATGGGCTTAAGTGACTTGCCCAGGGTCACACAGCTAGTAAGTATCTAAGGCTGGATTTGAATTTAGGAAGAGGAGACTTCAGGCCTGGTGCTCTATTATACTATGCCCCCCAGCTATCATTGATATAATCCACGGAAGCAAAAACTGAGTAGCACCCAATAATTTAAGAGTGGAAAGAGATATTGAGACCCCAAAAGTCTGAGAATGGCTGCCCTATGCCAATGAAACCACAAGTCCAGTCTTCAGCCTTAATTTTATGTTAAAAGCAATCAATGATTTTACCAGTTTACTTGTTAAACAGAAAACTGGCCCCACTGATTGCAGCTTCCCATCCCCAATCTTTCATCTGCTGCATCTTTTCCTTGCAGCCTTGTCCTTGATCCATGATAACTGTGATAACTGTGTTTTGTTAGTCAACAAGGAGTAATGGAAGAAGGCCCACAGCTATATTGTACAACATCTCCAATCAGCAAATATTTACTGGAGTATACAAAGCTGTTCCAGAAGTGGTGTGGGGTTAAAAAAAAAAGACACAATATGGTCCCTGCTCTCAAGAAGCTTATAATATATTTGTACTTGGAAAGACAATACAGAAATACGTGAAAAATGGAACAGGAATACAAGAGATAAGTAATCGTTTTTGACAACCGTGGGTAATATCACAAGTAGTACCATAATTAGGTCACGACACGATGAAGCTATTTCCCATGTGAGTCCCACCTAGCCTGCCCCAGCTCACTTCCCTGGCAACAGTAGCCTTATTGAGGGTTCCCCAGGACTCTCAGTATGTATGGGACTCTCTCTTCTGAGATCTCTCATTCCCGGTCTAAGAGGCCTTGTGTCTCAATGTCCGACAGAAACAACAGGAAAACAACAGCATTTGCTCCAAGGACCAGAGTTGGTCGTTGTAGCTTGGCTCACAAGGCATCAATGCCAAATAACTGATTCAGATAATAAATGGTAGGGAGAAGGGTTGGTTGTTCCTGAAATTCCTGGCACCAATAAATTCCAGTGGGGCAGAGGACACCCTAGCTGCTGCCCCCAGAGGGAAATGGGCAAAGGGACTTCGAGAATGCTCCAGCTACAAAGGCCCTCCTGGAAGAGCTCCTTCCCTTTAGAGATGAGGAAATGGCAGCCCAGAGGTGTCAAGTGATTTTCCCAAGGTCACACAGCTAGGGAGTTAATAGACCAGGTGAAGGAGCAGCCTTGGGGTTTTCTAATACTTTTGTTCAGAGGGGGAAAAAGGTTAAAACAAAGAAGAAAATCAGTTAAAAATAAAACCTGAAGAACATTGGGGGCACTGAACATGGTGCACATTCTAGGCACTTATACTTACAAATACTTGTTGGATTAGTGTAGTAGCAGCTCCAACGTAGTCTCCTATTTTTAGAAATGAATTCCATTGAATTGGAAAAGCTGGTATATATGCTAATAAATGTATATATACATATATACACACACACCGGTATATATATGCACATGCAGATAGACAGATAGTATAGCTATCTCACTTTAAACCCAAATAGCTATTTAGTTTTGAAATGAATTCTATGACATGAGACTTTGGAGGCAAAAAGTCAAAGTCAGATTCATTTACCAAGAGTTGTGTGTTTTACAGGGTCATTTCTATCACTACACATTCTTATGTGAGTCTGTTCTCAGTAATATATAAAAACTTCCTAATGGAATGTAGGAAAGGAATATTTGGCCCTAAAAATAAGTATTCTTGGGCCAGTGAGAGAGGTCAATTGAATTGACGTATACTTAAATTTAGGGATGGTCACCCTAAAAAAAAAGGAATACTTCTTTGTACAGACAGCTTGTCAAAAGTAAGAAATGTCCCCTAATTGTAGGGAGACATCAGACATTCTTATATTTGTTTTCCTTCCCTCCCAGTAAAAAAGACAAATGACCAAGGAAGGGTCTCTGTGCATTACTTATGGTCAGTCCTTGAAACTGATTTTATTTGAACCCTATAGTCCTAAATTTAAAGCACTCATGTAGTTCTATTCAGCAAAAAAAAAAAAAGTATGTATACACACACACACATATATGTATATATATATATATATATATATATATATATATACATAATATAGTACTCTTGTACTATTGAATGTATTTCCATACCATCATTGGAAAATAATATTTTATAGTCTTGGATACTTATTTCAAGTGGGAATTTGACTAACAAATCTGGTTTAAAAGTAAGTATATGTAACTGAAAAATAGGAATATAAGAATTTTTTTTTAAAGGGACATTGATTTAACAACATTAAAGCTGTAATAGAATCAAGTTAGAGATTTCCATGGCACTGCTACCCTGGTCCACCCCCCAACCATACTTCTACCCTTTAAAGATGAGGCTGGAGAGGTTGGAAATGCTGTCAAGCATGTACCCAGCAGAGCTTCGGATTTCATCACCCTGTTTATACTTGGGCCAAAAAAATGGTGGTGATGGAGGAAAGAACACAAAGCATTGTGGTAAAAACTCCAAAGACTTTCATAAGCTATTACCACTTTTCTCCCTTTCAGCCCTATATGATAATAATTCCTGAAGGAAGCAGCTGTGGGATTTCTCTGACACTCAGAATTACATGCAAATATCTATATAATTTTAAAACTTAGTTTTATGCCAGTAAGAGGGGGAATTGCACATCACTGGAAGTATGAAGTCTTCAGATGCACTTTCTGTAATGAAAGTTAAGTATTGCTAAAAAATAAAGCACCACAAATAATAAGGAAGAAAATTGAATGTATTTAAAAACCAGACAAATTTCTCCATTTTGTCTTTTCAGAGCAATTCTGCATACTTTGACATTTTCTAGATGTCCAGGTGCATCATTATTATGCATGACAAAACCTTGCATTGCAGTTTAGGAGAGGAAACATGACAAATGAAACCTTTCCCCGTTAACATTTCAGAAGGATAGTTGGTTTGGTCTGTATTTACAACTGTGAGTTGGCATTTTGAATCATTTAAATGTTTACACAGCACATTTATGTTATTGCTTTGTTCTAAAGGCAGGTCACCCTTTGCCCCATCTCCTGCCAAAAACTGGCTAGTTACCTTTCAGGGTTATTCCTCTCTCCTTCTCTTCCACACTCATCGAGAGACACTCAAAGTGACCATCAGGGTGACTTTACACCATCGGAAATGACACAAAACTACCTATCAGCCTGGGAACAACTCAGTGAGTGCTTCTGGTGAATAGACACATCAGCTCACAGGATCAGAGTCCCAAGTGTGGAACTATCGGCATGCCAAGTAGGGATGGGTAGAAGCAGAATTGGGGTGGGGGGTCCAGGTGGGGGAGGAAAGCAGAGCACCCCATGATGTTTATTTTAGCTTCCATGTACAAAATTCTGTCTGGGGATAGTTAGCACTCCCCACAAGAATGGGCTTCAAGAGGAAGGAAAAACAAATCGGAATGGCCAATGACCCCCATTATACCCAAAGTCATCTTATGAATTATTTTTTAAAAGCTTCCCGTATGTATCACTCATTTATGTTTACCAGAACCACGTTATGCTAATAGAATGGGGAGATAAGGGAGAGACTTTCTGCCAAGCGGTGCAAGAGATGGGGCAGCCCTATGTTTTACTCTGTAGTTAAGGTCATGCCCGTTTGACGGACTCCGTGGTATTTCCAGGTAGCACTGAACAGATTTTGATTAGGTTTCTGTTTGGAAACTCAACACCTTTCTGAAAACTTCTCTGATCAGCAAAGAAAAAAAGTCCCAATGCACTGTTCTCAAGTCGAGAATGTCCCGAAGAATGAAACAATGATGAAAACCCCAGTCAAACCACAAAACTTCTGCCAGTGGGGAGTCGGGGAGGTGGGTGAGGGGCTGGGAGGGTGGGGGGCGGGGGCAGGGCCCGGGGGTGCCTAAGGCTCCACCGGCACCTCCCCCTTATCCTCGTTTTTTTGTCGCCTCTTCCGGATCTGCCGCTGAAGCTGGAGCTTGTTGGTAAAGAACAGCTGTCTCCAGCCAATGTCCTTGGCCAGGGCTTTCATATCTCGGGTGACGGTGTCGCACGTCAAGGCCACGATCTGCTCCCACAGTTTGTCAGAGGTGCAAAGCTGTGGGTGGGAAATGGAGAGAACGGATTACGTCCCGCACTGAGAAAAAGGGCTTCTCAACGCTGGTCTCCATCTCTGGCCCAACACTCTGATTCACTGGGGCGAAGGTGCAGAATGAACTCGAGCCAGCGTGCGAGGGTCTGCGCTGGGCATAAATGTGTAAGCCTCGGAAGGAGAATCCCAACAGAAACAGTTAACTGACATTTATTGCATCGCTTTAAGAGTTGCAACACACATCTCACTGAGCCTCGCAAACTCCTAAAGTGAATGTCACAGCATTATTATCCCCATTTCAGTTATGTGACCGGGGCCACCCCCTAAAGAAGTTCTTAACGTAGTGGGGGAAAGGAGGTCTGGACAGCAATAAGCACAGGTCGGGGGCGTGACAAATGTGGACAACAAAAGGCTCGTCTGAATTGAGAGGTCACCGATCCTGCCAACGCACCTCCATCTGTTGTCAGTCGTAGCCACCTCTTCTGCTATTGTCCACAGGGGCAGGCTTCAAGAACACAACAAAAAGCTTGCAAGCAGCAAAATGCTCAGGGCCTTCATCTACTGATGACAGCATCCTTATCTTGGGCACAGCTGGTTTATACAGAGTTGTTGGCATTCTGACTCTCCCTCAAAGAGGGGCTTCAAAAAGCTATTTTCTACCTTCCTTTGTATCCCCAGCGCTTAGCACAGTGTCTGGTATATAGGAGATGCTTAATGAACACCTACCGACTGACATGCTGCTAAAGAGCTCTTCAAAAACATCTCACCATAAAGGGAACAAAAAAGCCAGTGGAGATTAATGAATTTATTTTAGATCCTCTATCTGACAAGTAGTGGGGCATGGTGGAAGTACTGACACCCGAGGAGGGGAGCTGAGAGACCTGGGTTCAAACCTTACCTCTGCACAAGTCACATAAATGTTCAGAACCTCATTTTCCTCATCTGTTAAACAGGCTCATAATACTCACTTCAATGAGTTGTTGTGAAAGTCAAGTGGATTATATAATGAAAAGCATATCAGGCTTGGTAAAGTTGTCGGTTTCATTATTCCTTTTCTGGGACCTTTCTTGGCTTTTTTTTTTATTACCTAGAGTTCAGCTTTCCTTTTACCTTGTTATAGTCATTGTGTGTATTATTCTCTTGATTCTATTTCTCTAGCTTTGCACCAGTTCACACAAATCTCTTGCTTCTTACTGCATAATAAAATTCCATTATATTCATAGTTGTGGTTTTTCCTCCCATTCCCCATACCCATTTTTTCCAGTTTTTTTTGCTGCTGCTGCAACTATTTCTATTACTACTACTACTACCAACACACACACAGGAACTGTTACAAATATCTTGGTCCATATTAGATCTCTGTTTCTATCTTTGATTCGTTGTGGGCATGTCCCCTATAGTGGATGACAGTAGAGTATGAACAGTTGTAATGGGAATGGGAATTTGAAGATCTTTCCTGCCCCTTAATAGACCTAGGGGGGAGTCTGAAGACCTCCCCTGCTTTGAAAGTAAACTCTGCCCCCTAATAGGCTGAATGTAATCACATGGAGCCTGTGATGGAGGGAATTTGCTGAAGGGTGCAACAGAGCCCACAGGAAGCTTCCCTGCTGTGAAGATAAACTCTGCCCCCAATAGGCTGAATGTAGTCACATGGAGCCTGTGCTGGAAGGAGTTTTGCTGAAGGGAAGCAGAGCCCACCAGAAGTTGATAAGTCAGAGCTAGCTAGATGGTGGGGGAGAGAGGAAGACCTCAGGCAAGGAGTCAAATAGGCTCCTGAGTCGATATTGATCTTGTATTGGTTTGCGGGAAGGCTGACGGATGCTGTGGTTCTCATTATTATGGCTTCTGAATATCTTTGGTTCTGTGAAGGAATTGGCTTACTGTTTTTGAGATTCAGGTTTCTGGGATCTAAATAAATGCTTCAGTTCTGTCCTCTATCCGGAGAGTTTGGCATATTTTGTGATTGAATGTCATGTGATACTTATAGTCACGATCTTTATAGTGATCATGGGTGCTGTAAATATTGCATTAGTGCTACAACAGTGAAGGCATTCTTCTTGCATAATTCCAAACTGGTGTCCAGAATGTTTGGACCACCTCACAGTTCCACCAGCAGTCTCCTTGTGTCCTTGTCTTCCTACAGGTCCTCCATCTTTGATTATTCTCACTTTTTAATCAACTCAATTTTTGAAAAGATAGGCACATAAGACTAAAGTATGAGCAAACAATTAAGGAGATATACAAAAGAACAGCATGGCCCTATAACGTCGAAAGCCCAGAACAGGCTAAGACTGAAGCTTGGTGCTACAGATAATAAAAATCATTGGATTTGGGGACTTCTCTGGGAGGTGAGAGCGGGGAAGGGAGAGGAGTTGTTCTGTGTTAGGGAGAAGAAGACAGTCAATGAAGAGATAAGAGTGATTGATGCTCAGCAAATGATGATAATGAATAACAGTGAAAAGGCTAGGCTACGCTTATGTTTCCTATTCCAAGGAAAATAGTCTTGGGACTAGGGAGGAGAAGACAAAAAAGGTTTTTATCAGGGAACAGATTCCCAAGGCAAGTGAAGAAATGGACAGACAGAATCATGTTGTCCTAAATCAGTGGTTCTCAACCTTCCTAATGCCGCGACCCTTTAATACTTGTATGTGGACATATCTGCATGTGGGCAGACTCACCTGGAGACAGATAGAGAAGTGTTGTCTCCGTTCCTAAGACCATTGGAAATACATGTTTTCCAATGGTCTTAGGTGACCCCTGTGACCCCTGTGAAAGGGTCATTCGACCCCCAAAGGGGTCGCAACCCACAGGTTGAGAAACGCTGTCCTAAATGAATTCAAGTCACACCAGGCCTAGACAAACTACATCATAGGAGGTGATTGCTAAGCCACCTTGGTGGCTTTGAAAGAGTTTGGATCAGTGACTTAGGACCGGAGGAAGGCAAAAATTGTCCTGATTTCCAAAACAGGGAAGAGAACAGAATTTGCGAACTATGAATAAGCCTGTGAGCTTGGTTTGACTCTGGATACTATCCTAAAACACATTTTTTAAAGGAATGGTTTCTAAGCACTGAGAAAGGGAAGCAATCATCACTAAAAAAGCTCTGCCAACTTCATTTCATTTTTTGATAAGGTAACTGGTAAATCGGAAGACCACTGGAATTATTGCGTATCTGGGTTTCACCAAGCACTTGACAAAGTCTCTCACGTTATACTTGTACATATGATGGAGACAGATGGATTAGATGATAGTACAATTAGGAGAATTCAGATATGACTAAGTAACTGGACATAAACAATTCCTGGAGGGAGGTCTCTGGAGGAAGACTCTGAGATCGGTCCTTACACCTTGGGATAGTTAACGTTTTTATCCATGCCTTGGAAGAAGCTGTGACCAACTCAATTTTTGATGCTCATAAAATCTGCAGGTGACACAAAGTGGAAACAGATAGCTAACGTGGAATCTGACTAGAAGCAAGATCTACAAAGAACCTGACGGGCTAGGATGACATTCCTAATAAAACAAAAATGAAATTTTATTTTTTAAAAATGTAGAGTTCCACACTTGAGTTCAAAAAATAGACTTCAGTCCAAGGAATAGAGCTTTGCTTTACAACAATTCCTATGCAAAAAAAAAATTATGGGAATCTCAGGGAACTACAGGCTCATTATAAGTCAATAGGGGGACAAAAGAATCATAATGATATTTATGTAATGATTTGCAAATATACATACGTATATATATAAACCCTCATTTGAGTCTCACAAAAATCTTTGAGGGAAGTGCTATACATATTATCCCCATTTTACAGATGAGGAAACCGAGGCTAAGAGAGGTTAAATGATGTGGCCAGAGTCACACAGCTAGTAAGTGTCTGAGTCAGGATTAGAACTCAGGTCCTGATGACTCCACAGCCAACAATGTAACGGGCAAAAATAAGTAAATAACAAGCTTAAGGCTGCTGAGCCGCATTGAGAAAGGCACAGGGTCCGGGCCAGAGAGCTCCCGGTTCTGTTCTGCTGTGCCCGTCAGGCCCCGTCTGTGCTGCTGCTGTTTTCAGTTCTGGGCACCGCATTTAGGAGTTCCATGGACAAGCTAACAAAGCTGGAGAAGGCTACAGAATACGTGCCGTGAAACACGGCTCACGGAAACCGGCTGTTTCACCTGAAGACGGAAGATGCGAGGGCTGCATAAGACTACCTTAAAGGGGAGGGGGTTCCCTTTGCCCTGTTTGTCCCCAAAGGGAAGATCTAGGAGCAATAAGGGGGTGGGGGAAAGAGACGTGGAGGGGGGAGAGGAAGAGAGGAGGGAGAGAGAGAGAGAGAGAGAGAGAGAGAGACTCAGTATAAAGAAAAGAGTTCCTAATCCTAACAATTAGCTCTATCCCAAATTGGAACGTGCTGCCTCTGGCACTGATGTGATTTCCCTCTTGCTGGCAATCACCAGAGGCTGAATGGTAACTTTTGGGGAACATTGTAGAGAGAACGGTTTGGACAAAATGACCTCTGAGGTTCCTTCTACCTCCAAACAAGGTAGGGTAGCATAATGAAAAGATCACTGTTACTGGAGTCACAGGAGCTGAGATCCATTCTTGCCTTTAGCTGGCCTCTATGACCTTAGGCAAGTCCCTCCCTGGGCCTCACCTGGCTCATCTGTAAGACGGCAGGAGCCTTCCTCAACGGTCCCTTCCAGTCCCCATTCTAAATCCATGATCCTAATGCCTTCTGTGATTCAATAAAACGCAAAGTACATTGTGCCAGGCACTGGTTTGGATGTGGTTGTTTCAGGGCCAGCAGTGCCAATGTCACTTGGAGGGCTGCTGCCTGCTTTGGGAGAGAAGACGCTAGATGAATGTCCTTCACAGAAGGGACCTAACTCTAGTCCCAAATGCTCATTTTTACAGGCAAGAAAACCATGGGCTAGAGAAGTCAGGACATGTGCCCAAAGTCATAAAGCTTCCTTGGATCTTGAGGTGTGGGAGTTTTCATCTGAAAATCTGGATGTGGTTATAGTGTCACTGTTAAGTTTCATAGTAGATTCCATTCTTGGTTCCATAATACTATTTAGATGACCCTGAGGAAATTTACTTTCAGCCAGCGTGCATTCATTGGCATCCCATTGTTTCTCCCCTCCTGAAGTATCTAGGTTTTCCTTGAGCAGTAGTTCAATCTACAAATTGATGTCTTAAGGAGACATGCCACTTCAAACTGATGCCTGAAAAGTATTGCCCGTTTAGCTTGCCCCATGCTCCTTAGCTCCCGTAGGCTTCACTCATCTCTCAGACTGATACAAAGCAAGGATGAAGCCAAGTCAAGCCAGGATCTTTCTACAAACTCTCTGTTTTTTTCCTTTCCATAGAGAAGGGTGAAAATTGGAATTATTTTAGTCTAGAAGACTCACTTTCAGCCCCTGATAGGGTAAAGAAAGATCCAATTTGGACTAAGAAAGATGCACATTTCTAATGCTTTGTTAAATGCTACTAAACTTTGCTTGGCCATAACCCTGTGGAGTAGGCAGTGTAAGAATGCTCAATGAGTCCAATTATAGTTGGTGCTAGTCTTGAGTGTCTATTATCTAAGCACTGGTAAACTGAGTCATGGGTCACCATGGACACGAAAGTCTAGAAGACATGACCCTGAAATTCCAAAGACCACTCCAAGCAAGTCTGTATCATGTCAAAAATGTAGAATTATTGGAAATGAGAGCAAAATGAGAACAAAGCTGCAAATGTAGCAACGTTAGGTCAGCTCGTCAAGAAGCGGTGTCGAGAAACAGATAAAACATTAATCAGGGATGTCATCTAACACCCAGACTTTCCCTTCAGTGAATGGCACTTGTCACTGTGCTCTCGACTCATGCCTACGGTGGGACGATTGGTGAGAACTCAAATAAAATCCACACATGTAAAACAGCTACACACTCATAATTAGTTATATTTTCTTAGGGAGCACATTCTGTTCTTCAGGCCATTACTGGTCAGCTTTCTTAGTTATCAAATAATTTTTATTGTATGGTCACAAGGTATTAAACATGGAGAATCTTGTTTAAAAATGTTTTGAGTGGAGACTCCTTGAGGACAGAGATTGTTTTATTTTCATCTTTGTATTCCTAGCACTTAGCACAAGACCTGGCATATTCTCAAATACTCAGATGGGTCTGTGATCCCATCAGCCTGGAAGTTTCATTCAGCAATGCAGTTTGTTATAATAAATTTTGCAAATCTCTTCCAATTTTTTGGTTCTTCCATTTTATCCTTAACTATCCCTGGGATGTTTCCTCTTAGTTGGATGTTTTGCCAAGCTTGGCTCTAAGTTGGTTTTGCCTTCCAGTGATCTTTGGGGTAGCAGCTGTCCGGTATCCTGCTTTATGAGATTTGACAGACAAGCTACTACCATATATCTGCTCTTGCCTTTGGGAGTCTCCTCTCTGTCTGGCAACTGTCAGAAATGTTTCCTAAGACACTTCTGGGCTCTTTTGGCCTCCTTGTTATGGACATTAATTTAGATCCGTTTGGCTTCTGTATAAAATTATTACAATTAATATCAAATGTCACTTCTGTTGTTCATGTGACTTTGGAAGGTCAATTGTGTGTTCTGGATGGAGAGGTTTCAATTGTACTTTGTATGTTTCTCGTTATTATTCTTTCTTGTTTTCTTTCTAGTTCCGATCACAGCTCTGACAAGTCGATGGTCTGATTGTACTCAGAGAGCCAATGATTAGAAATTCACGATTTACAAAGGGGAGAGACAACGAATGAAAGTCAGCATTTCCTAGGCAAGCCCCACGATTAAAGTCTCAGAATCTCCCTATCCCCACCTTTCCTTGCTTTTTTAATGAGATCACCAAGTATCTTAGTGTATATTGATTTAATTTAGAGGGTCTTAAATTCTTTTTTTTAAATTTATTATTTTTTTATTAATAATAAATTTATTTTATTAAATTTTTTTGAGTTACATATTTTCTCCCCGTCTTTCCCCCGCCCACCACCCCAAGACAGCCATCCCAGTGTTTCCCCCCTCCCCCAGTCTATTCTCTCCTAT
>CM053580.1:46351938-46369254 GCA_028627135.1 Pseudochirops cupreus
CATTTGGTTTTCAAAATCCTTCTTCAGCTGATCTCTAGCTTTAAGGCAATCTTCATGTTTATTGGAAGCTTTTGGTGGGGGAGCTCTGGCTGCGCTGTCCTCCTGCATCTCTCTGCCTTGGTCCTTCTTTTCCCCAAGGAAGGAATCTAGAGTTTGGTTGCTGTTCTTACTTTGCTTCTTATGCTTATTCTTATTCATGGTTGTTCAGTCCGTGATTTTTTTTTTAATCTCTGTGGAGCTCTGCTTCCAGAGGGTCAAGCTCTGTCCCAAATTGCTGGGGTCCTCCCAGCTGCCGGAGCTCTTAGGAAGTTGCTGGGTCCCTCCCCCACTTCCAGCTCACTGAAGAAAAAGAACCACGGGACCAAAGCCCAAGACCGCGATCCGGATCCAGGCCACTCAACGCGAGAGCACTTGGCCTCTGAACGATCGCTTGGTCCCCCTGTAGGCCGAGAGCTCTGAAGCTGCAATGCGGAGGCGGGTGCAGGACCTCCACTTTCTGTTTCCTAGCCCTGAAGGCGTTTTGGCCAGACTGCTTTTCTCCCACAACCTCACAATTCCCACTGACCTAATTCTGGATACTGCTGCAGCTGCAGTTGCTGCCAATGCACTCACCCAAAGCTCCAGCCGGGGCTTGGCTCCTCTTGTCCAGCCACCCCCAGGACACAGCCACAGCTTCAGGCCAGGCTGGTTTCGATTTGCAGTGCTGATATAGTTCCTCGTAGCTGAGCTGACTTTAGTGGAAAGTATATTTGTGTGCGTTTTGGAGTTCTAGAATTAGTTTAGAGTCATATTTTATGGGTATTTTGGGGTGGCTATGTGAGAGCTGTGATATGTTGCTGCTCTTACACCGCCATCTTGGCTCTACCCCCAGTTGCAGCCTTTTTACCGAGTCCAAGTTTTACAGAACAAATCCTTTTATTAAGCAGATTTGTTCTGTGAAGTTTGGATTCAGTCAAAGGGCTTCACTTGAGGACCTACACACATGTCTCATGTGGCCTTGACTAGGGTGAAGGTTCCCAACCCCTGGCTAGGTAAACTATGTCCAATGCATTCTCCTCATTCAGCAGTTTAGTAATATTGGCCAAAAAAAGGAAATAAGATTAGTATTACATCACTGCTCTTGATTCATCCATGTTGGGTCTTTGTAATCACTACTTCTCTGTCTAGATGTTTGCCATCCAAGTGTATAATGATCTGTTTGGCAATTCCTCAGGAGTCCAAGTCATGTTTGCTGGCCTATAGTTTTACAAACTGTTCTCTTTAAAAAAAGAAAATCAGAACATTTGCCCTTCTCCTACCTTGTGTTCTCCCTCTTTTGTTTTCCATGGTCTTTCAGATAACACTGAGTGGCTCAACCATATGTTTAGGAGGTACCATTTTGGAGGAAAACCTTCTCAAAAATCCTGTGTTCATGGTGATATATTTTAAGAAGAATAGAATATCAGCTAGTTTGGGAAACAGAAAACAACATATCCCTACTTTTTTTAAGGCAGCATAGCTAAATGTTCATGATTATAAAAGTATCAAGGTAAACATAGCTTTGGCTTTAATGCTTTGTTTAAAATAGTTTGAAAATATTACTAGAAAGCATAACCAAAAACCTCACTGAATCCTTGATTCCTCAGGGAGTATGGATGTATTAAATACTTTTATTACTAACATTGTGAGTCTTACCATTTCCCTAAATAGAAGCTTCCTACATGTTGAACTTGCTAGTGATTTTATCAATCATTAGCACTTCTTAATAATAGCTGACATATGGTGCTTTCAGATTTGCAAAGTACTCTACAAGCATCTCCTGATTTGAACTTCACAACAACTCTGGGAGGTCTTACCATTCCCATTTTGTCAATGAGAAAATTGAGAGAGGTTAAGAGAAGTGAGTAGCTCCAGGTCACTCAGTAAGTGTCAGAGGCAAAATGTGAAGCCCTGTCTTCCTACTCTAAGCCTAACAGCCTGTTCCTTTGCACCATTTTGCTACTCGTCCTCATCTCTCCCATAAATGCTTATGATTTGCAAGTCTCTTTCTAGCTTTCTTTTTCTCCAAAAATATGTATCTCATATTTTAACCTATATTTTAGCTATGCATATCTAAAATATATAGCTTATGTGTGAAATATATACCTTATATTTATATGTAAAATATATCGTATAATAATGTATTTTTGGAACGTATTCCTCATCAAATAGTGTTTTTGGAAAAACATACACATCAACCACAGTGGTGTAAAATTTTAAAAAAAGTCAGAATTCAGAGGCAACAAACTAGTCAAATCTAATGTTCAGGGTTAATACCATGGTATCGAAGCTAATGGGCCCAGACCTTCTTCCTGTAAACAGTCAATAAGCTAACTTTGCAAGGATTGCCATGTAGTATGTAGTGTGGGCTTGAGCATTTGCTGAGAAGTATCTGTTTGGTCAAAATAAAATATATCAATAAGTTTTTAAAAGACCAGATTAAAGGTAGTAGTTGGGGTCGCTCATCCTAGAGGTAGAAGGAATACAAAAGACCATTTAGTCCATTTTAACCTTTTTATTTGACTTTTGGTGAAACTGAGTCCAGCAACATCAACCAGTCACCGCCACGACATCTCATTTGTAGCCAGCTTTTATGTATTCTCATAAAATCAGGACAACTTGCTTAGGCATCTGCAAGTGATCAACATTTTACTGAAACCTTCTGTCATTTAATATTATAAACTGGAAATGGGGTTTTGGGGGGGAGTGTTGGAGAGTTTGAATATGAAAACATTTGATTAAATAAGTTATGACATCATCTAAATTCCTACCATTGTGCATAACTTGTTTATTTAAACTTCTTGTTATTTGTCTGGCGGCTGGAGAAAGTCATCATTTAATGAAAAAAAAAACAAAACAACAAATCCCTTAGATCCTGAAGAGATAGCTACAAAGCCAGTTTCTATAGATTAAAGCCTATGGAGTCCCTGGTTCAAAGCTTATTTGCATAAGGCTGTTCTTACTGGTGGAAATTGATGACTCAATGCTCCATGCCTGTGGGAAGGGTGGAATTGGTGAAAATTTGAAGGAAGTTAGGTCCTTTGTTTTCTGACTTCTGGCTTTTAACCCAGGATGACATATAATTAGGTTTCTCTTCACATAGAAGGTAAACAAATGTTTATGGATTTAATTAATTTTCCTATTAATTGCCATAGAATTTGGGGTGTATTACTCCACCACCAAGAGTGGTTGGTTATTCTAATAGAATTTTCATTATTACTGTATCTGACTTAGACTTCGGTCTTTCTTATCCCCTCCAACTGCCAAGTGGCTCAACCTGGTTCTTCTCCAAGAAGTTCCCTTCGGTTTGTGATGGAAAAAAGACCAAAGGATTTCCCTATAAGGACAAGGGTAAAGCAAGGCTGCCTACTCTCACCATTACAGTTTTACATTGTTTTAGAAATACTAGCCAGAGCAGGAAGGCAAGAAAAACAAATTAGGGGACAGGCACAGGTAAAGAACATGTTAAATATCTATTGGTAGACCATAGTTATATAGTTATATAAAAAGCCATATTCAACACAGCAAAGAAATTGGTCAAAGTAATAAAGAGCTTTAGCAGACTTACTAAATAAATTTAGCGTAATTATTGGGAACCCCTCCAAATCATCAATATTTCCATGATTCATACAAAACCAGAAGAAATTGGTAGAAAGGGAAATAGCATTTATTAAAAAAAAATAGATACATATTTGGTTGGAAACCTACCAAGACACATAAGACCTTTATAAATATAATTATAAAACAGTTTTTACAGAAATAAAGGAAGAATTACATAATTGGATTCGATGTCCATGGGTGGGTTGAGTCATTTTACTTAAGATGGTAATTAACATCCCTTTTAGCTCTAGAGCTAAAATCCTAAACACCTCAACTAAACTACGCATATAATTCAGTGCCAATGAAAATCAGTGCCCCCTAAGTATACTCCATAGAACTACATTTTTAAAATAACAAAATGTAGATGGAAGAACAAATTGACAGAAATTTCCGTGGCAATAGAACTTGTACCGACTGATCTCATATTACACTATGAAATAGTTACTATTGAAATGATCTGGTACTTTATGCAAGAATTTTAAACTGGATTAGGACAGATTAGAGAACCAAGAACTAGAATCAGGTACATCCAATAGAGTAAAGTTTGATAAATCCAAGATCACAAACTACTGGAAAAGGAATTCATTCCTCAGTAAAGCTGTCAGGAAGAAAACAGCAGCATGCTAAATAAGGAGATTAATCTAGATCTTACACCAAATACTGTAATAAATTCCAAATGGATCAATTCTAAATATTATTTTAAAATTTAAAACTGTAAGATGATGAAATATATCTATCATGATTATGAAAGAGGTAGAACATTTTTAGCTATCCAACAAATGAAAAAATGTGATTATTTTCATTACATAAAAATAAAATGCTTTTTCACAATAAAAATGTATCCAGAGTAAAATGTGAAGAAAAAAACAAAACAGATTGGTAAAGAAAACTTTTGCCTTAAACATTTCTTTTTAAAAAATTGTTTTATTGTTGCCATCTATTTACATACAACAATCATTTTCACTTACCACCATCATCTGAACCCCAATTGAACTCTCCGGGGTGACAAAGGAAAGCATTCCAGCAAAATTTAGTGACTACATTTGGCAGCACAAGCCACATTCCACAGCCCTGGTCCCGTACCCCTCTCCTTAGAGGGAGATGTGTTTTATGGTCAGTACTGAGATTGTTTATTTCAGTTGAACACAGAGCCTTTTAATGTTATCATTTTCATTATTGTAGTCATGCATTGACTTCTCCTAGGCAGCTAGGTGGCCCACTGGATAGAGTGCCAAGCCCGCCGGAGTCAAGACCTAAGTTCAAATCCAGATCCAGACAGCATCAGGCACTACCCCTAGTAAGTCTCTTAGCCTCTATTGGCCTGAATTTCCTCATCTGTAAAATGGGGATAATAGTAGCACCAGGATTGTAGTGAGGATCAGATGAGATCATTATTATAAAGTACCTAGCACAAATAAGCTCTACGTAAATGCTGGCTGTTATTATCATGCTATTTTCTGGGATGCCTTTTGTTTTCATGTAACAGCCTTTGCAAAGATCCCGTGAGGTTTATTTCTTCCCTGTTGTGGAAGAGAGGAGGCTAACACAAAATCAGGACAGGTGGGCTTTACTTCTCCCAGTCCATCACATTCATTTGCAAATATACCAATGCCCAGCAACCGTTCCCTCCTAACAAAGGTTAAAAAATAAGTCGATCAAAACCAACTCAGAAATGCATTGTGTGACAACACAGGCAGCATTCTACAGTGACAATCTCCCAACTATCCCACCCTTTCCTGGGCTGGGTGACTCTGGGTAAGTTACTTCTCACTGTCACAGGCAACCCTCTAAGTCAGTCGGTAAACATTTATTAAGCGCCTGCTGTGTGCTAGGCACATGTGCTCATTGATAAATTTAAGAGAAGGTTCTCAGGTACATCGTAGAAGAATTTCAGCAGGAACTTCCTACAACAATTAAGTCACATCTGGTCAAAAAAAGTAATAATTATGGTAATAATAAATGATAACAATAATAATGGCAATAAAGTTTAGAAATATCACTCGGGGCGGCTAGGTGGGGCAATGGCCCTGGAGTCAGGAGAACTTGAGGTCAAATCTGACCTCATACACTTGACACACTCACTAGCTGTGTGACTTTGGGCAAGTCACTTAACCCCAATTGTCCCTCCAAAAAAAAAGATTAAAAAAAGAAATATAACCCAAAAAAGTTCAAAAGGGAATTCAAAAACAAGTGTGTTAATTATTACTTTGTTAAAATCAATATAAACAATTAAAATTTACAGATTACTGTATAGTTTTAAACAAACTAGATTATAGAAGCTTATGGTTCCATATACAATATTTTTTAAAAAATTGTTCATACATTTGAATATTGGTGTTCGTTCATGGTTTTTAAGTTTATAATTCAGAATAAATGTTCCCTTCTCATATGCTCATACCCCTATAAAACACCCATAGAAATACCCAAGGCGTCCCAGTTAGCCATCCAGCCTCTTGATGCTCTGTGTATGACCGTGGACAAGTCAACTATCCTCTTTGTTACCATTTCAGGTACATTAGGGGGAGCTCTTAGACAGTGGGACAAATAGGGAATTCCAAGTGAATTTCTCCAGCTTGGTAGATGGTAGCTTTTCAGTTAAGAGGAAAGTTAGGGCTCATCTGGTCCAGCCAGAGAAGGAACCTGAGCATGGAGTTTGAGTAACTTCTCCTGACACAGACTGGAGTCAGTAGAGCCTTGCCTCTGATACCACCCAGTCATATCACCAGGAGCAAATCCATTGACTTTCCTGGACTCTCAGTTTCCTTATCTGTAAAATCAGAACAGTCATGGTGCTTCCCTCACAAGATTTTTGCAAGAATGGACCTAGGAAATGGATGGCAAGCACTTTGCAAACCCCAAAGTGACATATGAAGGTCAGCGATTATTTTTCAGTGTTGCAGTTGCTGTTGTCCCTGGCCTTGACCCTCCACAGGAAAGAAATGTGGACACAAAATTAAATCGTACTTAAGAATACATTATGCCTTCTGAACTAAACCTTTGGAGGAAATGCGATGAATCTCTAATGACACGGCAGCACTGAGAATAAGTTACAAAAATTCAGGTACAAAAACAAATGAGAACTATCTTAACAGAAACCAAATGTTCTTGGATCTAGACCCAAACCGCATAGTAAAGGTACCTTCCTGGGCACAGGTCAGCTTGTCTTTCTGTTGCAGTAAAAGAATAATTTGTGTAATACATTCTTCCTGCATATTAGGTTCCCTTTGGTTCAAATCAGCAATATAAAATTAGCAGTGAATAATATGAGTATCGAACTCCTAAGCTTTAAGAAGATATATATATTAACATTTATACATATCTATACATTCCTATGTATTTATATATATTTTTTCTTTTTTTTTTATTGTACTTCTGTACCCTCCCTCAGATAATCCTAACTTAATAGTCTTTTAGAAAAGAAAAAAAAAATTCCATGGTGCTAGGTGGTGCATTGGATAAAGTGCCGGGCCTAGAGTCAGGGAGATTCCTCTTCTCGAATTCAAATCTGGGTCTCAGATTCCTAGCTGGGTGACTGCACCAGTCATATAACCTTGCTTGCCTCAGTTTCCTCATTTGTAAAATGAGCTGGAAAAGGAAATGGCAAACCACTGCAATTCATTCACCCAGAAAACCCCAAATAGGGGGCAGTTAGGTGGTGCAGTCAATAAAGCACAGGCCCTGGAGTCAACAGGACCTGAGTTCAAATCCAGAGTCAGACACTTGACACTTACTAGTTGTATGACCCTGGGCAAGTCACATAGCCCCAGTTGCTGAAAAGAAAAGAAAAAAAACAACCCAAATGAGGTTATGAAGAATCAGACATGACTGACATGACTGAATAACAGCAAAGAAAAAAATTCACTGACTTTGGACAAATTATCTCTTTGGTCCCTTCCAGTCATAAAATTCTGTGATTTTATGGATCACAGCATCTAAGGAAGCATTTTCCTAAATTGGACTGTCAAAAAGTTAAGATAAAGCATTGGGGAGCCACTGACAGTTTATTTAAGTAAAGCGTGACCTGATCATGCCAATGCATTTAGGGAAATATCAAAGAATTGAGCCAGAATTTCCTTAAACTATTGCTTTATTTCTTGGAACTGAAGGAGAAGACCCACTCCAAAGACAGACACAGAGCCTCAGTGCCCTGAAGAAACGCTTCGCTGAGCAAAGCTGGAATATTTTTATAATATTTTGAGAAGACAACGAAATCAATTAAGGGTGATGTAGAGTGAGGGGATTAGTGGTGGTATTCAAATCTGGGAGATTAAGGAAGGTATACAATATAAAGTCAGGTTCAGCAGCCAGACAGAGGGCTGGGGTGGAGTATTCTGGGAAGAAGGTAAAATATTAACAGATAATTGATTATAGCAAGTTAAGCAAACATTCCCATTGTTCTACTGAAGCTTTCTCATGGAAAATCACTTCCCCATTGTCTTCTGAGGTAGCAATATCTATGCTACCCATAGACCTTGGCCGTAAAGCCAAGCTTGACCTCTGCTACATGGCAGTGGGCGTACAATCTGGATTCTGCCGGGGTGCAGATAATAGAAAGAAGGGAAAGTAAGCATCCATGCGTTTATATAGTGCAGAACAGTTTACAGGTGTTTTATGGGGGTTATTTCATGGAGCTATCAAAACAACCCAAGAGGTAGCTCCTTGGGTTATATAACCTCATCCCCATTTTATGGATTAAGAAACTAAGGCGTGTAGGTTGGTCACATAGCTGGGATGTGAAACCAGGTCCAAGTCCAGTGTTCTTCCCATGATAAAACAGCTGTTGGTGAGAAAAATGGCCAGAATGTCATTGGTATTGTCATCCCCCGAGTCATTGAGGATGAAGGAGGAGAGAGGAGCCACCCCGCCTCCCCCCCAGCAGGAGATGCTGGACTGGTAGGGGTGGAGTAGAAGTGCCTCAGGTGGGTCCTGGGCTGGATAATTCCACCTCTAGAACTACGAGCCTGTGCTTATAGATACAGAAGAGAAGGAATTGAAAGCTTGGTCTGGCTGCGTAAAAAATCATATTAACCACAGGAATTTAGGAGAACTGTTTATGGTTCGTTGTTATTTGTAGAATAATAAATCCTCCAAGAAAGTCCTGCTCTCTCTTGCCTTATCATTGAATGGAGGCAGAAGGGTGCTGGTAAATGTTTAACAAGTGGCTGGGACGGTGTTTATAGGATACACTTTTAAATTAATCTGAATTATTAACATTTTTCTATCACTCTAAGTCTAAATAATCTGCAAAACAATGCAATCAAGCCCTGATTTATTGCATGTGCTGATTTCCAGAGTGTAAATGCTCACTGAAAACTTAATAGTCCACTCACTCACTCACTCTGGTGGGAGCTGGCTCCAGCATAGAGATAGCCCTGGGTACTTAGTCCACAAGCACTAATCAAGCACCTAATGCATGCTGGGCACTTTGCTTAAGCGTGGGAAGACGAAGAAGGTCAGAAGACAGTCCTTGCTGGAAGGGTGCCCCCAGTCTCATGTAGAAGATGTGCAAACAAGCCAGAGGGACCAGAGGAAGAGATAAGGAACAGAGGGAGGGCACCAGCATTGAGGAGGACCCAGCCAGGCTCCTCAAAGGCTAGACCAGTGGAGGAGGGCAAGTCCCGACAGACACCAGAGGCTTCAGGTTTGAGCTCAGAGATGGCCTGGCTTTTAAGGACTAACTTAGCAGGAGTCTGGGAAGACTCAGACCCAGAAGGATGGCCACTGAGACATGAGCAGTGAACTCCCCAAGGCCATCTGCTGAAGTCTGGCTGGGCTCTGATGTGCTTTACTATGCCCCTCCCATCAGATCACAGATTCTGAATATTTAAGTATAAACCCCCTCACCCCCTGCATGTTATTATGTCTCGGACTAATCTCGGAAGTTTTATTTGATTAAGGCACTAAACTATTTCTAATGTGTTCATCTAGGGAAAGGAATAAGCATTTATTATGTGCCAGGCACTTTGCTAAATGCTTTACCAGTCTCTCATTTGATCCTCACAGCATCCCTAGTAAGTAGGTGCTATTATCTCTATTTTACAGATAGAGAAACTGAGGCAGACAGAGGCTAAAATGACTTGCCCGGGGTCACACAGCTAGGAAGTATCTGAGGCTGAATTTGAACTCAGATCTTCCTGCCTCCAGACCTGGTGCTCTGTGCACCATGGTGCCACCTAACAGGGAAAGAGTTTGGCTGGGCAGGAGCCTTTGTTCTTGTAGGGGGAGAGATGATTTTCCCTGGGTCTCCATGCTACAGAGCTGCTCTGTGATAAATGCCTCTGTCACCCAGGCAACGAAGTGAAGGGCGAAGATGACTTCTGTAACCTAGCACCAGGCCCAGAGAAACATCCTGGAGCTGTGCCTTACCTGCGTTAGGAGCAAGGGGGCAGCAGCTGGTCTCTATATGTAAAGGGCAGCGCCTAACGATCTTGCCTGTTGTCTGAATTACAGTTCAAATCGCCTTAATATTCGGTCCCCAAATCCTCCAGTATGTCATCAATTTGTGCAAAGGGAAGTATGATTTCCTCGAGCGGCTCTCCGATCCTATGCTCCTGTGGATCATTTCTTACCTGGATCTTGAAGACATTGCCAGGCTCTCGCAGACATCTCACAGATTTCAAAAGGTAATGACAGTAAATAATAACACTGCCTTATTTTGTACCTCTTTGGAATCCTCCGTGTTAAAAGTGACGTGAAGACAAACACCCACAAGAAATACTCTTTGGTGGCATTGTGGGTAGGGGTTCTTGCAGGTGGAGATCAGCCCATTCTGACAAAGAAGCTTTTAATGGAAAGTTTTCTTTAAGGACCTAGCATTTAGACTTTGATCAACAGCGTTTGTTTTAACATCTGTGATGTCAGACAGACCACTGCCAGATCTCCACTTACTTATTGTCGGGGTATCCCTAGGTCTTCACCAGATGAATAAACCAAATAAACATTGTGTCCTTCTCACAAAGTACTTAGTGTTAGAGTTGGGTATTGTAAGTTCCTAATGCTTCCACAAACAAACAACCTTATCATTGATTGACCCTGATTCTCTAGGGTCCAAAGGCTGGTGTTCATCATTCATCTCTACAGGCAGGGAAGCTCCCTTCCAGCACAGTTAGACAAAATGATACTAATTAACTCGTTTTTCCAAGGCAGATCATCTGCCACCGTGTGTTAGTCATTTTCTGTCATATCCAACTCTCTGTGACTCTATTTGGGGTCATCTTGGCAAAGATACAGGAGTGGTTTGCCATTTTTTTTCTCCAGGTCATTTTACAGATGAGGAAACTGAGCCAAACAGGGTTAAGTGACTTGCCCAGGGTCACACAGCTTGTAGGTGAGACTGAATTTGAACTCAGGTCTTCCTGATTCCAAGTCCAGCACACAATTCACTGCACCACCTAGCTGCCGACTCTTTAATTTGAGTTTCAGGGATCTTCTGTCTTCAGCCCCATCAGAACTGCTCCATTCCCCCCGTTTGAGGAATAATACTACTCCATTTTTCTTTCAGAATGAAAGCATAGTACTAAGACTGCTTAGACATGTGCTTTCTTCCAGTCAAAGTAAAGATCACTGGATAGTATGTGCAGAAAGAACCCAGTCTTTTCTTTGCCCAAGTGACCTGAGGCTGGGGCCCTTTTGAACTAAAAGCTGGTGTGTGTCTATTCAAAAGTACCCCCCTTGACTTTTGGGGTTTTTTTTTTGCTTTTTTTTTGGAGGGGGGAAGGTAGGGCAATTGGGGTTAAGTGACTTGCCCAAGGTCACATGGATAGTTTTTGTGTTAGGAGTCTGGGACCGGATTTGAGCTCAGGTCCTCCTGACTCCAGGGCCGGTGCTCTATCCACTGCACCACCTAGCCACCTCTGATTTTTGTTGTTTTAACACCGTATGAGTTCATTTTTTTTTATTGTATATTTTTATTTTTATGTATATTTTAAAATTTATTATTTTCCCTTAAAATGAGGATACTGTAAGAAAAGTTGGAAGCTAGAGGAGAGCCCCAGGTTACCTTTAATGGGTCCAAGTCACTGGATCTGTATGGACTTCATCCCAGGCCATTAAAAGAATAGGGGTTAGAACAGAATAGAACAGAGAAGAATAAACCTGTAACTCCACTGTCAGTGATATCTGAAGAGTCACAGAGACAAGGAGAGGGACTGCAAGGGCACCGTTTGTTCTGATTTTTTTTTTAAGAAGAGAGAGGAACTTGTAAACTATACCCCAATGAACTTGCCTTTAGTTCTTGGCAAAGTCTTTGATCATATCATTAAAGTGATGACTGGTTAGCTACAGAGAACCAGCAGAGTTTCATCAGATATAGAGCTTGCCAGAGTGAGCCCATTACCTTTTTTGACAGGGTTACTAGATTGGTGGATCAGGGGAATATGGTGAATACAGGTTACATGGATTTTATGGCAGCTTTGTGGTCAGATGGGAAAAAGAGGTGAGCTAGGCTCTAGGACATCTCACTGATTTCAAAGGCCTTATTTTATATCTCTGTAGAACCCTCGTTTTATATCTCTGTATCTATGTTATATCCTGCCTCATCTTATATCTATATAGAATCCCAGGAGACCTCAGGACCCATTGAATGACCGGAAATAAAGATTAATCCACCATTACTGATCTGATGTCAACACGGAAGGGAGTCTGTCTGCAGTGAAGGGCCTCCCAGATTCTCCGGCCTTGGCTGCTACTTCGCATTTTTATCAGTGACTTAGATAAAGGCATAGACAATACACTTTTAAAAGTTGCAGATGACAGAATGTTAGGAGGAATGGTTAGCAGGTGAGGGAGGGGGACCAGAATCCAAAAAAGGATCTCAACTTGTTGGGCCAAATCTCGTAAAATGAAATTTTGTAAGGATAAGGGTAAAGTTTTACAAGTAGGGCAGAAAACCAACTTTTCAAGTACAAGAGGCCTTAGCTGGGTGGTGCAGTAGGCAGAGCATTAGGCCAGGAATCAGGAAAACCTGAGTTCAAATGCAGCCTCAGACACTTGCCGGCTGTGTGACCCTGGGTGAGCCACTTAACCTTTGTCTACCTCAGTTTCCTCAGCAATAAAATGGGGCCTTGTGAGGATCAAATGAGAAAATATGTGTCGTCATTTAGCACAGAGCCTGGTATGTAGTAGGTGCTTAATGAAAGCTTGTTCCTTTCCCCCTTCTATTGGGCTTGCGGTCCACTGACACCCTCAGATCTTTTTGTCCATGCATTTCCTCATCCTGTAGTTGGAGAGTTTTTTATTTATCCCTCTTAACCTCCCTTGTCCTAGCTTGAGTCCACTGTGTGGCCCAGTGACAACTTTGGGGCCTCATTCTGCCATCCAGTGCGTTAGCCATCCCTTCCACTTTGGGTCGCCGGCCTATCTGGCGATCTTGCCCGCGGTGCCTTTTAGACAAATCACTGATAAAAACGTTCAGGGTTATAGACGCAGCCGCCGATTCCGGAATCACATGGAGGAGAAAAGGAGACATTATATCAGATCTGTAATTATATGTACCAGTTTTTTTCTAAAAATGAAAAGTACCGTAACACAGAATTATGATTATTATTATCAGAGCTGTGCCATTAGCACAGCGTGCGTAGGGACCACGTCCACTGAAAAATACCTAGCTCAAAAAGAACTTCATGTGCTCTTTTTAAGGGCAGCGTAGTAACTATTCCTTTGTTCTCCAAGAAAGGAAAGATGTCCATTTCCAGGTACAAATAGATGAAACAGAAAGCTGGCCTCCTCCAAATCAGAGATCTTCTGAAATAAAGCAATAGATCTGATTCCTAACCTTGAGCATAGCTTTCTTAAAAAAAAAAATCAAGATTTTGCTTCTATATTGCTTGGAATTCTTACTTGTTTAGATAAATGTTTAACTTGTATTTTTCCCCCCTAAAGGAATATTTGTTAAGAGAGAAACAAAAGCATTGGGTACTTCCATGTTATTTTATGTTATCATTGAAAACGCATGAGGGCCCAGATTTTAGTGGGACTGAGACGAAGCCAGATCAGAGAAATAAACAGGACCTGACCACTCAAGGCATACACGGGGGAAAAGATCCTTCAGAATTCAGTCATTTGCTTGTGTTTCTATGTGTAAATGGCAATTGTTTCTGTTCTGTCTGGGAAACCATGAGGGAAATCCTCTCCCAGATTGATTTTCCCCCATTAGACAAACTAGACCATCTTTCGTCTCATTTCTTACCTACCCTGGAATCACTGAATCACTGAATGGATGCTGCCCCAGACAGACTGAGACCTGGGAAAGACCCTAGCTTAAAAAGGCCAAGGACTCCCCACTGCGTTTGGGGCCATCTCCAGTTGTCCTGATCGATGCCTTGCCACTGGACACAGATGACTCTGGAGGAGAGAGTAGGACTGATGCCTTTGCACAACGCTGTCTCACTTAGATCCAATTCACTTGTGTGAGGGATAATTTATGGTGAAGTTTCCCCATTCTGAAAAATCAAATCTAGAATGGCTTCAATATTCACTAGGCCTGGGTCACCTGACCTTCGAGCAATCTGGGGCTTAGAGCAATGGAGACCCTCCCCCAGAGCCAACTCAGAAGAAGATATGCCCAAAGGTTAAGACTGCTTTCACTGGATACCCACATGTTTCCGGGTCCTTTGTCTCCCGTGCTTAGTTGTGGGTCAGCCCCCCTACCAATGAGAGTGAAGGCCAGTTGTGGGGTTGGGTTTCTGCCTTAGAAGATTATATAACCATGGGCTGGCTTCTACCTGTCACTCTCTCCCTGCAGACGCCATGCGGGCGATGGGGGCAGAGTCCTTTCTCATGAGAAAGAATAAAGACCTTTTCTGACCTTAGATTCAGACTCTGAACTCTTTCATCTCACACACTTGCAAGTCAAGATATTGCCCTCCTGATGTCATTGGCCTTCTTCCAGAATAAAGGACGAACAACAACAACAACAAACAGATATGCAGCTGTTCTATCCTTTCCAGTCTTACCTGGGGCAGGGAGAGGTTAAGGGAGCTGCCCAGGGGCTCCAGCCACAGGCTCACAGAATTTCAGAGTTGGACCCTTCCAGCTTCTCAGTGGCCATCTCGTCACACCACACCTAAAAGCAGTCTCGACTATTGGGCCAAATCTAATAAAATGAAATTTTGTGAGGATGAGTGTAACCAACTTTACAAATACAGCTATGACATGCCTGACAGATGGGCATCTAGCCACATGAGGAAGAGGTACCCACCACTTCCACTTGGTGACAGCTCTCCTGGTTAGTGTGACCTCCAAGTGTCCCCCGTGGAGCACATAGTCATCTGTCTGGAACGTCCTTGTACTCTTACCCTTTCTTTCTGGAAAAAGGGGAACCCTCCTAGGCTATGCCTGCCTTCTCTGATGGGCTGCTTCAGGGGTGGGACTTCTGGTACAGTGGATTGAGGAGGTAGAGATCATACGCAAGGGGCCTTGTTACAGTGGGTAGGCTTATTATTCTAATGACAAAAAAAGTCTCAAATTCAGTTTAAAATTTGGTTTATTTGGAAGTTTAACCCGATACATGTTATTAGTAAAAACCGTAATAACAATTTGTCAAGCCCCTCAATAGCCTCCAGCTCTCAAGCTACAGACGCAGCTAGTGGTGAGGTGGATAGAATGCTGGGGTCTGGGGTCAGGAAGACCTGAGGTCAAATCCTGTCTCAGATGCTTACTAGTTCTGTGACTCTGAGCTAATCACTTAACTTCTGCTGGCCTCAGTTTCCTTATCTGTAAAATGAGCTGGAGAAGGACATGGCAAACCATGCCAGTGTCTTTGCCAAGAAAACCCCAAACGGGGTCACAGATAGTTGGACATGCCGGAACAATAAGAAAATCATTACCTAAAAGGTAGAATCATAGGATTTAGAGTTTGAAAGGACTTTAGATGTCCTCTGGGTCACCTGCATTATTCTATAGATGAGGAAACTGAGTCTCAGAGAAGTGGTGTGACTTGCCCACAGTCACAGGGATAGAATAAGAAGCATAATTTGGATCTGAACCCAAGTCCTCCAGCTCCAAAGTCACAGCTCTTTACATTACACCAGGCAGCTTGTCTTGACTCTTAAAAAAATATATATTGTTTTTAAATACTTTGAAATTTCCTACTCTAGAAGGAAAAGTAATAGGATTGGTTTTATTTATATTCCTGGAAAAGAAAATTCATGTGAACCACATTTTAATAGCTAGCATCTTTTACTTTTCACCTTCATTGATATTTTTGGTTTGGAGTGTTTGTTTTCAGAGACTTTTGGCAGGTCAGATCTGAAAGGAGCCTTGGAGATCTGGTGGCATGCACTCGTTTTACAGATGGGGGTAACTTGAGGCTCCCAGACCAGTTAGAAAGTTCACCTAAGGTCCAGGAGCAAAGCCAAGATGAGAAAATTCGATTTTCTTTTGGATTCACCCTTTTGGCTCAAGAGGACACAGAAGGACTCACTCTGGGGGCCTTTGAATGAGGAAGCTTTTCCTTTACCATTCTTTTAGAGAGAGTGAAACTGATTCTCCCATCCCTGCTTATCAACGATCAATCACCATTTATTAAGAACCTTCTGTGGGGCAGTTGGCTGTGCTAAGTATGAAGGGAGACTATGCAGTTTAGTTAACGCTGTATCAAAAGAGCTTTTTAACATGGGCAGAGGCACCAAGACAAATAGTTATTATGCTCCATGGTAAGGGGAAGAGAATAAGCATTTATTGAGTGCCTGCATCATACCCAGGCTTGTGCTGAGCACTTTTATTTTAATTTCAAATTAACTTTTGTTTATTTTTAGTTTACATCATTCGTTTCCACAAGATTTTGAGTTACAAATTTTCTCCCCATCTTTCCCCTACCACCACCCCAAAACAGCCATCCCACTGTATACCCCCTCCCTCAATCTGCTCTCTCCTATGTCCTCCCCCATCACCCCTCTGCCTTTCCAGTGGGGCAGGATGGATCTCCCTACCCCAGTGCCTGTGTATCTTAATTCCCAGTTACATGTAAATAACAACAATAATTATTATTATTTTATTTGTATATATATATATACATATATATATACACACACACATATTTTTTTTTAACATTTGATTTTAGAACTTTAAATTCTAGATTCTTTCCCTATCTCCCTTGTCACCCATCCCCACTGGAAAGAGCAATTCAATACAGGCTGTACATGTGTAGTTATGCAGAACATCTCCACAATGGACATATTGTGTAACACTGATGATATTTCCCTCCTTTCTATCCAGCTCTCCTCTTATTCTATTCTCTACTTTGTTCCTGTCCCTTTACGGAAGTGTGTGTTTCTAACAACCCTCCCCCCCCAATTTACCCTCCACTCCATCATCCCCCCTCTCATCCCCATCCCCCCTACTCTCCTGTAGGCCAAGATACCCACTTTAGAGTGTGTGTCATTCTTTCCCTAAGCCAAATTCAGTCAGAGTAAGGTTGAACCTTTTCCTTTTGCCTTCCTGTTCTTCCCCTCCATTGTGACAGTTATCCCTTGCGTCTTCTATATCAGGTGATTAACCCCATTCTGTTTCTCTCTATCTCCTCTCCTTCTATTCCTCTCTCACCTCTCAATTTCACCTTTTAAAATATCATCCCTTCCTATTCAATTGATCCTGTGCCCTCTATGTATACCTGTATACATATATACACACACTCACATATGTATTCATACACATATATACCCTCCTATTTAGACATATGTGTATGTATACATATATATA
>CM053580.1:46369754-46399870 GCA_028627135.1 Pseudochirops cupreus
TATATATATGTATATATTATCATTATTATTATTTACATGCAAGTGGGAAATAAGATACACAGGCACTGGGGTAGGGAGATCCATCTTGCCCTACCAGAAAGTCAGAGGGGTGATGGGGGAGGATGTAGGAGAGAGCAGATTGGGGGAGGAAGTATACAGTGGGATTGCTGTTTTGGGGTGGTGGGTAGGGGAAAGTTGGGGAGAAAATTTGGAACTCAAAATCTTGTGGAAATGAATGATGTAAACTAAAAATAAACAAAAGTTAATTGGAAAAATAAATAAATAAAAAATAAAAAGCAAAACAGAGAATCAAGTCTGCAAACCACAGACCAGTGAATGTGACTTCAATTCCTGGGAAAATTCCAAAATGAATCATAAAAGGGATGGCTGTGGAGCATCTAGATAAAGAAGCAGTGATCACTAAGGCCCAGAATAGTGTCATCAAGAACAGGTCCTTCAATAGTAACTTCATTTTCTTTTGTGATGAAATTACTAAAAGAGGTAGTGGGGGGGGGAGGGGGAAGGATACTATAAATAGAGGTTACCTAGATGTCAGTAAAGCTTTTGATAAAATCTGTCCTGTTATGGAAAGAGAATGAGACAAGGCAAGAACGGTCACTCACCTGGAGAACCCAGCCTTTCAATGAGAGAGACCATACACAGTTATCTGCTTAACATATACCTCCACAGGTAGTAGAAGTAAGTGTGATGGGCATTATTATCACCATTTTATAGATAAGAAAATGGAGGTTCAGAAAAATGTTCAGTGACTTGACCAAGGTCGCAGAGTTAGTAAGTCCTGGCAGCAGAATTCAAACTCAGGTCTTCCAGGTTCCACATCCAGCATTCTCTGCTCTGTCAGGCTGCTTCTCATATCTGCTGTTATTTTCTTACAAAAGCAAAGCAACTGAGAATGTTTCCCTCGCCTTCATGATAATATTGCCTTTCAAAAGCTAGAATTCATGAGGAAACTCAGGTTTTGGATCTGATTATGACCAAAAAGGAAGAAATCATTGTTCAGGTGTAAATGATAGGAACTTGGGGAGGAGGTAACGTCATCAGTGGTGGGGAGGCAAACTGATGGCCACTGAGTGGGGTACACTCTCTGTACCCTCTGTGAAGACTCCTCAGAATGAGAAGGGAGAGAAACTACCTGGAAACCAGAGCCTGAGTCCATCTGGCAAATTTGGCTTTTTATGGCATTCTTCTCCTCGTTGGCTTTTTGGGCCTCTTTTGCCATTTGAGTTAATCTATTTTTTAATGTGTTATTTTCTTCAGTCAGGTTGTTGACTCTCTTTTCATGATTTTCTTGTATCATTCTCATTTCTCTTCCCAATTTTTCCTCCATATCTCTTATTTGGTTTTCAAAATCCTTCTTAAGCTGCTCTGTGGCTTGTAGGCAGTCTACATGTTTCTTGGGAGCTTTTGGTGTGGGAATTCTGACTGTGTTGTCTTCCTCCCATTCCATGCTTTGATCCTTTTTGTCCCCAAAGAAGGAATCTAAAGTTGGATTGCTGTTCTTACTTTGCTTTCTTCGCCTGCTCATATTGCCAGTCAATTACTTGACTTTTTAGCTCTGTGGAACTCTGCTTCCAGAGGGGAAAGCTCTGACCCAAATCGCTGGGGTTTTCACAGCTGCCAGAACTATTAGGAAGCCACTGCAGCCTCCACCAGCTTTGGCTCACTGAAAACACATCCCAGGACTACCACCCAAGACCATGATCTGGATCCAGGCTGCTCAGCACAAGAGCACTTAGCCTCTAAATGGTTGCTTGGCCCTCCTGCAATCTGCAGTCCAGGAGCTTCTGAAGCAGCCATGTGGAGGCGGCTACAGGGCCACAGCTTCTGTGGTTCCCTTGCTCTGGAGGCAGTTCGGCTGGACTGCTTTTCTCCTCCAAATTTAGCTGAGGTCCACTGAACTTTCACTTTGATCTTGTTTCTTACGGGTTGATAGGTCTGGAAACTGCCACAGCTGCCGCTGATCCACTCTCCTGAATGCTCCAGCTGCGGCTCATCCTGGCCGCCCCAGGGCCAAGCTGTGATTTCACGCTGGGCTGGTTTCATCTCCCAGCATGCTGCGATGTGCCCTTCCTGCCAAGCTGCCTTCAGTGGGAGATGTGTTTTTTCTGTAATTTTGTGAGTTCTGGAGTCCTAAAATTTGTTTAGAGTCATATTTTATGGGTATTTGAGGTGGCTAATTGAGAGCTGTGGAGCTTTCTTGCTTCTACACTGCCATCTTGGCTCCACCCCCCTTCCAATATATTTCGTCACCATCCTCCTCCATGGTCACCTTTACATTGTGGTCTCTCAGTATTATATATTGGCTTAATTTGGAGAGTCTCTTGAAATCCTTTATAAGTTTGCAGTGTGAGCAACAGTTGAGGACCTGATCTCTACCTCCAGAGTTTCAGCTATGCTGGATCTTTGGGATTCAGTGCAGTGGCTCTTCAGGGCCCACTGTGGCACTTGAGAACAGAGTTTCAGGGTTCTTGGAGTCCCTGAGTGCCTGGACAGCCCAAGTCTAAGTGCTGTCCTGGGGCACTGTCCAAGGCTTCCAAGATCTGGTTTCCATCAATCCTGAGCTTTCTCATGGGATCCCTGCATCTTACTTCCTGCATACACAGAGCTCTGAAGGCTACAAGAGTCTCTGGCTGTGCTCTTGTGTCATTGAGTGGACACTGGCTTGGGGTCCTGGAATGACAGTGACTTTGTGGGAAGTTCCCTTTTCTTTTGACTGTGGGCTTCTGGCAGTTCAGGGGTGAGGAGAGAAATCACTACAGTTTCCATTGGATTTCTTGATCATGATTATTTACCTTATCCAGTGCAGATTTTCAGTTTTTGCTGGAGTGGGCACATGGGAGCTGGATGGGCTGCCTCTGGTCAGGCAGCCTCCTTGGACAGGGCTTAGCAATCTTCTATATAATAATCTATAGTTATTGTTCTGAAACGGGTTTGTCTGGGAGCTATGACAGGATGTGTTTGTAGCCCATGTGCCCAAGATCTGCTACAATGGCAAGACTGGAGACAGGTCTCGACAGAGTGGCTCCTGCCAGGGTGGCCTGTAATACCTGTGCCCAGTCATTTGGATCCACTGTGACCTGCTCTGGTTAGGTTGAAATGTAGAGGGGTCAGGGTTAATTGGGTAAGAGGCTAGTTCTCCCAGGAGGTATTTGGTGAGGGAATTCATTTGGCATGGGTACCAAGAGCTTGTGACTGTTCGTTCAATACCTTTGATTGACCAGGTGACCCTGTTTTCATTAAATGCTTTTTATTGATGATTTTCTGGGTCCAGTCTGGTTTGGTTTGTAAAAGAAAACAGTGGATGGGCACTCAAGCCAGAGCTTTGCATTTCTGCCAACCCAACACACACACCAGACCCAAGAAGTGGTGAGACTGTCTGACGGTGCTGTGCTGTGAGAGGGTCTGCGCTACAAAAACCCAGGGGCGCCTTGTATCCCCAGGGCAAGAGTGGGAGGACTTGTTCGCTATAGCATGGAAAAATACAAGGACCCTCTGAAGGCTATCCTCGTCTGGAAAAGCCTCTGGGGATAAAACCTGCTCTGTATACACTCTTAGACAGTGATTTTGGGAAACCAGACTAATTGCAATCCATGATATAAAGAAAGGACTCTTTAAAAAAAGAAGTTTATTCACACAACAAAGACAAAAATAGAACCCCTTGTCTTAAAGCTATCACTAAACATTTGTTCCACGTTATGGCACCCACTAACATCTATCATGCAATTAAGTCTGTATAACTAAAGAGTAACCCTAAGTCCATATACTTAATAATTATTACAATATTTGCTCAAAGGGGAAGGGTCACTGTTCTGAGCAGAAGCTGTCAGGAGTCTAACAACCATGGAATTAAATAGAATAGAGGGAACACCAAGAAACTCAGGGAACAGAATCTCCCAATCCAGGTCTTGTGTAAAGGCCCAAGGGGTTCAAGGTTCTCCCAGGAATTCAACCCAGTTGCTCTTCTCCATATCCCTTTCATGACTAATTGAGAGTATGAGTATGGTGGAGGAAGTGACTTTTCCTTAGGGAACTGGCTGTTCTCAACCTTTTCACCCCAAAGGGAGTCAGAGACAGACTGAGAATTCTGAAAGAGAAATTCAGCCTAACAATACAAAATTCATAGATGAAGTGACCCTATGATGAGAGGTGCCTGTTGTCTCCCCAGAAAGTCCTTTCCGTCAGTACTTTTAGCTTCCATCACAAGATGCCAATAGCTTCTAGTCCAGTGTTGAAACTTACTTTATGCCTTGCCTTTTTTTTTAGAAAGATTTTATTAAAGGTCCCACAGAGTACAGTTTCTTTATGCTGTTCTAATTAGGATAAAACACTTCTGCAGACCTGCCTCTGCTTTGTTTGCCAGCAATTGTTGGCAGTTGCTTCCTTTTCCCTATCTAAGATGATGTACTCTACTCTGCCAAGAGGATGGAAGGTCAAGGTGATTCTTCCTCTCCTTTTATACACTGGGCCATGGCAGGGCTAGGCTCCCTCTAGGTATCAGAAAGGTAGCTTTCCATGCCATGGACTTTGTACTTTCCCCATCTCAGCCATAGCTTGGAGAGGTCTGTTTGAGAGCTACTTCACTTCTTCCTCGGGGATAATTTTGTCCCCACAGAGCTGGGGTAACTCAGAGTCTGTGAGGTTTGTGGCCTTCAACATTTGCATGCAAAAGGCTGAAATTTATCATTCTGATTTTGAGGTGTAAGAACATGGGTCTCCCTTGTCTCCACCCAGCCTCTTTATTAATTGATGCCTTTTTCCTCTGGTTCCTTTGCCTGCCAAAACCCACTGTATCTTGGGAGGCTGAGGGAAACTGCTTCAGACCCACATAGCCTCTTTGATGTAACAGGGAAAGGAAGAGATATGTTCGAAAAGGAATGCGGGTTGAAAGTTAGGAATTAATGAGTTAATTGACCAAGTTGACAAAAAAGCAGAATGACAAATGTTGGAAGGGTATTGTTGGTAGAGCAGTGAATTGGTCCAGCCATTCTGGAAAGCATTTTGGGTCTATGACCAAAAAGTAATTAAACTGTGCATACCCTTTGACACAGCAACACTGTTATTAGCCCTGTGCTTCTGAAGAGATCAAAGAAAGAGTACAAGGACCCATAGGAACAAAAATATTTATAACAGCTCTTTTCATAAAAAAACTGGAAACTTAATGGGGTGCTCATCATTTGGGGAATGGCAAATGGCTGAACAAATTCTGAATGTTAGTGGAATACTGTTGTGCCATGAGAAATTATGAAAGGCATGGTTTCATTGAAACCTAGGAAGACTAGTATAAACTGAGAGAGTGAAGTGAGCAGAATCAAGAGAATAATTTATACAAGTTATTAACACCATAAAAACAAACAACTTTGAAAAACTTAAGAACTCTGATCAATGCAATGACTAACCATGATTCCAGGGGCCCATGAAAAAGCATGCTTCCTGTCTCCTGCAAGAGAGGTTATGAATTCAGGATACAGAACAAGTCAAACCCTTTTTGGACATGGCTAATGTCAGAATTTGTTTTACTTGATTAAGCATATTTGTTTCAAGGTTTTTATTTTATTTCCTGAAGCGGGGAGGGCATAAAAGGAAGTTAATTTTTTTCATTTTAACCATAAAATTTAATTTTATAAAGGGAAATTAATGAATCAAAGGGAACTTTATAAACCTAACAGGTTCAAAATAATAGAGCCTTTGATCCTGTTAGCAGGAAGGTGTGAGTTAAAACAACAAACTAAGTGCTAGTGAATTCTAATCAGCTGTTTTGTTCTTCTGTGTTTGAAAAGAGCTTAGCTCTTAGAGCCAAGACATCAAGAACAGACAGATCACTCTCTTAAATGGAGAGAAAGCTTCTTTTTTTTTCCTAATCTTATAACCAAGTTTGAATGAAAGCCTGACTTTTCTTACTAAAAGAACTGAAATTGATACTATAGGTTATGACATTTTTTGAAAAGGGATGGAAAAACCATCTTATGGGGAGGCAGTACCATGTCAGTTGAAAGTTATGCCTGAGGCCAATATGTGTTATTGAGAAGAACTCATTGGAAAAAGAAAATGTTGGGGGAGAGCAGAGATACAACAGTCAGTGAAAAATAGGCCCAACAGAAAATAGTTCAATACCTTCACCAGAAGGTATCAGCCCTGCAGCATTAGAGCCATGGAGCCATGAGTTTCCCGTCAGCATGGAGACTGGCCACAAACATTCCCTGCAGATACCTCCACATATGTTCTCTGATCACATATATTCCCTATGTAATTCTTCCCTTCTCTCATGAAATTCTTAGGTATGTCTACCCTTCCCATCTATGATATTTATATGTATGGGGCAATGTGCCCCAAGTTTATAGGAGGAATATTCTATTGCTACTTTCTTACTATCCTCTTTCATTAGCTTTCTGCCTCTGAATTAATTACATCTTCTGACTGACTAATAAGAGTGAATACACTGGTGGGGGCTCATGAGCCATGGTCTTAGTGGATATGGACTCACAAAGTATCTTGAGCCTATGGGTAGCTTTTCCATGGGCCCACATTTAAGAAAAAGTATTTCAGGTGAAATATGGGAGTCTAGATAATATATATTTTTAAAATTTCAGCATATACTCTGTGCTTCATGGTAATAGATTTCCATGGTAATGGCTGTTTTATTCTTCCCAACTACAAAAGGGTAGTCTTGTGCTTTCCAGTGTTAGGTTTTCTTTATCTCAGTTTCCTCTTGGATTTATTTGTTTGAAGCCAGCTTTACCTTTTCCATCCAAGCAACCTTGGTCTTCATTGAGTTTATCTAAGAAAGTTTTTATAGAAGAGCCATATCTTCAAAAGGTATTGATAAGAAGCCATTCCCTTCCCTCCTCCTCAATATTACCATAGAAGGCAGTGTCCCAGTAATAATTACATACATTTATTTGGAGCATCAGAAATACACTCTACATCCTCTCTCAAGCTTGCAAAAAAGAAATAGACATTGATTCAGCCCATTCAGAAAACTAAAGATCAGAAAGAATTGGGACAGAGGCTAGCATGTGAGACTACACCAGGTCTGAAGAAGAGGGGATTGTCAAGCAGCTTGAACAGAACTTAACCTGAGCCAAAAGTTTCTTGGGACAGGGACTGGAGCTGATGAAAAGTGAATCCCCCAGTGTCAGAGGAGCCTGAGATAGCTTTGAGGTTCAGCTCTGGGGGTAAACCTTCAATCAAAGAAGAACAAGTCAGAAAGTAAGTGAAAGAAGAACATAAGGAAAAAAAACTTCTAAAACCACCAAAAATCTCAAAAGGAAGAAAACTTAGTTAAAAACCTAGAGCATGAGTAGATAAATAAACAAGGAAGATATTAAAATCAGAAGGGAAGATAACAGGCACTGCATATGTATTTTGCTAAATATTGAGAGGCAGACAAAATTGAACTGACTGATGAAATAACCCTGTGGCTTCCCAAGAGAGCACAGAACCACAGCAGGCTGTTCCTGAATAGGTTCAGCGGTAAATCAGAACCTTGAGAAATGAATTTAGATGAGAATAAATGATAGAATCTATAGCCTGCACGGCCAAGCTAATTATCTTGATAGAAAACTTGAATCTGCAGTTTCCGCAAAGAAGTAGAAGAGAGAAAAATAGGTTGGGAATAAAAACATCCAAACTGAATGATAATCTTAGAGAAAAAAAAGCAAAAAAACAGTCATGTTAAAAGAATTCATGACCTCTATATAAGAAAAACATATTGCTCTCTAAGACAAGTACATGGAGACAGCTTAAGCATCATAGGCCTCCCAGAAGAACACAAGTCAAAAAACCTGAACATCATAATGCAAGAAAACTGCCCAGAACTTCTGAAAACAGAAAACAAAACAACTTTGCACCCCTTGCTCAAATTGACAAAGATAACCAAAGATGGAATTGGGCAATGTTGGGAATTTTTGCAGTAAGAGAAACATAAGTTTACTAGTAATGGAGCTGTGAATTGATCAAACCATTCTGGACAGCAGTTTGGAAGTATGCTAAAAAAAAATAACTAATATATCCATACCCATTGACCTAGAATTCTCAAGCCTAAGCATATACCCCACAGAGATCAAAGATAGAAATGTTCCACATACAATAAAATATTCATAGTGGCAGCAAAGAATGAGAACCAAAGTACAATCAGTTGATTTGGAACATTGCCAAACCAATTGTGGTACATTAATGTACTGGAATGTTACTGTAAAATAAAATGATAAGTATAAAGAATTCAGTGAAAAATATGAAGACTTATATGAACTGAGATGATGCAGTAAGGAGAAGCAGAAAAACAATTTATACAATATCAGTATGTTAATGGAAAAAATAAAAAACAAAAAACCAGTAACCAAGTTTGTCCCCAAAGAAGAATTGAGAACATGAACTTTGTTCTTCTTTGCAGAGGTGGACTACTATGTCGGTGTGGAATGTTACAGATATTAACTGATTCTGTTAATATTCAGGATATCCTAAAAATCTTAGCACAGTCTTAAGCTGTTAAAGCTTAGATGGAGTTGTTTGAACTGTTAAAGCTTAAGACTGTGCTAAGATTTTGGGAATCTGTATTGGTTTCCCTGAGCTGATTTTTTTTCCTCTTTCTTTTCTTATTCTTTGTCACAAGGGATAGCTTGCTTGATGGAAGAGGAATGTATTTGGAGATTAAAGTGATATGAAAAGTAGTAATAAAAATTTTAATAAATAAAAATACATTAAATTTGTAGTCCAACAAAAGCCAAGTTTCCCTCATCCTATGGTTTATACAGTTACTTTTTTGAATTTCAAATATAAGATTTTGCATTTTTCCCTCTACGTTTTCATTTGGTTTCCACCTAGCTTTCCAGCCTCCACATAGTATTTTGAATCTTGATTTTATGTCCCCTTTTGTGTTAGTTCTTTATCTTCCCAAAGAGGTGGTAAAAACACTACCCCTTTGATTAGATTTTAAGCAAGCTTGAGTGTAGGGTTAGGAAAACCTGGCAAAAGTCAATAGGCCATCCTCCTCAGTCCCTTCCTCCCCTCAATAAGTATTCCTTGGGGTTTATGAAAACTTCATGGTCTTTTTCATTGTCTTAGTGTTAGATGCCAGGGATATGACAGGTGTTGAAAGTAGTTTTATCATTCTAAGCTAAATATCAAGGAAGCCTGGGGGACATCCTTCTAAGATAAGGCTCATAAACTTTGGGGGAGTGGGGAATCTTGACCTGAGGGGCTGTTTATGTGCAGCTAGGTGGAATGGTTCCCATTCTGATTAACTGTGGCAAACTCCTGTTGAGTAGTCCCTAGTCTAATGGATCTCTCCAAAAAGAATAAGATTCCCTTTGAGAAGAGATAACAACTCACTGTAGCCACCTGAAGAATCCGTGTTTGTGTAATGGGAAGGTTTTCTCCTTGTTATTTGCTATTACAGTCTATCCTAATTAAAAGCTATACTGTTTGATTTTTGGTTTCCCATCTGTTGGTAAAGAATGTGCTGAATAGAAGCTTAAGGTATATTTATGTATTTGTGATTAACCAAAATACCCTACACTAAGTCTGGGGTACTGCTAAATAGAATCCAGAGGGATGAGGAACCCATTCAACAGAGGAAGCCAAGACTAATTTATGAGAAATTTCCCTGGTATATTCCAAATTCATAAAATCTTAGAGGAGCCAGTGAATGATATGAGTAGTCAGATACATACCAGAAATAAGAAAAAAAAAGTGTGGTGTCTCAGAAGCCAAGGGAGAAAAGAGTATGAAGAAAGAAGAGGTATTTAAAAGAATCAGATCCTGCAAAGAGGGTAAAAAAAAAAGGATTAAAACTTAGAAAAATCCATTGACTATCAGTAAGTAAGTCATGATGATCTTTGAGTGAACAGTGATGAAGAAGCCAGATGAATAGGGTAAGTTTCCTGGGGTTAGAATGAGTGTAGGGTGACCAGCACATTGTCCCAGTACTGGGAAAATTAACCTCCATCACCCACAAGCAGAGAGAACTCCCTGTCACCTGCCATTAACTGAACTGTGAGAATACCCACACTGATTAAATTAAAGACAAATCCTTGAAGTGTTGAAGTATTAAATGGTTGGTAGGTCTGACAGCCAGGGTGTTGGCCCTCTGTCAGTATTTCTAGTATTAATTGGCATCTCCAGAGCATTTGGGAGCAGCCTTGCCCAAGTCACCCAGTAAATTTTTCTTCTAAACTCTGCCATGTACCCTGCTTAGACTTTGGCTTAGCTCACTCAAAGGAGGGTGACATTTTACTGTTGCAGTTTGTGGTGCTGGGAATCCCAAAATGCAAGGGTATAAAGCAGATCTGCCTCGCAAGAATTCAACCACTCAAGCCTTCTTTCAGTCTGAGTGGTGAGGTTTTATTATAGCACTAATAGGTGGGCAAGATTTCTAGTAAAACTGCACAATATTGTGACGCCAGTAGAAGTAGGTGAGATTCCTAGTGAGTAGGCACAATTTAATGGGGCTAAGATTGGTACTTTTATACCGAAAAAGACTATAGGAAGATCTGAATGGGATTAAGGAGTGGCAGGTAGCTGGGGTGGGCCAGGTGCAGACACTGAAAGGAATTAAGTGGTCTGGGTCACAATGAAAGCACAGTTAAAAGGATTATTGAGTATGCAGGCAGAAATGTGTGGGAAAGTTCAAGGGTGTAATGCCAAGCAAAGGCAACTACCAAGGTTTGGAATACCAGCATAGCAAATTCCATTTATTCAGTGACAGATTAAGGCAAAACATTCACAGAACAGAGAAAATCAAAATACAGTGTAACTCATTCAGTTAGCAAGTAAGTTCTCAATTCAGTCTAAGTACTACTCCACCCCTGGACAGTACATTCATTTAGTCAGTCAAAGTCTCTCAAATGGAGATTAGTTTCCAATCATAAACAAAGTATATTCATTTGGTCAGTCAAAGAGCATAAAAAGTCAAAAGCTTCCCACCCCTGGATCACAACTGAATTACAGTACCATCCATTAATGCCAAGCATTTTCTCAAAAGGGGCAGGAGAGCACAACAAGTAGATAACAACAAGTAGTTATCTACCCTTAAGCGACAACAAGGTTAAGATATCATCACAGCATTGAGAACCCAAGGAAAGGCCCTTCCTTCATCTTGACTTGAGGCAAGTTCTCAGCAATCTCAGTTCCTGGGGAGACAAGGCTCAACAAAGCCATTGCCAGTGTCCTCATCAAGTCACTCTCTGCCTGTAGAACAGTCCCAGAACCCCTGAAAACATCAGCAAGGCTTTCTTCCAGGATTTCTGTAAACATACAACAAGAAAATCCTCCTTCAAGTCTTCTGAACCAATAGCAAGGTTCTAGGGCCTCTACAACAGCAACACTGTCCTGCATGAGCAGACGAATCTGGCAAAACAACATCAAAACAGACAAAATGCCGGTGTCACATCAATGCCTCCTCAGTTCCTGGCAGCTCCGGGTGGCAGTTCTCAAAAGTCTTGGGCAGCTCCAACTGGCCCTCAGCAGTCTTTCTCTCAGCAACTCTGGCTCCTGGCAATTCTCCTCTCTGCCTCCATGATACTGCTCCCCAAAAGTCCTTCTGGCCTTCTCTGCTTGGACCTTCTCTCTGCACGTGCTTCTCTCTAAATTCACAGCACCACCTCCTCCCAGTTCAGCCCTCTCTCTTCATGTCAACAAGTCCATCCCACAAGTGGGATTCACAAACTCTGGGTTTTAACACTCAACCTGAAAACCAAGCTAATATAGGGGGATCTTTAAATTCCGTTACCATTACAAAGGGTGAAGACATGGCCTTTTCCTTTTAGGGGTCAAGGTCCCATCTCCCATCAGTACTGCTTTCCTTGTTCTGAGAGGTTCATATTAATCCCAATGAAATCATAAATGCTAGGTTTCGAGCAGGAAGAGAATTCAGAAGTCCTCTAGTCCAACCCCCTCATTTTGCAGATGAGGAAACTGAGATCCAGCTAATGGCTGATATCTGTATAGTTTTAAGGCTTATAAAACACTTTCCTTATAGATTAACTCATTTGATCCTCACAGAAATCTTGAGGTAGATACGAAGGGGACCTCTTGGATTTGGAGTCAGAGGAGTTGAGTTAGGATACTGTACTAGCTGCCACTGACTTTGTGTGTCTCCTTAGGCACATGGCTAAATAATTTCCTTAGCTATAAAATGAGGGGTGTGGACTAAAAGACCTCTAAAGTCCTTCCAGTTCTAAAATCTATTTTCCTATTTATAGGTATTATGATCTAGAGCAGTGGTTCTCAACCTTCCTGATGCCGCGACCCTTTAATACAGTTCTTCATGTTGCGGTGACTCCCAACCTTAAAATTATTTTCGTTGCTACTTCATAACTGTAATCTTGCTACTGTTATGAATCGTAATGTAAATATCTGATATGCAGGATGTATTTTCATTGTTACAAATTGAACATAACCCACAGGTTGAGAACCGCTGATATAGAACAACGAAAAGAGCATTGACTCTTACCTTGGTAAACTTTTTGTTCAGTTGTTTCAGTCAGGTCTGACTTTCCATGACCACATTTGGGGTTTTCTTGGCAAAGATATTGACGTGGTTTGCCATTTCCTTCTCCAGCTCATTTTACAGATGAAGAAGCTAAGGCAAACAGGGTTAAGTGAGTTGCCCAGGGTCACACAGCTAGCAAGGCTGGATTTGAACTCAGGAAGAGAAGTCTTCCTGACTCCAGGCTCAGCACTATCCACCGTGCCACCTACTGATATCTTGTGTCTAGCTTGCCTTGTACATGTTTGCTTGTTATCTCCCCCATTAGACTGTAAGCTCTGTGAGGGTAGGAACTGCCTTTTGCCTCTCTTTGTATCCCCAGTGCTTAGCCCAGTGCCTGGCAACACAGGCAGGCTGCTAGTCCAGGCGGCCAGGGCTCTTACTTTCTCTTTCCACTCAGCTCTGTCTATATCCAGGTATTGAGAGCATTTTTTTTCAGTCCTGGAGGAGCCTGGCCTCAAAACAAAGATGTTAGCCTTCCTTTCTTCTTGTTTCCTTCTCTTTTCTTTCTTTCCTTCCTTCCTTCCCTCTCTCTCTGTCTCTCCCTGTCTCTGTCTGTATGTCTCTCCTTCCTTACTTTCTTATTTTCTTTTTCTTTATACCCCTAACCCAGAACCCTGGGGAGAGACAACCTAAACCTTAGATTTGGTTCTTCCTTCCTTCCTTCTCTCCTTCTTTCCTTCCTTCCTTCCTTCTCTCCTTCTTTCCTTCCTTCCTTCCTCCTTCCTTCTTTCCTTCCTTCTCTCCTTCCTTCCTCCTTCCTTCCTTCCTTTCTTCCTCCTTCCTTCCTTCCTTCCTTCCTTCCTCCTTCCTTCCTCCTTCCTTCCTTCCTTTCTTTCTTCCTCCTTCCTTCCTTCCTTCCTTCTTTCCTTCCTTCCTTCCTTCCTTCCTTCCTTCCTTCCTTCCTTCCCTTCTTTCCTTTCTTCCTTTCTTCCTTCTTTCCTTCCTTCCCCAGCCTTTCACACTCTCAGAATTATATCCAAAGCTAGAAGTAGGCATCTCAGGATCACTCTTCAATCACCTGTGTTCAGGAAATAAAACACAAGGCAGACAAGGTAGCCAGTAGTCTAAGGCTAAGGCATGTTTTCCTAGAAGTGTGTAGACTCAGAACTTGCTCTATTCAGAGCAAGCCAAGAGCTTCCTGTTTGACTCTTCTGCCTCATTATGCCCATTTTACAGAATGAGAAAACTAAGGCTCAAGGACATAGGAGAGAGCAGATTGGGGGAGGGGTTATACAGTGGGATGGCTGTTTTGGGGTGGTGGGTGGGGGAAAGATAGGGAGAAAATTTGTAACTCAAAATCTCGTGGAAATGAATTATGTAAACAAGAAAATAAATAAATTTAAAAAAAAAAGAAAACTAAGGCTTAGAAAGATTAAGTGACCTGTCCAGTCTTTACTACACTATCCCTCTTTTACAGATGAGCAAAGACTTGCCATCTTCACACAGTGGTAAAGTGTTGATGGTGAAAATCAAATCCAAATCTCTCCTAACCCAAAAAGAGGGTGTCCACAGCAAAGGACAGAATTGAATTAGATTCAGACCTTGCTTCCCAACAACCACAACCACAAAAACCTTGCTGACTTCTCTGTCTCCAAAATAATTTAGTTGAAACCTTTTTCAGTTATTTTTTTCAACAAATGTATAAATATCAGGTATGCTCTAAGTACTGAGGAATATAAAAAGACAAATTCTTCCTGCAAATAGGGAACTGACAGTCTAATAAATGTAAGACAAACCTGGACACCCAAGTTTCTACCATAAGGTAGTCTTTGAACTAGGTAGACCTTGAATACAAGTGATCTCCTGACCAGGTTTATCTTTGTATTTGAAGAATCAACAATCATGCTCATTTGAACCTTTTTTTTTTTTAATCCAATCCATGGGGCAATGAAAACTGATAATACTTTAATCTCTGACACTAGGCACTCATCCTTTGTTTGTCTCAGTTTCCTCATCTGTAAAATGGGAATAATAATAGCATCTGTTTCCCAGGATTGTTGGATCAGATGATATTCATAGAGCACTTGGAACAGTAGTAGGTTCTATATAAATTTTTTGTTGTGTTATCATCATATAGTATCATATATATGTATAGCTATTACTTGTTGTTATTTAGTCATTTCACCCATGTCTAATTCTTTGTGACCCTTTTTGGGGGATTTTCTTTTTTTTTAATTAATTAATTTTCAGTTTTCAACATTCACTTTTCTAAGATTTTGAGTTCTGAATTTTTCACCCTCCATTCCTTCCCTCCTCCTCAAGACAGACTGCAATCTGATATAGGCTATACATGTACAATCATAATAAACACATTTCCACATTAGTCACGTTGTTAAAGAGAAATCAGAACAAAAGGGAAAAACCACAAGAAAGGAAAAAAAAATAGTATGCTTCCATCTGCATTTAGACTCCATAGTTCTTTCTCTGGATGTGGATAGCATTTTCCATCATGAGTCTTTTGGAATTGTCTTAGATTCTTGCATTGCTGAGAAGAGTTAAGTCTATCAAAGTTGGTCATTATACCATGTGGCTGCTACTGTATACAACGTTCTCTTGGTTCTGCTCACTTAGCATCAATTCATGTAAGTCTTTTGGGGGATTTTCTTGGCAAAGATGCTAGAATGGTTTTCCATTTCCCTTTCCACCTCAGTTTTTCAGATGAGGAAACTGAGGCAAATAGGGTTGAGTAACTTGCCCAGAGTCACACAGCTAATAAGCATTTGAGGTCTGACTCCAGGCCTGTTGCCTTATCCACTGCCCCACCTACTTGCCTTCTACAGTTATGATTATGACCCATAAAAGCATTCAGTGTGCCTTTTTTATATATTTTGCAGTGCTTATGCTCTACTGGACTCTCTTCAAAGGGAACTGATCACCGATACTTGACACCACCATCATTTTAGAGTCAAAAGGGATCTTAAAAGTGATCTAGTTGTCACACTCAGACAGAAACAGGAGCCAGTATCTATACATAAAGATCCCTTCCACACCCATATTGACTTAGGTCTTTAAAATCTATGTTTATTGCCTTTTTACTTATTCTGTTAAGTATTTCCCAATGACATTTTCATCTAGTTCTGGAAGCACCCAGGAGAGTTGGGGGTTCTACTACACCCCTCTTTTTACAATTAAAGACACTTAGGTGGCTTGCTGGAGGTCCTCTGATGAGCAGTGCCTGGAAATGTAAATACAATGAATGAAACATTCTTTTTTGCAAAGAATTTCCATTCTAACAAAAAGGGTTAAAAACGTCAATGAATAGAAAAGTTTTTACATGCCCACATATGAATTTATGTAACTTTATTGGTTTTAAATGTTGTAAGTAACACAATTTTGGGAGGGATGGGTTTGATAAATAAGAAGTTTCTCTATTTTAAGATGAATCAGCTTTGAATTTTGGCTAGCTAGTCTCTCAGCAAAGAGGCACTATTTGTAGTGAAAAGGCAGGCAGCTCAGCAGTGTTCTCTCACCTTTCTGGATGACTGTGGCAGGTGTAGATGTTTTAATGGCCAGATGTAACCTAAATCTTTGGGCTGGTGAATAATTGGAAGGCAGATGGCAGTCTTACTGGATGGCCCATTTTTATTCTGCTTTGTCTCTCTCATCAACAGCTGGTCTTCGGTACTGCCTACTTGGAAAAAGAAGAGGGAAATTATTTATCCTCTGAAAGGTGGAACCTTTAACCACTTGTGACTCTGCATTTTTACCTTTCTAGGGGCTTGCTTATAGGAATGACTAATAAATGCCAAGATCCAATAAACTACTTAATTCATTAATACCCAAGTAATAATTTTTAGTGAAAGAACTTTGAGCAGTACTAAAGGGTTAAAGTTTTTAAATGCTATATTTTCTCTAATAATAGACGCCTATCTTAGGGGAAACCTACAAGATTTTCCTGTTCCAGCTAATCTCCAACCACCTGTTTTAAAAACTGTTAGGTTGTATAATTAATCTGTGTTCCCAAAGTCACAGCTCCAGTGTATGTAAGTATAATCAACACAAAGCATCTAAATTAAATTCAAACCTAATAACTGGGGCCCTTGTAGGGATGGAGGCAGTAAGTGACCTTCCACAGGCTGCAAGTCTGGAACACAAATTCAAATTACTCCTGAAAAACAGTAATAAAACTAACACTACCCCCAGGAGTTTATTAAAAATCTTATAAGGTTTAAGTAAGATTTTTAAAATCTTGAAAGTTGCCCCAATATTACAAAAACCTTAGAAAATTATGACTTTTATGCAGGGATGTGCTGGTAAATATTTAATAACCAGTTCTCTGGAGGGACAGTGTATGCCAGACATGCTTTTAAATTTAATCAGTGTTATTAATGTTTTCTCCATCACTTTGCTGAATCTAGAGAGTCAACAAAGAAATAAATGAAGCCCTGATTTACTGACTTACAAGGTGTAAATACATTGAAAATTTAACGATCGGCTCCCCAAAGGCTGGTTTAAGCTGGCTCTGGCACACCTCTGCTTTTATGAACCCCATGTTTCCTCAAAGTACGACAAATATTTTCCAATTTAAAAGGGGAAAAACTATATTGGTAATTCTGCTTTGCTTTTAAAAGCTTGTAAGTAGGATTGGAAATAACCCAAAGACCTACATGCAAAAAAATTTTTAGCCTTTCTGTTGGGTTAAATGTGCTCACCTAGGGTGTTTTGACCCATTTAAATAATGCAGCCTGAGCAGGGATTAAGACGAGCCAGAACAAATTCTGGGTTATGATTGTACTGTTCGTCTACAACCTGTCACAAACCCATTCAGCACTTCAGAAAGGCAGCCCAGAGTACTCCTGCCCCCAATTAGCACCTTGTCCAGCTACTCATTGGTACTGAAGTCAGCTCTTTTGATGAAACTCTCTTCGACTCTCTTGAAATAGAGCCTTGATCTAGCTTTGGAGTCTTTAAAACATGATTCGAAACAGTGACCTCCATCCATCAGAAAACAAAGTTTAACTTACTTAGAGCGAAATAATGCTACACTTAAAGGGAAAAAAAAAAGGATTTCTAAGTATGTTGAAATGCATCTGAAAGCAGGGGTTGTTTTAATTCAGGAGGATGGTTCCTTTGTGGAATTTCCACAATTTCTGATGATCTAATTTGTTTAAGCATGCATAACAAAATTACCACCTAAGAAATTGTAATAGATCATCATTCTAAATGGTTTAAATCATGGAACTTCCCCTAGGCACCTAGGTACTATATATATCCATGTGGTTCTTTAAGTTCATTTGGGTTTGGGGTAGGAGGAGGGCATACCCTTTTGTTTTCACCTTTTTAGCTTTGAATTTTAGAAAAGTCTGAGGGTTTTTTTTAGGGTGGGGGGGTCAGAGTGCTATTGGTGTGACACTTCCTGCACCCTAATCTGGCTTCCTTCCCACTTTCCACTTGACATGTGATCCATTCAGGAACCTAAAACTGGAAAAAAAAAAGTTAGCATTATTTTTGCTTCTCAACAATCCGTAGAAAGAGCCCATCCATCAAGGAACATTTGAACCTTTCAGTTTGGTTTGGTTTTTGGTATGGATTCACAGTTTCATTGGTGTAGGCAGCTCCCAATAAAGAAACTACCTCTGCCAATGTCCATGACTACAGTACTGACCTGTTGCATCCAGTGTTTGAAAGTTGCCTGGCACATTCGAAGTTAAATGATTTGGCAAGAATCCTGGAGCCCCTGCTTCTGGGGTAGGATTTGAATTCCATTACCTGGAATATTTCTTTCTTCCTTCCTTCCTTTCCTTCCTTTCTTTCTTCCTTCCTTTCCTTCTTTCTTTCTTTCTCTCTCTCTCTCTTTCTTTCTTTCTCTTTCCTTCTTTCTTTCTCTCTTTCTTTCTTTCCTTCCTTTCCTTCCTTCCTTTCCTCCCTCCCTCCTTCCTTCCTTCCTTCCTTCCTTCCTTCCTTCCTTCCTTCTTTCCTTCCTTGTACTTCCTTGAGAAAAATACCCTTGCACTAGGGAGGCATCTAGATGGTTCAGTGGACAAATATGCTGGACCTGGAATTGGGAAGACCTAAATTCAAATCCAGCCCGTGTGATCCAGGGCAAGTCACCCACCTGTTGTGTGCCTCAGTTTCCTCATCTGTAAAATGGGAATAATAGCCCCTACCCCCAGGGTAGCTGTGAGGCCCAGATGAGGTGATATTTGTAAAGCACTTAGCACAGCACCTGGTACATAGAAGGTGCCACATAAATACTTACTCCCTTCTCCTCCTCCCCTTCCCCCCATGGAGATCGGTATATACCAGGGATGGGGAACCTGCAGCCTCAGGTCCACATGTGGCCTTCTAGGTCCTCGAGGTGGCCTTCTGACCAAGTCCAAATTTCACAGAACAGGTCCTTTATTAACAGCATTTGTTCTGCAAAGTTTGGATTCCTAGGTACTATAGGCCCTATAATTTCTAATCTTGGTCGCTTGACGTACTAAAGACAATAAAGGCTTATGGATTTATTGAACTCATGTAATTTGACTTTTTAACAGTACCCTAAAATGAACCTTAAAATTCAGTTCAGCAACAAGCAGTCATGAAGCCCCTGCTACGTGGGAGGCACTATGCCAGGCTTTTACAAAAACTGGATCTCTCCTGCCCTCAAAGGCTTCCGTTATCCTGGGGAGTGGGGAGGTAACAGGCACAAAATGACATGAATACAGGGTCCATTGAAGAAGGAGAGAGTGCTAACGGTGCAGTGGGCCGGGGAGATGGAGAACAGTTTCACACAGGTGAAGATTCCGCATGGCGGAAATCAGGGGGGACTGCTTTCCAAACATGGGGATTTATCCAGCCCAGAACTTAGCCACAAGGCTGCTTTGGCATCCACAAAATGTCTGAAGAGCCAGAGGAAGGCTTCCTTTGCATTGGGTAGACCTGATGCGGGGGATTGATGGAAAGAATCTGACAGTCGGCACACAGGATGGGGAGGCACAGGTAGCTGGTAATCTGCGCTGGTGGAAAGAGTGCCCACGCAGGAATGGCAGCACAGCTCCCTTGAATCATTGAAGTAACTGAGTACCAGACCCACAGAAAAGGTCAGTCCTTTGTCCTTAGCCACGTTAAAGACAACAACAACAATTTAATCGATGTTTTCTGGGGGTCAGTGGTGGAATGTTTTTTAAAAGTTGCCCAGTTCCTTTGAAAGCATTTGACTTTAATGATTCTTAGACAAGTGTAGTTGTGGAAAAGACATTAATGCGATCAGTGAGGAAAACTAAAAAGAATCATCTATGCTTATAATTAACTCATTAATAATAATTAAGCACAAATGTCCTTGAATTCTACTGATGAAATTCTACGACTCTCTATATACAACATATATATACTTTCTATGTGCCAGCCCAACTTTTTACTGTCTTTGTAACCACAGGCAGATCAGCTAACTTCTCCCAGATACAATTTCCTCATCTATAAAATAAGGATAATGATCCATTCATTCCCTCCGTCACTCAGTCCATTGTGAGTACATGAGGTAATATGTATGAAACAAAGCATTCTGAGAACCTGAAAGCATTGAGTAAAGCTCAGCTATTATTAAATTGCACAGCTTTATGTCCTTCAATTTCTTTGAATGATGTGATTCAAACCTAAGCCATTTTTCTTGTTCCTAATATTATTGATGAAAAATTATTTTTTCTATTATTATTGATGAAAAATTTACATGTGTAATGCTTTAATCTTTACAAAGTAACTTGCGCAGGTTATATCATATAAGTTTCACGACAACCCAGTGAGGTTGATGTCATTAGCATCCCTTTTATTGATAAGGAAACAGGCTTAGCATGGTTGACTTGTCTCAAGTCACGAAGCTAATAAGGTATCAGAGGCAGGTTTTGAACCCAAGGCTTTCTGATGTCATATCTAGTCCTCTGTCCATCACACTGTACTGCAGGTTTTAAACAAAAATCGGAGATGTGGTACAACACAGAAATCGCAGCATTGGGTTTGGGTACAGCTCCTTCCTCTGGCAAATACTATCTGTATGACATGGACAAATCACTCTCTCTGAGACTCTGGAAAACCCCTAAGACAACTTCTCTCCTAGTTATAATTCAGACCTGTATTGGTAGAAAAAAATTCCCACACCAACAAAATAACATGCATTTTTTTTTCTGACGCTAGTAGAAAACAATTACCTTGGTATGATGACTAAGCTTCTTTATAGATCACTATGTCATATTAAAATTCAAAACTCCATCAACAAGCAGGCAGTTACATTAGATGTCTTCCTGGAAATTCTTAACCATATTCTAGTTTCTTCTCAAATCAAATTTTAAAATTCAGTGCCTCCTAATTAGTGCAAGTCACTACAATTCTCTTACAAAGTAGCCTTCTCTTTAGTTTCCTCTGAAGTTTCTTCATCATCATCTGGTTCCATTCACATTCCTCGTCGACAGCTTCGACATTGCATCCCATCAAACAGCCCAGTCTTTCTTAAAGGGCTTCGAGAATGGGGGAGTCTGTATCATCCATGTTCTAAGCCATCAGATGACCAGCTTCTCAGAGGCATCTTCCCCAGTATCTTCTTCCACCTCTTCAGCGTTCTCCATGTCTTGTACAACATGGGGACCTTAACTGAGCCCTTCTTTAATGATTGGGGGATCTTGAAACATCATTGTGCGCTAGACAGAAGGAAAGGGAGAGAATAAGCATTTATTAAGCCACTTCTTTGTGCCAGGCACTATGCTAAGTACTCATCAAGGATCTCCTTTGACCCTCACAATATCCCTGTCGAAATAGGTATTTTTATAATTCTCATTTTATAGTTGAGGAAACTGAGGCAAATGACTTGCCCAGGGTCACATAGTAAGTGTCTAAGGCTGCATTTGAACTCAGGTCTTGCTGATTCCAGACCCAATGCACTGCTTCCAAAATGGTACATTGCATTATACACACTAAATCGTACATTGCAGAATGTTTCGGGAAGAACCCTGTACTTGGAATAAGGAAGGGACAAAGTTTGAATTCAGTCTCCAGTATTTGGTAACTGTGTGACCATAGACAAATCATTTAATCTCTCTGATACTCAGTTTACTCATCTGCAAATAATAATTATTATCATTATTTTTTTTTTTTTTTGCTTTTTGGAGGGGAGAAGGCAGGGCAGTTGGGGTTAAGTGACTTGCCCAAGGTCGCATGGCTAATAAATGTTAAGTGTCTGAGGCTGGATTTGAACTCAGGTTCTCCTGACTCCAGGGTCAGTGTTCTATTCACTGCACCACCACTCTATTCACTGTGCCACCTAGCTGCCCCTGAAAATAATTATTATTATACTAGTATTCACCTCTTTGCTCTGAGGACCAAAGGAGATAATGTCTGTAAAGCATTTTGCAGGTTTTACTCTCCAGACAATTGTCATATACTACAAAAATTGAAGAGATGGAAAGGTGAGATTTTGAGGATCTGAATGTATCATCTTCAAAGCTGTACTGATACCAAAAGAGGTTTTTAAATAAAATCAATTATCAGTCATTTATCTTCTTTTCAAGATCCCAACTTGGTATTAATTGGTGGCTGTGGTTGCTTTAAGTTCTGGTTAGCTGAGGTTTCACTTTGCTTGTTTTATTTCATTCACTGAATCTTGTGTTTCCGCTTTCAGGGGAGTAGGGTGTCTGAGCAGATGATAATGGTCTGTCCCTGAGGCGGGAGCCCAGGGTGCCTTCTGCTCTTGTTGCCTGTGCCTTGAGGGATGGGCTGATAAGGAGGTGAATTCTCACTCTGGCTGACCTGGCTCCGGGAGTCCAGCTCGGACATTTCACCCAGTCTGAGTCTGATCGGGTATTCATTTGGAGAGGATGTTGGCTTTGCATTTGTTTGTGGGCCCTGTTCTGCAGGCAGCTCTCTGAGCTCAGGATTATCCTTGGCAAATCTTGTTTTCTAATTCTTTCTGACCTAATTAAGCAGAGGGACCCGTACAGTACTTTGATAGAACTGTTCATTATCTCATTAATTGTTACTCCCCCATGCAGGGGGCAGCCCAGCAGGAAAGTCTTTCAAAATCAATCCTTTAATGACCCGTTCAGACCTAAGGAATATAGACACATGTGTGTAATATACATGTATGTGTACATACATGTCACACTTCTTAGATTTACACACACCTGCATATGTGCACCCACACCTGTATGTATGAACAGAAGGAGCATGGTTCATACACATTGCATACATGTAAGTAAACATACATGTACATATATGGATGCATGTAAACCTAAAGATCACGTTTGTCACATATACCATGCCCCTTAGGTTTATGTGTATGTGTGAATGTGAATGTGTGTGTATATGTATAGCCATAGATACAAAGAGGGAAAGACAGAGAGGGGGTGGGTATATGTATGTGTGCTTGTGTTTATCTCTATGTGTATATGTGATGTATATGTATAATATCTATATGTGTATGTATATATATGAATATGTAATATGTGTATATATACACTATTTGGACTATAAAAACTACATTCAGATTTTTGGAGCATCACATATGTGTGTACATAACACATATATGCTCATTGTTTAGATTAGAAAAACTACACTCAGATTTTTGGAGCATCACATATGTGTATACATACACAGCTAGCTTTGAGAAAGTCCAGCTCTGTTTTAGCGTGTCCTAAAAGATGACAACTTTGCTTATCTCCAGTGTTTTGAAGGGCAGAGATGGGGGAGAGTGTGTTAGTTGGGAAAGCTGGATTTTTCTGTATTCATCATTATTTTGTTGGAACTGTTATGGCTTTCCCAGAACATGTCAGCCCCATATTAAATGTAAGTACTAAGACACTTTTCCAATGCCAGATAAAAATGGTGCTTGGATTAGCCTGATTGTGGATTTATGGGCACTCCTCCTCTGCTCCGTTTGTGTGGATAATTAAGACTTGACTCTAGGTTTGTAAATTTTAGAGTGGGAGGGAAACCTCCAGATCATCTTTTTGTCATTTCCTGCCTTGACATAATTTATCCAGGCAAGATGTAATTTCTGTTTTAAAGGCTTACAAATTAAGTTACTAGAGGTTTTTCAGACACTTCAAATTAAGGTGTCCTTATTGTTCAATAGTACAGGATGTTCTACATGTGTTACGGGGTTGTTGGGTACGGTTTTGATTTTGTGCTGTTGTTCTAAAATCTTCAACTTAAAACATTTCATAAAAGGGCCTTTTGAGTGAGTGCTCATTTCAATTCAATTCCATTCAGTAAAACGTTTGCAAACCATCCATTATGTGCTTGGTGCGAGAGACACAACAGGAAAACAGTTGCAGCCCCTGCCCATAGGAAGCTTACCAGCCCTGAGGGAATACAGCACGGACCAACAGAAGTAAATACAAGAAAATTTCAGAAAGGAGAAAGCAAGAACAACTTGAGCTGAGCCTTGAAGGAATTGAGGGCTCTTAAGAAGTGGAAGAGAGGAACTGGTTCACAGAACACAGCCTGTACAAAGGTCTGGAGGTGGGAAATGGTATGTTCAGTTTAAGGAACAGTCAATAGATCAGTTTGTAGAGGGTATAAAAATAAGGCAAGAAAGGCAGGTGGTAACTCTATGGTTGTTATCATTTGTCTTTTATTTTCAGAGGATCAATGACATCCTGGTCCCTGTGGCAAAAAGGCTTTAAATCCCTGGCTGAGGGGTTGGTATTTTAGAAGCAATAGGGAACAACTTTGAGTAGGGAAACAAAATGGTTAGACCTGTGTTAGGAATATTAATTTATCAGCTGTGAGAAAGGTGGACCCAAGAGCAGAGAGACTGAAAACTGAGAGACCTTGAAGACGTCTATTGCCATTAGAAAAGCCTAGGTTGATGGTGATGAGAGCCTGATGTCAGAGTACCTGTGGCAGTGAGTGGGAGCCCTGGAATGGAGTCACCAAGTACCCAACACAGGGACATGAGGAGAGTGCAGCCAAAACAGGGATGAGGTATGGGGGGGAGGGGGAGATTGAAGGTCATGATGAAAATGAAGAGTAAGTATTATTACTCATAATAAGGCAGAGGGAAAGATGGGTGTCTGTTTTGTTTCCAGGTCTTTGCAACTACAAAAAAGCTGCTAAAATTTGTTGGTGTCTATGGGACCTTTCTTTTTTAATCATTGATCTCCTTGAGGTATGATGTATGCTGAGGAGTGCTATTTCTACATGAGACCTTATGGACGTTTTAGGAACTTTCTTTTTATAACCGTGCATTTGTACCCCAGGGCTTAGTACAGGGATTTGTATGTAGTGAACACTTAATAAATTTTTTCATTCATTCATAATTCCAAATTGCTTTCCAGAATGATTGAAGAAATTCATAACTCTTTATATTGTTCCTACTTGTCCATAATACTTTCTGTAGCCTTTGTCAAATTGTTGGGTGTGAGGTGAGACCTTAGAGTAGCTTTGATTTTAATTTCTTTTTATTAGTAGTGATTTGGTACAATGTCTCATATAGTTGTTAGTCATTTGCAGTCTTCCCTTTGAGAATTGTTTCTTCTTATACTTTGGAGAATGAATGCCATTTATTTTAGTCTTAAATATTTCTAGTAGTTAACTATATATGTTGGCTATCAGACCATTATCAAAGTATTTAATGCAAAGGGTTTCTTTGTTTTGTTGTTGTTGGATTCCTGAGGGGAGGTTACTGTTTTGGGGGGTTGTTGGTTTTTTTTAGAGCTTTGCAGAAATCTGAGTGTCTGTGTCTATATGTAGGAAATCACTGGAGAGGGAGAGAGGAAAGAGCCACGGAAAGTTGGCAAAATAGAATTCTGAAAACCAAAAAAGAGGAAGGAAAACGTTTCAGACGTAGATAACATTCCACGTAGTTGGTAGGAGTTGTTTTATTGCCCACCCCAATGGAATTGCTTAGCTGATTTAATTGCAGAAAACAAGGGGCCAATAGCAGAGGTAATGAAGTGTTAATATAGTCAACTAAGTGTAAAAAAAAAGTCTTTGTTATCCCTTTTGGAAATGTGGAAAAGTGTTCCTGATTCATCCGGAAGGGGAGTTTGACATTTTTTTGGCCCCGAATTGGCCACGTACCTGATGGTTTTTTAAAAAGTGATCTTCCCAAACCACGGGTCAGTTGAGGCTAGGAGGAGTTCTTATTTGTTTGTTTGTTTTGTTTCATTTTGTTTTGTTTTGTTTGGAGTATAACTGACCATCCATCACAGATCAGTGCATGGGAGGGAATTTCTCTTTCCTCTTCCTACCTCCCATCTCCTATGGCATCTGCAGGGAACCATTGGCAGTAGAGAAGAGAACCCACTGTGGATTCAAGAGATAATAAGCCACAGCAATGGGAACTGACCAACTGAAAGGAATCGAGATGAGTGACCCACCCAATGGAGATGCTGTACTCAGAGAGCAGCGCAAGGACACAGTGGGAAGAAAGGGTTATATGAGAATGCCGTGTTACTAGAGGCATGAGATCCCTTAGCCGCATATTTTCCCCATGTGTGTGCGCTCTAAGTTTGTACCTCTTCTTTCCAGAGATTCTGTACATATTTGTGGGAGAGGATGCTTTAAGTTTATAAGGGGGATATTTTGTAGCTGTATTTTTTACTTTGCCATTTTAATAAATGCCTTTGTTTTGAGCTAATTGTTTCTACTGGCTGACTTTTAAAGGAAGCTCACCAGTAGGGGTTTACAAGCTACAGTTTAGAAGTACAGATCCACAAAGTACTTTTGAACCTGGGCTAGTTATACCGCTGGGACCCAACATGCAAACCTCTTAGTGCCAAGTTGGGAAGGTAGGTAATTGTGTGGAAGTATGAGGCAGAATTAGGGACCTCTAACAGTCCAGGTTGACTGGAATGTAGGGTATGTGAAGAGAAATAATGTGAATTAATGCTAGAAAGGTAGATCAGAGCCATTTGATGTAGACTCTTAAATGCCAGGCTGAGGAATTTATATTTTATCCTTGAGCATTGAGTTCTTAACCTTGTTTGGGTCATAGACCCCTTTGGAAATCTAGTGAAGACTATGGACCCCTTCTGAGGAAGTTTTGAAATAATTGGAGAAAATGCTGAATTTTGGTTAGTGAAAATAAAGATATTTTTTCCTCAATCAAGTTTGCAGGCCCCCTGAAATCTGGAGAGAACACAAGCCTGGACTCAGGAGGACCTGAGTTCAAATCCAGCCTCAGAGACTTACTAGCTGGCTGACCCTGGGCAAGTCACTTAACCCTGATTGCCTCCAGAAAAAAAAATCAGCTAAAGCATCACTTTTTGAGGAATGCTTTTCAGTGACCTCTCAGCTACAAGTGTCTTCCCCTCTTTACCTAACAAGGTTACCTTTCATGTGCTTCATCTATGTCTCTGTATAACTGTCTATGCACTTCTTGTTTTCCCCTTTAGAATGGAGGCTCTTTGAGGGCAGGGGCTGTTTTTGGCCTTGTGGCCTGGTTTGCTTAGCACAGTGCCCTGCACATGGTAGACCTTCAATGAATGCTTGTAGATGGATTGATTTCCATCTGTAAAATGAGATGAGACTGCATGACCTTTAAAGATCCCTCCAACTGTGGCCTCTGATCTAATATTTGCATAATTTACTGGTGAGCGGTCTGTAACAATGTATGTAAAGGGCTCTTTGTGCAGTCAGTTAGTTTAACCCAATTGGTCTGCAGTGCTGTGCTAATGAAATGAGGGTCATAGGTCCAGTCCCACCGTGCACAGGGCAGCTTGGGGGCTCTGTCATTGACATACAATACAGGTCCATCTGCAGCCCTCTGTCTTGAAATTTTTGGATCCAAACAGGGATTGAACAAAAGACGATGGGTGAATCAATATAAACTCATCCCTAATGCTGGAAAACAACCCAAAACATTTATCCTAATGACACTGAGCCAGGACGTTTACAAACTGCTAACCTTACTGTATTTCCTTATTCCATCACCCCTTGCTTTTCTTCCTTTAAAATAATACTAGAATCATAGTTATACCAGCAAGCATCTATTAGAACTTTAAGGTCCACATAGGTCTACAAGCATTTTAAGGTCTACAAAAGTACTTTACAAATATAATCTCATTTGATCTTCACAACGACCCCGGGAGGTAGGTGCTATTATCACCCCCATTTTACAGATGAGGAAACTGAGGCGAGCAGAGGTCAAGTGTCTTGCCCAGGGTCACACAGCCAGTAAGTATCTAAGGTCAGACTTGAACTCAGGTCTTCCTGACTTCAGGTCCAGCACTTTATCCACTAGGGAGTCATGGCATAGAATCCAGATCCCTTCCAAATTTAGGGCTCCTATACCTTTCCCTTTAGTGAGGATTAAAATAAAGTCATTTTCCCAAAATTAAGGGCCTTGCAGGCATTAAGAAGCACAATTGAGATTTAAACCCAGGTCCTCTGACTCCAAACCTAATTAATTCTCTTTCTGCTATGAACTGGGGCAGTTGGTCTTCTCTTCTTCACGATCGCTCTCCTCTACCCCACTCTCAAGGCCAGCAATCTGGGGGTGGGAAGGAAGCAGGGCCAACGAGTGTACAGCAACATTTCTAACTAGTTGGCTGCTGAAACACGACATCTGTTTAAATGATCTGCTACTCAAATGTGTAATAACCTTGACTCTTGCAGTTTAATGAGCCGTTTAGAGCAGGGTTTCTCCATCTCCTTGTGTCAGTGACTCCTTTGGCAGCCTGGGGAGGTCAAGGGACCCCTTCTCAGAATCATGCCTTTAAGTACACAAAGTACATGGGATTACAAAGAAAACCAATTACAGGGAAGTAGACTTGTCAAAATACATTTTTTTAAAGCTCATGAATATGAGGTTAACAACTCCTTAATTATTATAATTTCAGTTTATTATAAAATCAGTTTAAAAAATCAAGTTGATATCTTTTTCCATTAAAATTTTTAAATTAAAAATTAAATTTTTAAAAAATTTTAAATTTAAATTATCTCGTGTTTTCACAGCATCCTGATTTTTTAGTATATTCTTCCATCTGCTACCCAGCAATGTTCTATGTTCTAAGGGATGTTATATCCCTTATAAAACGAATAAAAAAAAAAGTCCAGCATGCAGGGCTCAGTGACATATCAGCCTTAAGGTGTCTGACAAAGTGTTTACAATCCATAACACAACTCACCTACCCAAAGAAGGAAGGGAAGTGTATTTTCTTATCTTTTCTTCTAGGCCAAACCTGAAATCGTTATGCGTATGCATAATATCATTATAAAGTATTCTGGGAGGGTGTTTTACCTATTATTTCCATTTCTTCACCGGAAGTTTCCTACTACGGCAAGTTCCATACACATCAAAGGAATGGTTGTGGTCAGAAGATCAATGACTTTGTAGTAAAAAATTTCAAATATCAGCACTGGTGCTGAAAACTAGTATCCCCGCAACCTGGCCAAGGGAAATGGTGTCACGGGGTCAGTATAAGAAGTTAAATGGGAATTTGGGGGGAGTTTCAAGGAAGCCACAGACCCAACACATGAAGGCCAGCAGATGATGCAGAAAAAGTTTAGAAATTCAGAAATGCATAAAATATACGTATAGCATTGTATAATGTCAACTCAATTTTACAATAAGGTACTGTAAACATCCCATAAAAGAAAAAGAGGGAAAAAAATCAGACTTCTCTGGTACAAAGGTATTTTTACATGAATTTTCCAGATCACAGGGGTGCTATAAATCTGACCCCCGCAATGTGGAAGGGACAGTTGTAATTTGTTTTTTGTTTTTTGGGTTTTGGGGGGGTTAACAATCTTACTTTAATCAATCAAACATATATCATTTACTTAGTTCAGGGGGAAAAGTCAACACCCTGAACTTCAGAGAATGCAAACAAAATACAAACACAAGTTACAAGCAGACAAAGAAACAGATCAGCAGACGGGCTTCCAGCTGTGTGACTGTTACATCTATACCTAGTTAGTTACCAGAGAAGGAAGCACCAACATCTGGATTTTTCAAAGCCAGAGGGCACAATGGCTGCCCAGAGTCTCATCTGGCCAAATCACACAACTCTTCCCAAAGTGAGCCCCAAAGCAGAAGCTCACATCAGGGTATATGTAGCCTTCTCCTGAATCAGAGAATGTCGCAACCCTCTTGGCCAACTGCCCAATCACAGAGTAATAAGGTTTGGGCATTCCTGAAAAACAAGCTTCCTGCCACAGGCTCCATGTGACCACATTCAGCCTATTAGGGGGCATAGTGTATTTTCTTTTTTTTTTTTAATTTAAATTTATTTATTTTCTTGTTTACATCATTCATTTCCACGAGATTTTGAGTTACAAATTTTCTCCCCATCTTTCCCCCACCCACCACCCCAAAACAGCCATCCCACTGTATAACCTTTCCCCCAATCTGCTCTCTCCTACGGCCTCCCCCATCGCCCCTCTGACTTTCTGGTAGGGCAGGATGGATCTCCCTACCACAGTGCCTGTATATCTTAATCCCCAGTAGCATGTAGTTAATAATGTGTGAGATGAAAGAGTTCAGAGTCTGAATCTAAGGTCAGAAAAGATCTTTATTCTTTCTCATGAGAAAGGACTCTGCTCCCAGCGCCCAACATGACGTCTGCAGGGAGAGAGAGTGACAGGTAGAAGACAGTCCATGGTTATATAATCTTCCAATGCAGAAACCCAACCCCCCCCCCCAACTGGCCTTCACTCTTATTGGTAGGGGGGCTGACCCACAACCTAAGCG
>CM053580.1:46400370-46415581 GCA_028627135.1 Pseudochirops cupreus
GCCATCTTGGCTCCGCCCCCCTCTGTTTAATAGTATCTTGATTTCTTATAAAGTCATTAGCTTCCATTTGCTCCACTCTAATTCTGAAGGAATTATTCTCTTCAGTGAGCTTTTGAGATTGTTCTTCCATCTGGCAAATTCGGCTTTTTAAGGCATTCTTCTCCTCATTGGCTTTTTGGGCCTCTTTTGCCATTTGAGTTAATCTATTTTTTAAGGTGTTATTTTCTTCAGTCAGGTTGTCTCTTATTTCATGATTTTCTTGCATCATTCTCATTTCTCTTCCCAATTTTTCCTCCACTTCTCTTATTTGGTTTTCAAAATCCTCCTTAAGGTCCTCTATGAATTGTAACCAGTTTACATTTTTCTTGGAAGCTTTTGGTGTGGGGGTTCTGACTGTGTTGTCTTCCTCCCATTCCATGCTTTGATCCTTTTTGTCTCCAAGAATGGAATCTAAAGTTGGATTGCTGTTCTTATTTTGCTTCCTTTGCCTGCTCATGTTGCCAGTCAATTACTTGACTTTTGGGCTCAGTATATCTCTGCTTCCAGAGAGGAGAGCTTTGTCCCAAATCACTGGGGTTTTTCACAGCTGCTGGAGCTATTAGGAGGCTGCCGTCTCTGCAGCCCCCACCAGCTTTGACTCACTGATCACACACCTCAGGACCACCACCTAAGACCAAGATCCCAATCCAGGCAGGTTAAGGCAAGAGCACTTAGCTTCTGAATGATTGCTTGGCCCCCCTGCAATCTGCAGGCTAGGAGCTCTGAAGCAGCCACATGGAGGCAGCTTCAGAGCCGCTGCTTCTGCTGCTTTCTTGCCCTGGGGGCAGATGGCTGGACCCACTCTTTTCCCCAAAATTTAGCTGAATTCCCTGACCTTTCACTTTGTTCTTGTTTCTTATGGGTTGATAATTCTGGAAACTGCCACAGCTGCTGGTGATCCACTCTCCTGAGTGCTCTAGCCGTGATTTGTCCTGGCCACCCTGGGGCTAAAGTCATGGTTTCAGGCCGGGCTGGTTTTGGCTCTCACCATGTTGTGATATACTCTTCCTGTCTGCCTGCCAGGCTGCCTTCAGCGGGAGCCTTGTTCCTCTGTCATTTTGTGGGTTCTGGAGCTCTAAAATTTGTTTAGAGTCATATTTTATAGGTATTTGAGGTGATTATGGGGGGAACTCATAGAGTTCTCCTGCTTTTATGCCACCATCTTGACTCTGCTGTGGTTTTTTTTTTTTAATAAAATTGGGATATTCGCCTTTCTCCAAACTTGTGGCACCTCTCCCATTTTCCACGATGTTTCAGATATGGTGCCTCAGCAATCTCATTTTGTGGTTCTTGTAAAACTCAAAGATGGCCTTCATCTGGGCCAGGTGCGCAGATCTCTCCAGGGGCAGCTGAGTGCTGTCTTCCTTCCATTTACTTGTCTTTGATGGCCCCTCTTGGATGGCCATTTTGGTTTTTGTAATTTCCAGAGTGATGGCTTTTCTCTTTTTTCAGAGAAAATAGAAAGAAATTAAGGATTGAGAGGCCCAGTCTTTTCCACTGTCACTTATTTTTTTTACCCTGTCCACTGTATGCAAAACTTCTGTTTCTGATTTTCCTTTTTCTCCCATTTTTTTCTCTCTAAAACTATACATTGCAGAGATATATGCCTATCTACCTTGGGGGAAGAAGTTTCCTTATCAAGAATTCACTACACAAATGACATCACAATTCTGGTTGAAAACAATTTCATGCGATTTGATTTGGTCTAAGATCTTTTTATAGAACCCTGACCCTGTTGTCCAGTTGCTTAACTATACCTCTCAGATTAATTTCATCTGCAAATCTAATAAGCTTAACATCTATGCCTCTAGTCATATCATTGATTAAAATATACATATATATATATATAGATATAGATATTACATTACATAGGACCACTGATCCCCAGGGCACATTTCTTTCCAAGCTGACATCAAACCATTAACAACTGTTCTTTGGGTCTGGCCATTTAACCAATTCTGAATCCATCTAATTGTATTATCATTTAGCCTAGGCCACATCTCTCCAGCCTTCATAATAATAGTAACGAATAGCATTTAAATAGTGTTTTAAGTTTTGCAAAGCACCTTATATATGCTATCTCATTTGGTTTTCATAACAGCCTAGGAAGTACAAGCTTTTAATTACCCAGTTTTACATTTACTATGTGCAAGATGCTGTGCTAAGTGCTGGGAACAGAAATACAAGCAGAAAGGAAGTCAGTCCCTGCCCTCAAAGAGTTTACATTCCAGTTTAGTCAAGGTTAGTCTGGCAAGACCTGTTTTTCAAGGAGCCATGCTGGCGCTTGGTGATCACTGCTCCATTTTCTATAACAATTTCCTTAAAGCCTACCTGAAATTCCACCTCTTCAAAGAAGCCTTCCCTGTTCAGTGGCCTGGCTCCTTCAGATCTCACAGAGCACATTGTTCTGCTTGCTTCTCACTAATGCACTTAGATTGTGTATTATCATTCTCTGCATTTTATGCCATATTTCCCAACCAGACTACAAGCTCCATGAGGGTAAAGGATTGTCTCTTACCTTTTTGTTTATCTCTTCCATGGAAAGGGGTGATTAATAAGTTGGATGAATGAATCAAAGTACAGAATCTTAGAGTTGGATGACAGCTTAGATATCCTTTAGCAAAACACCCTCATCAACCAAAGAGGAAACAGGATGAGGGAGCTTAAGTGGCTTGCCCTAAAATCATGTCACTCCCTACTGATAGAACTGGGACTAGATTTAGGATTTTCGAAACCCACTCCAAACTCTCTCATTCCCCTGTCCTACTCTCCTCATCTAAGAGTCACGACTATGATAAAGGAAAGTGAGAAACAGCCATCTCTTTATCTTTCTTCACTTTGAAGATAAGAGAGAATGTAGATAATTCAAATACTTAGTCACATAGTGCCTTGAAATACTGGCTACATCATTTCAAACACTGATTACCAACCTTTTTGGAGTATGAAATTATTTATTATTTGTTCCTTTTCATAATGCTTGCTTTCCATACCTTAAAAGTGCCATCAGGAATTTCAATAAAGTTAGAAGGAATAAAAATTGTTTATTTGGGTAGAGACATACATGGATATCACACTGTTAAGTTTGGGAATCTCTTCTAAAAGATTGGGAATACACTATGATCAACACCTTATGTGACTCACTTGGAATCAAAGATCACATTCGTTCCAGTTACTCTGCTCAGAAACAACCATCAAAGAAAGAAAGAAAGACATGAGGTGAAACGAGAATGTACTCTGCTCCGGGGCTCTGCAGAGGAAAGAGAGGCTCAGTCAAGGAAGGAAACTTATTACTCAAGGGTAGAATCCCAGAAACCATGATAAGAAAAAGGAATGAGAAGCCTGAGATGACAAATAAACAGTAGTAAGCAGCAAAAAATGAGGATGAAAAACCTGATTCAATTCCATTGAGCAAATCCGTACTAAGTGCCTACTTTGTACAAAGCACTCCTTAACAAGCCTGAATGGAGTAAGACCACTAATGCAAAAACATTCTAGCTGAGGCCGAGGGTCAAAGTGGAAGACAGCTCAAGGAAACAATGAGAAGGATCAGCATGGAGTTTTCTCTTATGAAAATGAATGAGAGAGGGAGGGAAAGAGAGAGGGAGGGAGAGAATAGGTAGAGAGAAGGGTAAGGTGAATAGTAGTTTTAAAATAACCTCCATAGGAGGATGTCAATGAGAACGAGGACTGGCAAACCAAGTAACCAATTATAGGCTGGTGGAGTCAAAGAATCACAATCAAAAGAGACCTTGGGGGCCAACCAGTCCAGCACACACCTGAACAAGAGCCTTCTACAACCTACTCAGGGTGCTGCCACACAGCCTTTTAAGACCTCTTAACCCCTATCCACCACAAAGAAGCCCTAAGGGATGGCTCTAGAACAGGGGTGGAGAACCTTTGGCCTCAGACACATGTGACCCTCTAGGTCCTCAAGGGCAGCCCTTTGACTGAATCCAAACTTCACAGAACAAATCTCCTTAATAAAAGGATTTATTCTGTAAAACCTGGACTCAGTCAAAAGGCTACACTAGAAGGCCACTAGAAGGCCACACATTCCCCTGGCTAGACCCTTGGGAAGATTTTCTTTACAGCAAGACTAAATTTTCCTCTTTGTAGACTTCCACCCACTGTGTGGACTTCTCTCCTCTGAAGCCAGGCAGGGCGAGCTTAATATCAGATATGCCATTATTTAATTCTTTCAGAAAGGAAGTGCCATTGTGGACAAAGACCTGGTCCCTATGGTTGAAGACCACTCCCTCTCTGCTTGTGTGATCCCAGAGAGATGACGTGACCTCTTTAGTGCCCAAGGAGAGTCTCTAAGGCAATAAAGTGCAGAAGAGATGGTAATTGGCACTGATGGGGAGAACTTCTTCCCCAAGAGATCCCTACCCAGAACCGCGTCTAGACCAAAACAAAACAAAACAAAGTTATGCTATTTAAGGTAGGGTATCAAAATGTGGTTGAAAAATTCTCAAGACAGTCTCAAAATAAAGCTAAATTCACTTTAACATACCAATACTCTGAAGAGTACTCTGACAGTTTAAGAAGCACTTTCACACGTGCCTCATGGGCGTCTCACAAGGGCACCACCCGTCACTCCAGTCCATTTCCCTCACAGGGCTGCTCTATAAATCTGCATATACCATATATCTGCCATTCGTTATTGTCATCATCATCATCATCATCACAGATGTAGAAATGGAGGTCAGACAGGGACTGAAAACCAAGTCTTTGGATTCCCTATTTGGAGCTCCTTCCACAACATTATGCTGCTTCGAAACTCTATGTATTCTAAGTACGCATCTCAAGGCAGAAGACTCAGGTTGAAGTGACTGGGGCTTAAGGGAAAATGTATTTATTAAACACCTACTGTGGTTAGGCATTGAGCTAAACACCTTACAAAAATATTATTTCATTTGCTCCTGGAAGCAGCTCTGGTAAGTAGGTACTATTAATATTCCCATTTTGCAACTGAGGAAACTGAGGCAGACAATGATCACATGACTTGCCTAGGGTCACACAGCTATTAAGTATCTGAGGGCAGATGTGAACTCAGATCATCTTGACTCCAGTCCTAGTACTCTACCTAGTATATTACCTAGCTGCCTCTTCTATCTCTTCTAGTACTGAGGAAAAGTCTAAAAAAACCCACCTCTATTCTTTCCCAACTTCCCCTTCCCATGCTTTTCCAGTAACAGCCAATGTTATGGACACTTCTCTTTTCTTTGACCTAAATGTTTCCTATATTTTGATTTTTACTGCAAACATAGAGTAACCAAAGGTTAGCTAGAAATAAAACAAAATTTTTTTAAATCAAGGAAGAGAGTATGAATGTTAGGAATTTTCTTGACTGGGGGCTCTGAGCTACTGCGAGTATATGAAAAGCTTTCTCTCTGATATAAACTCCTTAATGCAGAGAAAAGGTCCACATGACCTAAAGACTGTTATATTGAGGGTCCAAAGTGTAGCAATCCCTTCTATGTCTCACTTCCCCAATTTCCATTCTCATTTACAGGTTGAGTTCTCATACAGCAGCTGACTACTACTCCCCACAGGGTTCTAGGGGATAACCCTGAGTGGATAATATTTCTAATACCATGAGCCCTCCAATGGCATACTTCCCATTGATTTTCTGCCAACTTAATTAACTTTTGGAGAGAGCAAGCAAATATATGGCAAGACCATTATCACAAAAATAATTGCCCTGCACATTTTCACCTTGTATATATAAGGTCCCCAGAGAGAGTGGGCTCATATTTAGAGAGCCAACCATTCAGTTTGGCATCGGGAGGGGGGGTGGAGAGAGAGAGAGAAAGAGACAGAAAGAGAGAGAGAGAGACAGAGAGAGATAATGTCTAGGTAAAGCTGAAAAACAGCTTGGGTTGGGGGCAAAAGAAGGCTGCATTTAATTCATTCCACAATGGGGAGTTTTTAAAGGTGTTTGAGGAGGGTAGAAAGCAGAAAGTTTCTCAGACTGAGCAGCAGAGAACAAAATCTGTTAACAGGGACTGAAATCCAAGAAAAGTGAGGAAATGGCAAGCATATCCCCAAAAGCCTTCAAAGTCACCTGGCCCAGCTGAATTTTATTCCAAGGTATAGAAATAACTTGCAATGGTGAATGATGAATTATTCTTGAAAAGTGAAAACCTTTAGAGCAGTGGTTCTCAACCTTCCTAATGCTGCGACCCTTTAATATTCATATGTGGGCATATCTGCACGTGGGCAGACCCGCCTGGAGACGGATAGAGGAATGGTGTCTCGGCTCCTAAGACCGTTGGAAATATGTGTTTTCCGATGGTCTTAGGTGACCCCTGTAACCACTGTGAAAGGGTTGTTCAACTCCAAAGGGGTCGCGACCCATAGGTTGAGAACCGCTGCTCTAGAGGTCCAGCAGAGCGATACAGGTCTGGGGAAAGTCCTGATTTTCCAAAGGGGAAAGAAGTATTTTTCTTCCAAGTGTCCCAATCTGAAAGTGGATTCTTGGCAAAATTCTTGGGATGACTCATAAGCTCTTAAAAGGTGGTGATCTCTACAAACTGACATGGTTCTTCAAGAAGGTGGCATGCCAAATTCACTTCCTTTCCTTTTTGGGCAGTGTTACTGCACTGGTAGATCAAGGACATGTCCTACTATATGCAGCACACCTGGATTTCAGTTGGGCATTCAACTTCTGCCTCCTGGCTTACCTGGCTTCCTTTAGGCATCAGCTGAAATTCCATCCTCTCCCCCATGTTCTAGTACCTTCCTTCTGAGATCATCTCCTTTTATCCTGTATACACTTTGTATGTTGTGTCCCCCTTTACACTGAATTGTGAGCTCCCTGAGGGCAGTGGCTGTTTCTTTCTCAGCTTTACTAGCACTCAGCATACTGCCCAACACATAGTAGGTGTTTACTAAAAGCTTATTGACTTACCTGAAAAAAAAGCATTAATAAATTTTGTTTCAATATATACAAATTCCCAGCACACACTCAAGTGAATTTGGCAAAGCAGTCTCTTGTAACATCTTTGTGGACAGGCTATTGTTCTAAGTTAGCATTCTCTATATTCACCCTATTTTCTCAGACAAACTCCTAAAAAATAAAAGAGATCTCTACTTCTTGCCTGCAGTTCCTCTTCTCCACTTCACTTACACTGCTCTCCTTCATGTCTTCACTCTTTGCAATCTGGCTTTTGTCTTCATTATTCTACTGAAGTTGCTCTCTCCAAAATTACCAGTACTCTATTAATTGCCAAACCTGATGGTCTTTTTTCCCAGGCCTCATCCTTCGATGTTCCATAGGCATCTCACATCCAACATGTTCAAACAGAACTCATCTTTTGCCCAAATTCCACTCCTCTTCCACACTTTATTCCTGTCAAGGTACCACAATCCCCTCAGTTTCTCAGGTTTACAATCTCAATCTTTTCAGTTTCTTACTTTCTCTCACATCACATATGTCATTTGCTAAATCTTCCCCAACACCTTTTGCACCTGACGCCTTCTCATAACTCACATAACCACACTTAGTTCTGTCTCCTATCACTTCTTGACTAGCTACTGCAATAGTCTCAGAATTGATCACCCCACTTTCTTCCCTCCACTCCATCTTCCACACAGCTGCAAACATTATTTTTTCTTAATTGTAAATCTAACTATATCACTCTCCTACTCAAAAAATTCCCAAAAGGGTCCCTATTGGGGAGTTCTATTCCCAAACAGAAACTCTTCTGTTTGGAATTGAAAGACCTTCACAATCTGCCCCGACCTGCCTTTCTGACCTTATTATAGATTACTCCTCTTTCCACATTCTTGCCTTTAGTCATATATGACAATATCTTTATGCTCTTCTATTGTCTATTTTCCATTCTTAGAATGCCTTCCCTTTCTCATGTCTACTTCTTAGAATTCCTGTTCTTAAGGTATCACCTCATACCAATGAGATTGGTTAATATGACAGAAAAAGAAAACTATAAATGTTGGAGAGGATGTGGGCAAAGTGGGAAACTAATGCATTGTTGGTGGAGTTATGATCCAACCATCTGGAGAGTAAGACCAAAGGACAACCAAATGCAACCAACCAAACCCTTTGGTCTGGCAACACCACCACTAGGTCTGTATCCCAAAGGGATCATGAAAAAGGGAGAAGGATCTACATGCACAAGAATATTTATAGCAGCTCTTTTTGTGGTAGCAAAAAATTGGAAATTGAGGGGATACCCATCAATTGGGGAATGACTAAACAAGCTGTGGTATATGAATGTAATGTGCCACTATTGTGCTTTAAGAAATGATGAGCAGGTAGGTTTTAGGAAAACCTGGAAAGACTTACATGAACTGATGCAAAGTGAAATGAACAGAACCAGGAGAACACTGTACACAGGAACAGCAATAGTGTATGATAATTAACTATGAATGACTGAGTTCTTCTCAGCAATGTAATGAACCTAAGACAATTACAAAGGACTCATGATGGAAAATGCAATCCACATCCAAAGAAAGAACTGTTGGAACTCTAAACGCAGATTGAAGCATGCTACTTTATTTTTTTTTCATGGTTTTCTTCCCCCTTTTAGTCTGTTTCTTCTTTTACAACATGACTAATATGGAAATGTTTTACATGATTGCACATATATAACCTATATCAAATTGCTTACCATTTTAGGAAGAGGGGAGGGTAGGGAGGAGGGAGAAAAATTTGGAACTCAAAATTTTGCAAAAATGAATGTTAAAAATTCTCTCTCTCTCAAGTTGGAAAAAAATGATTTAAAAAAGTTCACGTTCTCCTTTAAGATCCAGTTCAAGCACTAACTTCTATTAAGAAGCCTTTCTTGATTCTCCCAATTGTTAGTTCCCCAAACTACCTTTATTTTGTTTATATTGCAGTCTATATGTACTTTATATACACGTACATATAGACACATATCTACACAATGTACTTTATATGTGCATATATACACACATATGCACATACATACACATATATGTGTATGAATACATACACTTACCTTTTATCCCCCTGAAGCTTCTTAAAGGTACGAACTGTTAATTTTTATGTATGTATCCGTACCTGGCATATAGCAGGAGGTCAATAATTGACTGACTGATAAGATGGGGGTCCTTTAATAATAGAGAGATAAAGAGCTAGTTAAAGGCCAGCTCCTAAAAATGGTAATTAATGAATTGATATTAATCTGATCTCTGCTGGGGTTCCATAGAACTGTGTCCCTGGCCTTATTATAACAATTTAAAATAAATAATTTGGATGAAATCACAGATGGAATAGTTACCAAATTTGAGGCTGATGTGCAGTTTGGTATATAGCTAAGTAAATTTATAAATAGTATGTTAGATGGAAAAATCAGGAGCTAAAAAGATATAAACAGTCTAGAAGGACAGATCACATAATAAGATGAAATGTAACAGGGATAAATGTAAAGTACTGGATCTGAACTTAAGTTAAAAAAAATACACAAGGGGCCACTAGGTGGTGCAGTGAATAGAGCACCCGCCTTGGAGTCAGGAAGACATGAGTTCAAATCCAGCCTGAGACACTTGACACTCTTATTAGCCGTGTGACTTCGGGCAAGTCACTTAACCCCAACTGCCCTCCAAAAAGCAAAAAAATAAAAAATAAAAATACACAAGTACAAAATAAGAGAGGTGAGCTCGGTATCAGTCCATGTGAAAAAAGACTTTGGGGTTTTGGCTGACTGCTTGCAGTCCTAATATAATCTATCTTCACATAATTCCACACATTTTCCATTACTTGTGACAGTTTCTTAGTCTGTCCTTCTAATCTCCTTTATGTTAGGATATTCCTTCTTCCTAACAATCAATTAATTCAAAATGAGTTAAAAGTATGTAACACGTAGGCCAGAAGGTGAATTCAGTTTTAGGCTGCATTCATGCCGGCAGAGCGAGCCTACAGTGAGATTGCTGATTGTCCTGAGGCTGCATCTGAGGGGCAGATCCCTTCACCTGTGGAGTATTTGGAGATGTTTTAGGAATCGTAGTGACAAACCTATGCTGAGGACAGTGACCAGGACTGTGAAGGAAACTATGACCGTGTTTGAAAGAACCAGATGGGGATGCGTAATGTGGAGAAGAAACAGGAAAACTGTCTTCACAATCTTTGAAAGGGCTATCATATGAGATACAACAGTTGGTTTGTTTTTTGCTTGATGATAGAGGGGGTGGAGGACAGAACCAGGACCAACAGGTGGAAGTAGCTGAGCAGCAGATTCTCAGCTAAATACAAGGAAAATTATGCTACAATTAAAGCTTCGGTGGGGAAGCTTTATTTATTTAAGGGAAGATGGGTTTATAAAGTTGTGGCTAGGTCCTTTGAAATTTGCATGAATCCACTTCTAAGGGCTTATCCACGGAAAGTGGCCCATCAGCCTTATCCTGGTCCCTTTTTTTAGAGAATCAGTGAAACTCAGGGGTCATTGAGAGGCAGGACTGCCCACTCTTTCCTTGGCTCCACACAAAGGTCTGGTCTGAGATTTAGTAATGGGACAGTTGTTGCGGCTCGCTGTCATCACAGACTGGTACTTCTTTCCCACTGCCACAGCCCAAAGGCAGCCTAAATATTGTGCAGAGAGATAAATGCAGGTGCTTCTCACCTTTGCTCCCAATTTACTCCCAACCAACTACAACAGTGACATTTGTCCTAAGGTGGAATACACTCCCTTAGAAAGTAGAGAGTTCCTTGTCACGGAAGGTGTTCAAGTGAAAGCTTTTCCTTCTGCATTTTGCAAAAGAGATTTCTACCCAGGTATGGATTGCACCAAGAGGCTCCTTCCACTTTGAGATTTTGTGAGCACAGCTGTATTTTGGGAAGGTTAATCTGACAGGGGTGTGTGTAATAACTGGGAGCAGAAAAGACCAGAGGTATGGGAGACTAGTTAGGGAGCTATTGAAATAGTGCTTGGTGAAATGATTAAGGCTTAGAGAAAGATCTCCAAAATTCTAAATAGAAAATATATTAAACTGAATGCCAGAGAAGAAAAAATAAAAATGTTTCACCCCAAATATGGGGGTGGGGAGGGAGTAGAATCTTTATGGGTAAACAGGGGGAGAGACTAAGTATTACTATGTCACCTACTATGTGCCAAGGCACTATGTGCACTTTACAAACATTGTCTCATTTAATTCTCACCACGACCAGGTGAGGTAGGTGCTCTTGTTACCCCCTGTTACAGTCCGAAGGAACGCAGGCAAACAGAGACTAAGTGACTTGCCTGGTGTCAGGTGGTATGACGCTTGACATGCATGGCCAGGGGCATGCCTAGTAAATGTCTCAGGCTGGATTTTATATATATATCTATATCTATCTCTCTATATAGATATATATATGTATACATACATACAATAAACTTTTTTAAAAAGTTGTCTGCACTGGTAACCTGTTTCCCCTCCTTCTGTTCACTTTATGTCCTCTTGTCATTTTTGCTCAACAGACCTTGTTCTCCAGGAGCTCAGAAGAGAGACTAGGGCAGGGTATAGACAGCTGGGGATCATCTGCACTGGGATAACCAGGTTTTCCTGGCTCTGGGCCCAGGGCTTGGTCTGCTCAACCACCAGCTGTTGTATCTACATTAGTAAGTTTGTACCTAGATAAGATTCCAAATATTGTGTGAGGGCAACATATGAGAAATAACATAGAATTAAGTGACTCTATTTCTGACCAGGTTGAAAGGACTACGATGTGTCTCTAGGCCCAGGGACAGCTGACGGTTGCAATCTTGCAGTTGGTCTCTTCCCCATGATGGGCGGCAGGCTGAAGCTGTGGGCAGGGCTAGTGGAGAGGTAGATGTTGTGGCTTCAATCAGAAAGCTACTTTTATTCCTCATGGGGTAACAAGGAAAAGGTGCTGGATAATTCTGGCCTTGATTGTCCCCACAGTTTCATAAACTCACTAAAAAAGGGACAAGTGATTGGAAAATCAAGGAGTATTTCTCCCTTCATTATATCCAGGAAAGGAGTTCAGGGAGTCTAGATTTTTTGAGGGGTGAGTAAAAGGAATAGCACTGATCAATTATGGGCCCTCACAAAGATGATTAATTTTGGAAATATCCAGGAATGAGGGAGCCACAGAAAAGATTTTCCACAGGACCTTGGACTCTTTATGAGGAAATAAGGCAGTGGGGGAAGTAAGCAGGAAAGAATGCACAGCAGCTGTTGGATGGAGTGAGGATGCCCCACACTTGTGGGCCTTCCAAAGCCCCCAGAGAAATATCCAGAATTCAGAATACAGGTCAGTGAGCACAAAGGTCCTTGATGTGATTTATAGGGATTTCAAATTTTATCTGGGAGGAAGAATGTTGCGGATAAGACAAAGACAGAACTGGTCCATACTGTTTCAAACCCGTAAAGTGACCTCCTTCTTCTGTGTTAGAAGTAGCATTTACCTGCACACAGCTTAGGCTAGTTTTTCCTCAAAAGGCAAAGAATTATGCTCGAGGTTTAACTGGTGCAAGGGACTAAGGCTCCAACCACTGACACAGTTTCCTAGGTCGATGATTTGGAATAGTGTGAAGGCCGCAGGGATGAGACCTCAAAGGCTCCTCAGGCTTGATAAGGGCGGCTAACTGGGTGCTGTGCTCAACTGAATCAGGGCAGTAGCCCTGATGGAGACCCCTCCCACAGTACCAGAAACTTTTTTGTGAAATGTCCAATTTCATTGTAATCCCAAGTCTGAACCACAGGGCCTGTCTGACTCCCTCCCAGCAGATAATGTCACTTCCTAAACAGAAACCATTTCATGTTGCTCTTCCTTTCCCCCCAATTCTATACTTCAAAACTTCTTGGCATCACGCCTTCTCTTCTCCTGTGGCTGATGGAGAGGTGGCCGTTCTCCCTAAGGTTACAATCTTCTCTTGATGCCCGCAGTCATTCCCTCTGCCTAATCTTCAATGTCTCCACATCTACTGCTATCTAAAAACATTCCCACAATTTCCCATCCTTTAAGAAACAAACAAAAACTTCCCCAGAATAAACTCTTCATTTTACTCCATCACCCCTCAAGTCATCAGCTTAGATATCTCTGAATGTTGATTCATAGAGATGTGTGTGTTATGTATAAGTAGGCTGATAGGGCATGTATACATGTATATTGACAGATATGCACAGAACAGCACAAGTCACATGTGCACATGCCTGTTGACATATGGGTATACGTGCATGTCTGTGGATACTGCATGCATATGTATGTTAATATATGTGCATGTCCATGTCTGTTGGTTCATCAGTGTGGGTATATATATTGACGTGTGTGTATATGCATATATGTATATATATGTAAATACAGGTGAGTATGCGTATGTGTGCATATTGATGCATGTGCAGAGATGTGTGCATACTTGTGTGGGTATACAAGCATACTAATACATGTGCGTATATATATATCAACGTCAGTATGTTTATAAGTGCATGTTGACATTGATGTATGTGGGTGTGTTAATGCATATATGTATGTGAGGGTGTGTGTACATATCTCAATGTACACACCTATGTACACATGTATGTTAATACATGCGTGGACCTGCATACCTACCAACCTATCTACATATGCATGGATCTATAAACTCTTAGTCCCCTCCTCCTGTTCACCGTGTGTCTTCTTGTCATTTTGATCAATAGGCCCTGCCTGACGAGAGAGACTAGGGCTGGACATAGACAGCTGGGAAATGACAACTGACCCCATGGGAGCTGATGAAATTGGCACAGGAGTTAGCACAAGAGTGAAAAGAGAAGGTGACTGAGGGCAGTGTCTTGTGGGCATGGTGGCAGGGATGAAGAACCCCCAAAGGGGGCTGCGGAGTGGTCAGCCACAGAGGCACACCAAGAGAGAGCAGTCAGGAAAACCCAGAGAGGAGAGTCTACAGGAAGATGATGAGACGCCGCAGAGAGGTCCCGAAGGATGGAGACTGACGAGATGCCGTGAGATTGTCTGATGAAGAGAACACTGCTACCTGGGGAGAAGAGTTTTGGCAGAATGATGACAGACTGATGATACTGCAGGATTCTTAGAGACCATCTCAGCAACCGACTTACTTTATAGATGACAAACTCAAAAGACTTGCCCAGCCTTCTGAAGGTCGTAAGTAAAGTAGCAGGACCTGGATTTACAACCGAGTTCTCCTAATTCCAAAGCTAGCAAGCACTCACTTCATATTACCATCTTGATCGCTCTCTCTCTCTTTCCATAGGTGTGTATATGTGCGTATACATACGCACATCTATATCTATATATTCTTTAAGCTACAAATTCTACAGCTGTTTGTGTTACATATAAATTGGTCTATGGGAAAATCTGTTCCCTTTATTTAGGTTTCCGTAAGCTCAGCTGAGAGACGAACAAATCAAATCAAATCAACAGAAACTTCTCTCACCTGACTTACTCTTATTAACTTCTTTTTAGCAACCAAGTCCTCCATTGGTATATATGCAATGATATGGCTATGTCTTGATAAGTGCAAATAATAAAAATGGGGTTGTGTGTATTGGAATTTATACTACTCCAAGTTTTACTTGATGTAAAATATGGTTAGTGTGGTTCCAGCCAGTGGAAATGCTCAGTGTAAATCTGAATAATGTGATCACTTGAAGGAAGTCATTATTTGGACTCATTGGGACCTATTGGGATTATATACAATATAAAGGGCAGGGGAGAAAATAAACAAATGTGGACCAAGGCAGTGTAATGGCAACAGAATTGAAAGATCCCCTTGTGTTGGCTTGGTTTTCAGGCTGAGTGTTAAAACCCAGAGCTTGTGAATCCCACTTGTGGGATGGACTTGTTGACATGAAGAGAGAGTGCTGAACTGGGAGGAGCTGTGGATTTGGAAAAAAGGCCCAAGCAGAGGAAGCCAGAGTTGCTGAAAGACTGCTGGGGGCCAGTTGGAGCTGCCCAGGACTTTTGAGAACTGCCACCCAGAGCTGCCAGGAACTGAGGAGGCATGGCTGTAACGCCGGCATTTTGTCTGTCTGTTTTGATGTTGTTTTGCCAGATTCATCTGCTCATGCAGGACAGTGTTGCTGTTGTAGAGGCCCTGGAACCTGGCTGTTGGTTCAGAAGCCCTGAAGGAGAATTTCCTTGTTGTATGTTTACAGAAATCCTGGAAGAGGGCCTTGCTGATGTTTTCAGGGGTTCTGGGACTGTTCTGCACGCAGAGAGTGACTTGAT
>CM053580.1:46429457-46443168 GCA_028627135.1 Pseudochirops cupreus
GATAGCGAGGACTCCAAGACAGAGGCCCAAGACGGCGACCTGTCCAGGCCGCTCAACGCGAGAGCACTGGCCTGAGAACAATTGCTCAGTCCCCCTGCTGCCTGCAGGCTGTGGGTGGGAAGCTGCAAAGCTGAGGCAGGTGCAAAACCTCTGCCTTTTGCTTTTCTGCTCTGGAAGCCTTCCGCCTGACTGCTTATCTCCCCCTTTCACAATTCCCACTCGCAGCTGCTGCTAATCCGCTCACCTGAGAGGCTCCTCAGCTCCTCCCGTCCAGCCGCCCCCGGGGCACAGCCGTGGCTTCAGGCCAGGCTGGTTTTGGTTCGCAGTGCTGATATGGTTCCTCGTAGCCGAGCTGACTTTAGTGGGAAGTATCTTTGTGTGCATTTTGGAGTTCTAGGATTGGTTTAGAGTCCTATTTTATGGGTATTTTGGGGTGGCTATGTGAGAGCTGCGCTGTGTTGCTGCTGCTACGCTGCTATCTTGGCTCTGCCCCCCTCCACCTCACTTCCTTTTGGGTTCCCTGGCTTCCTTTAGACTGAGTTCAGATACTTTCTTCTGCAGGAGGCCATTCCAGATGCTAATGACTTTCCATTTTAAATTACCTTGATCCCCCTACTCTCTCGAGATCTTATGTGTACTTTGTTACTTACATATTATTTCTTCCGTTAGAATGTAAGCCTCTTACAGGCAGACTTTTTTTGGGGGAGGAGGGTCTTTTCATCCACAAGTGCTTAGCACTGTGCCTTCCATGTAGTTAAGCACTTAATAAGGTTTGTTGACTGACTGTACTCTGTGTTAACTGCCTGGGACAATTAGGCAAATACCCTGATAACTGTGTCACATTATCAATTGGTTATATTTAGATAGTAGATATTGTTAGGCATTATTTCCAGAGTATTTTACAATTAAAGTTACTATGAAGCAATATATGTAAAATACTTTGTAAATTTTAAGCACTCCATTGCAGCCTGGCTATTATTAATAAGCATAAATGAAATTATTTAGGTATTTGGTATTTTCAGTAGAATTGTTTCTTTTTCACATAGAACATGTTAACTGTTTTAAAAATAATGAAGTTCCTGTTTTGTTTTGTTTATGTGGCACCCTTTGTCTTTTAGAGCATAGTAGATAGATCTTCAAGTTCAAATACAGCTTCAGATAACTTACTAGGCATGGGACCCTGGACAGCTATGGATTCTGTCTCATTTTACTCATCTGTAAAATGGAGATGATAATAACACCGACCTCGTTGGGTGGTTGTAAGGATCACATGATGTTTGTATTGTGCTTTTGCAAACCTTAAAAATGCTATGTAAATGTTAGCTGTAGCCCTGCCCCTGCCCTCCCTAGTAGACCATTTTTGGTAATGATAAAAGAAAGGGGGAGGAGGGAACGCAGTTCAGCAATATCAGTCAGTTTATCAGCCACCTATGACAGAGCGGGCAGAGTTCCACACTCGGAGTCCCCTCACTTCCAGAACGGGTCTTCCTAGTGCTTCTCTTGGACCAAGGTTGGTTGCTGTAACTATACAGTGCTCACTTTCCATTCTTTCCCTTTACATTGTTGTGAGCCTTGTCTGTGTTGTTTTCCTGGTTCTGCTTCTTCTGTCCTGTATCATAATACTTACCTCCATTCATATTTGTTGTTCTTTATAGGACAAGAATCATTAAGCTTTAAAACCTGAACTTGGGCCTGACGTGGTTGTGATTTCTATGACACTAGATCAACTAGGCTAGATAAAAGAAAGAAAAACATGTATCTATTAGACTGATATATTTTAAATTTGGACCTTGGGTTTGAATGTTTTCTGAAGTATTGGAATAATCAGGACTGTGTTATTTTTGTCTGTTGTTGGTTTTTTTGACTAATTTTAAAAGATTTTTGAGATTAAGCATTTTAAAAAGAAGATGGCTTACTATTATCAGTACTTTGTGATGATCCCTAGTTCTAGTGATAAAATAACTTAAAATTGTATCAATAATGAACTATACTTGGCAAATTTTTAACATTGAAGTGATTTTACTTTGCTTACTTAGTGCCTTTTCAGATGGACTCTTCTGTCTGTTGAAAACGAATTAGTAAATATTAGTATAACAGATTTGGGTGCTGAATTTACTCCCAAAACATAATAATGTATTATAAGCTATATAAATTGTTTGCATTGCCCATTGCAGATAATTGAGTTGATTGGATAATTTGAAATTTACAGTGAAGGCCTAAATAATATGCCCTGATGCTATTGTTAAATAATTTGCGTCTCCAGCAGTGTTAAAATGGTAGGTTGGCTTTAGCTCATTCCCATTGTTTCCTGTTAGAAAGAATACTCTTGTTGCAGCAAATGTAATGATGTCATTACCCATACATAGATTCTGAAAGCTTTTATTTTTTTGTAAACATAAGTGCCAATCACCAGTCTTCTAAGACCTATTCAGTTTGAATTTATATTTTAATCAATTTGTCAAATATAGTGAATTTTGGAAGTACTCCTTTGCTCCAAGTATAAACTTGCATTGTCAGTCCCTTCTTAACTACATGTGCATGAACAGAATACTTTGTGCTATATACTTGAGGTCACTCTCTCAATCTGATCAATTGTAGGAGTGATTTTTGCTCATTGAGGACGTTCTGATCAACAGCAGCAAGCTTGTCCATTAGTGATTAACTAAATTTTTCAGGAAAACAATTTTGAGTTTGCATTTATTTACTTATCTGCAAATGATTGAACAAAATGGAGTAATCAATTCTGCTCTCCCCCAAAATCTGTTTTCAACGTTATTCACATGTTATAATACTAATAATTATGCATCATTATATGTATATATGTATACATATGTATTATGTATAAAATTTGAAAAAAAAACAACCAAATTTTAAAATGATGTAAAACTGATTAGTATTTAACTCCAGAACCAGTAGGGAACCACTTATTGAGTATGAGAGTGACACTATTCAACCTGCATTTTAGGAAAAACCATTTTGGTAGCCAGGTAGGGGATGGTTTGGAAGGGGAAGAGACTTGGTGCAGGGCAGGGTTACTAGTTAGCAGGCTACTGCAATAATTCAGGTAAGAAGTAATGAGACCCTGAACTGGGGTGGTGTCCGTGAGTGAGAAAAGGGGACAAATGCCGAATATGAGGAGGTAGCAACAAGCAAGATTTTGCAGCTGATTAGATATGTAGGGGTGAGAGAGCACAGAGTAGTGGAAAATGACACTTGAGGTGGTAAACCTGGATGACAAGAAGGATCATTGGTATCCTTTACAGCAGTGTGGAAGTTTAAAGAAGGAATGAGCCTGGGGGAAGATAATGTAATAAAAACCATCATCCACATATTATAACTCCTACATTCTTACTCATTCTTTCCCACTCAAACAAAAAGAAGAAGGTGGGGCTTTTATGCACTGGTCACTTATTTCCTGGGGAGCTCCCTCTTCAGAGGGTACCTGCTATAAGGCCACTGGTTGATCTGTAGGTAAGGGGGTGATTATGCTGCGGGTGGGGGGGTTTCCCAATAGCATAACTTCTGTTGGTTGGGAGCATGGACAATGGAAGGAGGACCTGGAGTTGGGAAGGGTTGAGGTAAGGTGTGGTTAAGATGGACAAAGTTCCGTGCTGGGGTTAGCACAACATATTTTTCTATTTTTTTTTCCTTTTTTGCTTTTTGGAGTGGGGTAGGCAGGGCAATTGGGATTAAATGACTTGCCCCCCAGGTCACATGACTAGTAAGTGTTAAGTGTCTGAGGTCAGATTTGAACTCGGTCCTCCTGGTCAGGACTGGCGTTCTATTCACTGCACCACCTAGCCACCCCATAACATATTTTTCAGTATTCATATTAGTTAGTTATAATTTTTGGGATTAGGTGACAGTCTCCAAAGGGGTTTAACACCGCACTTTAGAGATTGTTGTTCAAGAGGGCAGTGGTCATTCCTCCCTTCTGAAGGTCCCTGTGTTGTGTTCTGTATGTCCTTGAATGAAAAGTTCATGCACTGTAATTTATGATCAGCACATCATAACAATTGGAGAAATGATAATTGAATAGCTGCTCTGGAAAAACAACAACAACTTTACGTCAGAGAGGTAGGATGATTGGTATGTATAGTGAATAGAGAACTGGCATAAAAGTTGGGGAATATGGAGTTTGTTAGTCAGGTAAGTGATGCAGTAGGTAGAGTGCTGAGACGAGTCAGAAAGACGGGTTCAAATCCAGCCCTAGACATTTAATGACCGTGTGACCCTGGGCATATCATTTTAGCTGTGCTTTAGTCCCTCATCGGTAAGATGGGCATCAATATTAGCACTTATCTCCCAGCAGAGATCAAGTGAAGATAATATTTGTAAAGACTTTTGCAAGCCTTAAAGAACTATATAAATGCTGCTATTATTGTTAGCCAGAGAGAATGGAATAAGCATTTATATAGCCTGTTCTATGGGTCAGGTACTAAGCTAAATAAATGGTTTTATAAATTGATGATGATGATGATAACCTATTTCTGACCATCAGTTAACCTGTTGTTGCCCCAGACCACTTTCTTAGTTCAAAAATTGTAGAAAAGACCTCAGTCGACATTGATAGTGAAAATTTCTTACTAGAAGAAATGAAATCAAGTTAAAAAATTGTTATGGTTAATTTAGTACTACTTCAGAGACAGTTATCTTGGTAGGCATCCTATTTCAAGAAAAAAGTAAGTTCTAGTGACATAATTAACTAAAATGATACGTCACCATCATTTCACTGGTGAGCTTTGCCTTTGCCTGTCTTTGTAGAATTTTTCTTAAAGCTCCTTGGCATTCCAAGGTTGGGTGGCTTATAATGACAGTCTAGATGTTTCAGAATTAATTTTAGCATTAGTAGACACAAACCATGTGGAGAATTTTTAGGGCAGTGGAAAGTAGTCTCTTAGCTATTTCAGGTTCTTCCCAGGAAATATAAAATTCAGATACGTATTGTTGAAATATTGTTCTCCTCAACTGCTTCAGTAGATAGCAGTGTATAACATTTTGACTTTTAAGAAAAATGAGCTCTAATATAGACAGTTGGAAGAGCCCTTGGAAAACATCTACCCCAATCACTTTATAGTCAATCAGTTGGAATACAGTACATGTAAACCCTGGTTTTCACCAGACTTAGTTTATGGAAATTTTTTTTTAAGATAAAGAGCTGTGGTTTCCAACTATTTTTGAATATTAGGGCCGTTTTTAACATCAAAAAGTTTGCAGATGCTCACATGGTATGTAGTATTTGTGATATTAATACATTTATTGAAGGAATGCATAATGACCAAAAGCATCTAGGGATTGAGTAATATTTTTGTAGTTTTTAGTAATGCTAAGTGTATTTTAATCATACTAGTATTTACATAGATGTGAAAACAGTGGTAGGTATTGAGACTTTTTTTTTGTTTACAGTTTATAGATTGGCTCATGGCTTTCCTAGATGTCTCAGAACAACTCTAGCTGATTCTTCAGTTTGGGAGCTGTTGAATTAGGTTGTTATTCTTCATTTTATAAAAATTGCCTCCTAATCATGAACTCCTTCATTTGTTTATTTATTGAGCACCTGCTTATGTTCTTGGCATTGAAGTAACTGCCTAAATTCTTTTTTCTTGGCCTCCTGAGGCTAAGATCGAGTATAATTGGTCAGGGAAGGACAAATGAAATCGTACCAGAAATGTAACAGTACAAGGGGTCTACTTGTTCCAAATGAATGACATTTACACTAAGAAATTATTTCACTGGCTAGAAAGATCTCTGGGGTTTGAAGTACTACAGTGAGGCTTCATTAAGTGAATTGGCGATCACTGTAGGATTTGCATAAATGGTTTGGAGGGCAGGCCATTTCTGGTTGAGGCAAACAGCAAAAGTGTAGACTTTGGGTCATGACCATGAAGAGAGCATGTGTGAGGTAGTGATGAACCTGGCCTAACTGGAGTGAAGGAATGAAAGGGAAGAGATTGGAATGGCATGTTTGAGACCAAGTTGTAGAATGCTTAGATACCAACTTAAAGTCTGGCCTTTAGGATACAGTTGGTATTGGGAAATTCATGAAAGTTTTTGAATAGAGGAATGAATAAGAATGAAAGCAGTATTCTAGGAATATTAACGTGGCAAATTGGGCACAAAATGAGTTGTTTGGAAAATTTTAAATGACTTCAACGTGGAAAAATTCTCCTAAAAAAAGTTTTAAGGAATATTTGTCAGGCAGCTAGTGGCTTTTTGTTTTTGTTTTTGTTTTTGCTTTTTGCTTTTTGGAGGTGGGGAAGGCAGGGCAATTGGGGTTAAGTGACTTGCCCAAGGTCCCACAGCTAGTAATTGTTAAGTGTCTAAGGCTGGCTTTGAACTCAGGTCCTCCCGACTCCAGGGCTGGTGCTCTATTCACTATGCCACCTAGCCACCCCCCAGCTTGAATTTTTTAAGCTGTGTGGTGGGAACTGTGCAAAAAGCTGTAGGTACAAAGAAAGGCAAACCTTAGCTCTCCAGAAGCTCAGTCTGTCCTGCTGTGCTTTATTGTCAGATAGAAGGGGCTGTGAGCGGTCAAATGTGAGTACTACCCCAAACCAGGTTAAAATATAATTGGGATAAATAAAAATACAACAAGACATAGATAATGTACGTATGTAGTTTTCTAGGTCAGTATGCAGAGGTTCTTATCGACAGTTTAGTGGCCCCTTTGCTTTTTGAGTTTGCTATGGCAAAAGTGAGTACTTGTTCAATGGTTAAATGTTCAGTTCCTGCTTTAAAAATTGATAGTTTACCCAATGTAAGGTGTTTAATTTTAAATGTGTAAATATAGTTCAAATGGTTTTGATTGAGGACATTGTTGCACAGGACTCTTGCGTTGATAGTACTTAACTTTTCTAGATTACATTTTGCTTTTCAGATTGGATTATTGATATTGTAGTTTTAATTTGAATCATGGATACTTCTGGTTGGATGCTTAAATACCAGATGTATACCCCTTTATGGCTTCACAGTGGGGAAGTATGATCCTTTCAGTGTTGGGTGTACAGCTAAGATGCTAGAAATTTCTGCATGTTGATGATAGTCTTTTATTATCCTTACAGGTCCAGACCTGTAGTTTAATTGGTGTAAAGAGCTTTGGTGAGGAAGTTTCCTCTATCAGTATGGATTATGAACTGTTGCCCAGGGTCAAACAGCCAGTTTGTGGGAGAGGTGACTTGAACCTCTGCGTCTTCCTGACTGAGGTAGTCTCTATCCTCTTTGTTAATGTTGCCTGTCTTGATTGTCTTGTGTGCCAACTCCTGTTACAATCTGGCAAGATAAGTTTAGAATGGTGCTTTTTGTCACTTAAATTGAATAAATAGCATGAAAAGTTTCAGATATTCTAGTATCAGAATAAGGAGCAAAGTTGATGGTATTTCTGCAGTGTGAAGATTTCTACTTGCGTTTTTCCCATGAGGCATATAATTCCATCCCCTGGCTTGAGAAGGAATACTAGAACTGGTGGTGACTCACTAACCCTGAAGTTGGGCCAAATGCATTTGTTTCCTTCCTCCAGTAGATGGCAATGGATAGATTAACTGAATATTTTACAGTAGTTGTTAAATTCTTTAGTGCTTTTTTTGCAAATTATGTTTTTTGAGTGTTAAATTCTTGGATGTGATTTGGAGTAATCCTGTGTCTTTGCTCTGGTAATGCATGTCTAAGAAAACTAGATAGCTCGCCATTGTGCTGCGTTTTCGCGCTTCCTCCAAGTTTCTTTCCTGTATGTTGAAAAAGCTCTGCTCTTGCAGTTGTTTGCTGTGTGGCTGCGCAGCCGTCAGTACGCAGGCAGTTCTGGGTTTTTGGCTTGGCTCGGCAATGTGCTGCTTCTTTTTAGCTCCTTACTGCTTACATTGATTTCTGTTGCCTGTTCGTCAGACCATGTCTTTTTTCCAGGTATTTTCATTTAAACCTTATCAGTTCTATTGGATAGAAGAAAATTTATCAGTTAGATGGTAAAATATCCTTTGCTCTCCTTATAACCTCTTTTTAATAGAGCTGCTTTATTCTATGATGAACAAGTTTTTAGAGATAGGTACAACAGTGTAATTGCTTTACTGCTTTCTTTGGGACAGGCCAAAATCTGATTAATGGGCCAATTTATGTTCAACTTTTGTTGTTCAGATATAGTAATGTGCTGTGATTTGATTTCTGAGTCATTTTTAAAAGGTGGTTGACAAACTATCTTGAATATGCCATATAATAGTAAATTATTTAGAAGGCTTACCTTCCTTGTATTTTTTAGCAGAACTTTAATATCTATATTTTTTGGTATTCTTATGGGGTTAGATTCTTCAGAAGAACAAGTTAACTGGCTGTTTTAGTTAGGTTTAAAATAGCTTCACTGAAGTCTATAGAACAGAGGGTAGATGTGAGTTCTTTGAAAGCTTTACTAGCAGAGCACCAAGGTCCTCACCATTAGACTGTGTTTTCATCTTCTGAAGATGAGGCTTTTTAAGTTTGGAAAGGCTTGATAAGTCATTAGAAGATTGGCCACATAGTGATGATTTTTTTTTTGGTAGAGCAACTTAATTAAGTTAGATACCAAGATTAAAATAGACATGAAAATGAGGGTTTTGTTTGTGCTTAGAGGTAGTGCATATACCTATTAAATCTATTGAATGCCTGAAATATATGTAGTGTAAAATTATTTTAAGAACTAGGTTAGTTTTTACTCCTTCAGAGCATAGTATATAAAGATTATTTTTTATCAGTATTTCTTGAATGTCCGTGAGTGTGTGGGTATGTATGTGTGTGTAGGGGTGTGTGGGTGTGTGGGTAGGGGTACAGAATGATAAAGAGGCCCTCAAGAAGCCTACGGTCTAGAATAGGTGTTAGCCTTTTTTCCCATTTCATGAACCGCCCTGGCAGCATGTTGAAACCCATGGGACCTTCTTCGAATAATATTTAAACATGTGAAACAAAATACATAGTATATTACAAAGGGAACTGAAGATTACTGAAAATAAAGAATTTTTTTTCTCACGTAAGCTGAGGTCCTGGAATCTACCCATGGACCTCAGTTAAGATGTCCTGCCTTAGGTGTATGTTCCTCTTTTTTCCAAATGAAACAATAAATGATAGAAGACCTCACTATGATGAATTACAAAGCAGCCCTGCCTGAACAGTGGGGAAGAGTGTTGGCCTGGAGTCAGGAGGACCTACTTACTAGCTGTTTGACGGGGCAGATTAACTGCTCTTTGACTCGGTTTCCTCATCCATAAAATGAGATTAATAATAGCTCCTATGTCTGGGTTACTTTGAGGATCAAGTGAGATGATATTTGTAAAGTGTTGCCACAGTGCCTGGCACGTAGTAGGTGCTGTATAAATGCCAGCTATTATTATTATAAATTAGTTGTTTTAGTGGCTTATAAATAAACAGAGCTAACATTGGTGTGGATAGAGACAGACTCTAAATCTGTATTTTGCTCCACAACTGGATAAGCCTACTGATTCCATCTTGAAGGAGGTCTCCACTCTTTTTAGAGATCTCTTGCCCCACTAAAGTGTTCTGATGGGATTATCTACAAAGAAAAACATTCTCACTGGAATAACTTCTGAAACCCCAAGGGTAAATTATTCTCCAAATCTCCTGACATCCTGTCCCCATTACTCCATCTCCCAAATGAGGAAAGTGAGCAACCCCACCTGGTAGGTTCCTTTGGCCACTGGTAATATCACCCCAAGCCAGTGTAAAAATCTACATACATGTGTATCTCCTTTGTTCTTTGGCTTTGCTAGCCACCTGGCAGCTGCCCCATCAGCTGATGCTAATTAAACTTTTTCTCTTCTAGCTTTGTCTTTTGATTTGTTAACCTCCAGTCAGAGGTACCAAGGTGGGTGGAATTACCCTCCTGGAGGATCTTAGGATCTTTGTGTTGAGAAGCCTTGCAGAAAGTGGGATTTGAGAGGAGGCTTGAAGGAAACCAGGAAGTGGAGGTGAGAAGTCAGAATGCTTTAGGCTTGGGACAACAGTTTCTGAAAAACCAGTGAATATTTAAGTGCTTACTATATGCCAGGCTCTGTGCCTGCGGACAGATATAAATATGACTAAATATGAATGAGACATGATGAATTCCAGACCAAAGGGATGTAGCTAGTGGGAGAAGACATAACTGGCTTGGGGAGCCCTCTTTACAAATGGAGGTTTTTGGGAAGGAGTTATTTGCTCTGCTCCGTTCCTTAAGTTAGAGGGTCAGAAAGTCCTAATGAGGCTCAAATACCAAAGCTAATGAAGTCTGGTCAGACCATTAATTTCCTGGTCATGAAGTTTCCTGGGGCCATCCATGTTGGAATCTAGTCCAAGGAAGATACAAGGTGTTACATTCAAGGATTAACAAGACTGGCTTAGCTGGATTGAATGAGGCAAGTGTGAAATAGGAGACAAGTGTCAGAGGACTGGCCAGGTAGGGAAGGGAAGGAAAGGTTGAGAAGAGCATTTTATATTCCATCTTGGAGGTAATAAGGGAGCCCCTGGAGATGTGAGTTGGGGGGAGTAACATGTGCTCTAACTTTCAGAGCTGAGTGTAGATTGGAATTGGAAGGGGAAAGGGACAAGCATTTTTTTAAGCCCCTACTGTGTGCTGTGCACTGCGTTTTACAGGTGTTATCATTTGATTCTCAGAACAACAATAGCCATCTTGTGAGGTAGTTCTATTATGATCTCCATTTTATAGATGAGGAAACTGAGGCAGGAATGTTTAGTGACTTGTCCAGGGTCAGAGCACATGTATGTGTTTGAGTTCAAATTTGAGCTTGGGTCCTGCTGACTCCAGGTCCAGTGTTCTATCTACCATGTCACCCAGCTGTCTAGGAGTAGAGACCAGGCTTGATCCAGATCAGGAATGACCCAGAGGGAGGAAAAGGGCACAGCGGAGAACAAAAGTAAACTAACAAGGAAGCAAAGAAAAAATGGATGGCTCTCAACACAACTTTGTAGTATTTCTTCTGTAGACCTTTTTGAAATGGAAACTTATTACTTTGTATTTTGAATCCTCCCATGTTCTGCTGTGCACATATTTTTTTTCTCATTATGTATTTAGGTTTCAATATTTAAGTTTATACTGTTTCTTTTCTTATTGTGTATTTAAGTTTCAGTAATAAAGGAAAAAAAACACTGACCCAAAGCTGTCTAGCTTATCTTCTGGCTTTGCATCCTTTTTTGCTCTCTTGGAATGAGATAGCAATTAGCTCCCAAGATGAGTTCAGTCAGAATGCTGGGGAACCCAGTCAGTTGCTCAAACTAATGTCCCTCCTTTCTTGATAGTTTAAAAATAAGACATGCAATTCATTTCTCATGGAATCCTTGGAGTAGTAGACCAAGTCACACAGCACTTCCTGGTTAAAATCCTCTCTTAGCAGAGGCCTGATACTGCTATTCTGCTGCTGAAGAATCTTCAGTATTTCCTTGTCAAATTGCTCAGCTTGGCACTAAAAACATTTAACAAGGTGGCTTTTTTAAACATTTAACAGCATACCCTTCATACATTCAGCTCCACCAAATTGATTTCCTTGCTGTCCAAACAGCATTCCATTTCCTGCCCCTGTGACTTTGCAGTTCTCCCCTTGTCATGCCTGGAGTACATATGGGTGAATCTCACCTCTGCTTCTCCTTAATCCTGGATACCACCTCCTTCATAGTACCACTTAGTGAAGGTAAACTTCTTGAGGGCAAGGCCTGTTTTTGTTTTTCTTTGTAACTCTAGTATTAACACACAAAGAAGGCATTTGATAAATATCTGGTAGTGGTAATATAACTTTGTTTCTCATATTCCAGTTGGTATTTTGAATCTTCGTCATTGAGGACCTTGATCTTTTTTTTTTTTTAAACAAAGTATACAATTTCTGTGTTGAGGATAATATTTTAATTTACTAAAAAAATGTAATGAAAGATTAAGAGTGCATATCGACTGGGGTAATAAATTTTTGAGCATCTGTTTTTCTACTTATTTTTACATAGTGGGATATGTATACATATGATAAGAAACTTTAGAGGAATTTGTAGGTTCAGACATATGTTCTATATAGGTAATATTTTAATATCTTGATCATGTTTGTCTGAAAAAGTAAGTTTGATAGTAGGAATTTTCTGATGACTTCATTTACAGAACTTGAGGCTGGAATGCACTTAGCTTCCTTCAAGACTTAGTTCATCTTTTTAGTTCGAAGGACTCTTCCTAATAGACACTGTAGCTAGTACTTTGCCTCCTCAGATTATCTGATATTTACTTACTTATATACCTGTACTAATATTCTCTATTCTCTTGATGACTTGAGTGGTTTTTTTGGTTTGTTTTTGTTTTTTGAATACAAGCATGTAGTGACCCCCTTCCCTCAGAAAACAAAACCAGTGTCTTGTATTCAATTTGCTTTGTTAATTAGTTTTCCTTTGTTTAATGTGCTATTTGATATTTTGGCTTTTGATAGAAATGTAGGTTACTGGATAGCTGTTTTCTCAGGTCCCATTCGCATGCTGGACTGTTGAGTATAGAATTCCAGTAATGGAAAGGAACTGCTATGATGTCAGAGGCATAATTTAAAAATTGTTTTTTTTAAAATTTTTATTAAACATTTTTTTTTATTGATTTGTTTGTTTACTTTTAGTTTACAAGATTCAGTTCCACAATCCCTTGAGTTTCAAATTCTCTCCCCCCCTTCCTCCCTGCCCCCACCCCATGGCAGCATGCAATCAAGTATAAGATCTGAAAATACTTTCACATTGAACATTACTCTGGTAGTATAGAAGGGTTGTAACCAATGGAATAAACAGTGGGAAAGAGGACACAAAACCAAACATGGAAAAGAAAGAGAGCGTGTAGTTTGCTTCAGTCTGCATTTAAACTCTGTTCTTCCTAGATCTTTCTCTGAATGTAGACATCTCCTTCCATCCTGAGTCTTTTAGAGTTGTTTTATAACCATGTGTTACTGAGAAGAGTCCAGTTTATCAAAGTTGGTCATCACACATACGTTGTGTCTGTCATTGTGTGCAGATTTCTCCTGGTTCTGCTCTTCTCACTTAGCATCAGTATAAGTACTCCAGGTAAATTTGAAGTCCATCTCCTCCTCATTTCTTATAGCACAATAGTGTTCCATTACATTCCTATACCACAATTTGTTTAGCCATTCCCCAATTGATGGGCATCCCTTTAATTTCCAATTTTTGCCACCACAAAGAGAGCTGCAATAAATATTTCTGTCCATATGGGTCTTCTCCCCCTTCTATGATCTCTTTGGGATACAACCCTAGAAGTGGTATTGCTGGGTCAAAGGGTATGCAATTATTTATAGCCCTTTGGGCATAGTTCCAGATTGCTCTCCAGAATGGTTGTATCAGTTCACAGCTCCAGCAAAAATGCATTAGTGTTCCAATTTTTCCACATCCTCTCCAGCATTTGTCGTTTTCCTGTTTTGTCATCTTAGCCAATCTGACTGGTGAGATGTGGTTACCTCAGAGTTGTTTTGATTTGCGTTTCTTGAGTCAGTAGTGATTTAGAGCATTTTTTTCATATGCTTATAGATATCTTTAATTTCTACCTTTGAAAATTGCCTGTTCATATCCTTTGACCATATATCAATTGGGGAATGACTTGTACAATTTAAAAATTGTTTCCAAATTTACTTTTGATGACTTAAAAAATTTTCTGGGGGGCAGTCTGTAAATTTGAATCAGGCATTAAAACTTTACTTTTTACAGGTTCTGTTGTATATAA
>CM053580.1:46443268-46470381 GCA_028627135.1 Pseudochirops cupreus
CCCCCCCCCCCCCCCCCCCAGCGAATTGCTTAATTCTATTCAAGCATCAGAACTCATTTGAAACCTATCAAAAAGAAACGGTTCCCTAAGCTCTTTTTTTAAACAAAAAAGAAATTTGGTTTTATTGATGTATTTTGTTTTTAATATTACAGTTATTTTCCATCTTCTCCAACTTTGAACCATCCCTTTTGGCAAATGAAAACAAAAGCAATTGAAATGGTGACAGTATCTAACAATACACATAATATTCTAATAGACTCTCTCCCCCTTTTCTGCTTTAAGGGAAGAGATATGTTACATTATTTTCCATATTTGAATTGAACTTCCTTTTTGGTGATCTCTTTTCATTTGCATTATAGATATAAGATCCTAGGTTTAGAAAGACCTCAGAGACTATGTAGTATGACATTCTCAATTTATCAATGAGGAAACAGACCTAGGGAAGGTTAAGATGGAATTCCATTCGAAGTCTTCTAGAGTAAATAATCTCCACTATGTTTTTTTCTCTCTTTGTTTTGCTTATTTTCCTTTACTAGTTCAAATAATTGTTTACACGTTTTTCTCAATCCTTTTTTTTCTCTCTAAAATAAAAGCAAACTAGACCTATGATTTCATTGTAATGCCTGATGAGGAAATTACCTCCAACAATGCATATTGGTACTTGCTCAAAATTTATAGACTCAGAAAGTTGCTTCTGACACTGAGCACAGAGATGAAGTGTTTGCTGGGGATTTGCAAGTTTTTCAGAGTTGTCACCTTGTCCTTTTCCCAAATTTTCTCTATTATTATCTAGGTCATCACTATTCTAACAATTATCTAGGCTTGAACCTCATTGTCATTCTCCTTTTTCGTACTTCTTCCACTTACTCAGTCTGTTGCAAAATCTTGTAGGATCTATCTTCATAACATGAAAAATGGGGAGTCTGTCTAAATTATCTCTCCTTTCTAATTCATCCTCCACTCAGATGCTAAAGTGGTTTTCTGTCAGACCAAGTTAATACCTCCCCCCTAAACCCCTAACCCCCCCCAGTTTCCAGTGGCTACCTTTTTACCTCTAGGAATGTAAAATGTTCTTTGTCATTTAAATCCCATCACAGTTTGATCCTGACATACATTTCCATTCCAGTCTTGTAACATACACTTGTAGTCTTAGAGTTAATACTAGTCTTGTTGATGTTCCTTGAACACAAAGCTCCCATCTCCTGACTGACTACCTTACCTGCCTTTTTAGTGGCTGTCTCCCATACCTGCAGTGTTCCCTCCTAATTTCTGTTTCCTCGGTTTCCTTAAGGCCTCAGTTCAAATCTTACTTTCCAGGAGAGATCTTTCCCATTCTTGCTAATCTTTCCCCAATACCCTCTCTCTGGTTTGTACATAAGTGATTCTATGTTGTCTCCATCATAATATGAGCTCTTTGAGAGCAGTAGTAACTCTTTGCTTTTCCTTGTATCTCCAGAACTTAACATAAAAGAAATGCTCCTTGTCTAATAGGGTGGTGGTGATAGTTGTTATTAATGTTGTTTTTAAGCTTTCCTTTCTCCTTCCATCCTGCTGCTGTCTTTGTGTCTGAAAATTTTTCTCTTCTCATCTCCCATATTTGCTTTCTCTAATCTCTATGACTAAATATGCTAGAATTTTGTATAAAGCAAAAGTATCAGAGTCCAGAAGGAAATCCTCAGAGATGGGGGAGGTTCTCTCTTTAAGCATAGTGAACATAGGCTTAGTCAGTCCCAGACCCTGTGCTAAGCTCTGGAGATACAAAGAATGGTAAGACCACATCTTGTCCTTTGGGAGCTCCTATTCTAATGGGGACACAGTATGTAAATTACAGAGTACATGTAAGATGGATTCAATGTGTGAGGAAGATAATATCAAAGGAGAAGGCACTGGTAGACGGGAGAGGTCTGAGAAAAGGATTTTGTGGAAGGTAGGATTTGAGCTGTGTTACAGAAAGCCAGGAAAAGCAAGCGGTGGAGGGGAGAGAGAGAGCACGTGTGCCTGGGAGCATTTTATGATTATTATTTTGGTCTCTTGGAGACTTTTTGTTGTTTAGTTCTCAGCTGTATTTTTCTTTTATTAAGGCTTCAGAAAAACTGATGTAACAAGCTAGGAGTCGAGACATTACTGTTTATCATCATTACTGCTACCACTACATTCTGAAATAAACCTTTGATCGGTAACTTCCCTTTTACATCAGTGTCACTTGCCATTAACCCAAATTTTCCTCCATTTGGTACCTTCTTCCTTAACATAGAAGGATAAAACAAGAGAAAACAAAACATTCGTTATGTCTTATAATTTCTGCCTGATATATGTTTATAATCTCCCACTTCGCTGCTGAGAAGGGGGAGAGGAGTGCTGTTTGATTATCAGGCCTCTGTACTGAGCTGATGGGAATTCTGATCATGTTTCAGTGTTTTTTTTAAACTGTTGTTTGTACAACTTTATCAGTTTGTTTTTCCAAATTTGTCTCCATTCATAATTTCTTAAAACACATTAATATTTTATTACATTTCTATATCTTAATTAGTTAAAGCACTCTCTAAGTGATAATGATCCATTTTGTTTCCATTCCTTGCTGTCGTACGAGTGCTGCTGCAGATATCTCTGTATGTGTGTGATCTTCAGCTCTCTTTGATTTGCCTGCAGGTGTGTGCCTGTTAATATTAGTGCTACCAGGTCAAAGAACATGCGCAGTTTAGTGATTTCTAAAGTAGTTCCAAGTTCAGATCAGTTCAGAGTTCTGCCAGTACGCTGTGTCTTCCCACAGCTGTCACTCACAGCGTTGCCCTTCTCCCCGTTTGTCTTCCCTGCCAGCCTGGTGGGTGTATGAGGTGAAAACTCACCGTGTTGATTTCCATATTTATTATTTGTGTTTTTGCAGTATTCTTTCATGGTTGTTGAATGTTTCCATTTCTTGCAAATTTTTAAAACTGTATCCTTTGACCACTTACTTGTCTATTAGAAAATTGCTCCCACTTCTGTATCAGTTCCTGTATATCTTGGATATTAGATCCTAACGTATATTTGCTGTGAATTTTTTTCTCAGTTGGCGTCTATTCTTCTAAGTGCATTTGATTTAGTTTGTGCTAAAGGTTTTTTACAAAACATAATGCAAATTCTTTTATGACCACATTTATCCCTTTAAGAATTCTCCTTGGTAGTGCAAGATGGTAGGTACCACCATTCCATTTTCTTTAAAAAAAATGACTTTTTTTTATCTTAAGTTAAATGTCAGTTTTTATCTTTTTGTGATACTAGTTAGATACTGTCAAATTGCTTTTTTTCCTAGCCCTTAGAGGGAGACGTCACCCCAGGAGTTTGTTCTTGACTTGGTTGGTTGGTTGTTCTTTGTCCTTGAAGAGGACCAATAATGACATTACTATGTTAGAGTCAACTTGTGTCTGACTAGCTGATCAGACCAATACCAGTTCAGAATGCTTTACCACAGGTTAGACACAAATAGTTCCTGTGAACATTTAGAGTAGATTCTCTAAACTTCTATCTTTTGAGCTACTTCTCTTTTGCTTTGCTCATAGAGCACAGCACATTCTCTGATACGGGCACACCGTGCTGAGCAGTCCTGTGCCAGTGTCTCCCGTCACACAATTCCACAAATCTTTTCTTTTTTTCTTTTTGGAGGGGAGGGCAGGGCAATTGGGGTTAAGTGATTTGCCCGAGGTCACACAGCTATAAGTGTTGAGTGACAGAGGCAGGATTTGAACTCAGGGTCCTCCTGACTCTAGGGTGGGAGCTCTATTCACTGAGCCACCAAGCTGCCCCAATTCCACAATTGTTAAGAGAGACCTTGAGAGTGTCCTTGTATTGCTTTTTCTGACCACTACGTGAGTGCTTGTCTGTGTGAGTTCTCCATAAAATAGTCCTTTAGGCAAACATACATTTTGCATTTGAACAGCATGCCTAGCCCATCAGAGTTGTGCTCTCTGCATTAGAGTTTGAATGTTTGGCAGTTTAGTTTGAGAAAAGACCTCTGTCTAGTATCTTGTCCTGCCAGGTGATCTTCAGAATCTTCCTAAGACAATTCAGATGGAAGCAGTTTAGTTTCCTGGCATGGCACTAGTAGACGGTCCAGGTTTCACAGGCACAACGGCTCTGTAGACCTTCCCCTTACTTTTTTTTGGGAGCCTCGCAAATACTAGCTAGCTCTGGCAGTGCAGCGTCAACCTCATTATCAGTGTGGAAAGTATACTACCAAGGTGAGTAAACTTATACACAGTATTCATAACTTAACCATTTGCTGTAACTGACGATCCCACATATGGATGGTTTGGTACTGGCTGATGGAGCACCTGTAATTTCTTGGTATTAATTGTTAGGCTGGACAACTCCAAGAGAAATGCCAGAAGCAGAACAGGTTTCTATACAACTCTTGACAAGGCCTTTGATAATGTCAGTTTCAGGGGCTTATGAAAAATTATATCAAAATTGGTTGCTGGAGAAGTTAGTCAGTTTGAATTTCAGTTTCACAGTGGTCTCTCTTAGGGCCTTCGGATTCCCTGCATTGTGCCGCCCCAGCCAGGTTCTGGGTAATGGACAATACTCTCATGCTTTCCAAGTCATTGATGGAGTGAAACAAGGCTGTGAGCTTGCTACCATGCTTTTTAGTGTGATATTTTCAGCCATGTTGTCAAAGGCCTTCAAAGAGGATAAGGACTGCTTCAAAGTTAGCTACCCCGCTGATGAATTGTTCAACTTGAAAAGGCCACAAGCCAAGATTAAAGTAGAGGGAGTGTTGGTGTATGATTTTTTGTTTGCAGATGGTTGTACACTCGGTGCAGCCTCTGAAGCTGAGATGCAACAAAGTGTAGATCAATTCTCTGCTTCTTGTTCTCTCCCCCCCAACTCAGTGGTATTTTATTTTTCCATTTATATGTAAAGATAGTTTTCAACATTCTATTTTATGAGATTTTGAGTTCCAGATTTTTTTTCCTACTCCCTCTCCAAGATATGAAAAGCAGTCCGATATAGGTTATACATGTATAATCATATTAAACATTTCCACATTAGTCATGTTGTGAAAGTGCTGCTTGTTATTGAATGTTTGGCTATCATGTGTGCTTCTTGGTCTTGTTTACCTACCCTGTTTCATTGATGAATTTTTCTGCTTTTTAAACCAGTACCAAGTAGATTTGATCATTACTATTTTATACTATAATTTGAGACCTGTCAGTTCTTTATTTGTACTACTTCTCCTTATTTCTTTTGAGTTTCTTGACTTTTTGTTCTAGATAAATTTTGTTGTTTGTTTCTATAAAATAATCCTTTGGTAATTAGATTGCTATGGTACTGAACCTATCCATTAGTTTAGGTACTATTATTTTTATTATATAATCTTTCTAGTTATTTGTTTATTTTTGTAAACTGTTACTATATTTGTGTTTATAGTAACATTTGTGTTACTGTAAATGCCATTTCTTTTTCTGCCCCTTCTCCTAGGCTTTGTTGATTATGAAAGTAAGCATTTGTTAAGTACTATACTATCTTGAGGCACTGTGCTAATCATTGGGGATTCATGAAAAGGCAAAAGACAGTCTATGTCCAATGGGGAAAAGAGAACTCAAGCAAACCAATATGTACAGACGAGCTATATACAAGATAAAGAGGAAATAATTACTAGAAGGAAATCACTAGAGTTAAGAGGGATTGGGAAAGGCTTCCTAGAGAAGGTAGGATTTTAGCTGGGACTTTAAGGGAAGCCAGGAGATGATGGTAAGGATGAAGGTCATGGGGGTGGGGTGGGGTGGAGTAGTGAGTAGTAGTATTATTTTTTTTGAAGTTCAGAATTCATTTAATTTTAGTTTTCAACATTTCATTTCCACAAGCTTTTGAGTTCCAAATTTTCTCTCCATCTGTCCCTTACCCCCTCCCCAAGATGGCATACTGATTATTCCTTCCCCCAGTCTGTCCTCTCATATCTGCCCCTATCCTTCCCCCTTACCTTCTTGTAGGGCAAGATGGATTTCTATATTATAAACATTGACTGTTTATCTTATTTCCCAGTAGCATGTAACAACAATTTTTTAGCATTTGTTTTTAAAACTTTGAATTCTAGATTCTCTCCCTTCTTCCCAATCCTCACCCATCCTCACTGGGAAGACAAGCAATTCAGTATAGGTTATACATGTGTAGTTATGCAAAATATTTCCAGAGTAGTCATGTTGTGAAAGGCTAATTATATTTCCCTCCATCCTATCCCACCCCCCATTTATTCTATTTTCCCCTTTGATACTGTCCCTTTTCAAAAGTGTTTGCTTCTGACTACTCCCTTCTCCTACTCTGCCTTCCCTTCTATCATCCCCCCTCTTATCCCCTTCCCCCCTACTTTCCTGTAGGGTAAGATACCCAATTGAGTGTATGTGTGTTATTCCCTCCTTAAACCAAATCCAATTAGAGTAAGGTTGACTCATTATCTTTTCACCTCCCTGTTCTTCCTCTCCATTGTAATAGCTTTCTCTTGCCTCTTTTATATGAGATAATTTACCCTATTCTATTTCTCACTTTCTCCTTATCCTAATATATTCCTCTCTCACCTCTTAATTTTATTTTTTATTTATTTTAATATTTATTTATATTCATATTCAACTTACCCTGTGCCCTGTGTCTGTGTATACATGTACCAACACATACACACATATACACCCACCTATACATACGTATATATGTATACACACGTATATATGTACACACACATACGTATACACTCAACTATCCTTATACTGAGAAAAGTTTCATGAGGTACAGATACCATCTTTTCATGTAGGAATGTAAACAAAACAGTTCAACTTTAATAATTTCCTTATGATTTCTCTTTCCTGTTTACCTTTTCATGCTTCTCTTGATTCTTGTATTTGAAAGTCACATTTTCTAATCAGCTCTGGTCTTTTCATTAAGAATGCTTGAAAGCCCTCTATTTCATTGGATTGTCCATGTTATATTCAGTTTTGCTGGGTAGGTAATTCTTGGTTTTAATCCTAGCTCCTTTGACCTCTGGAATATCATATTCCAAGCCCTTCAGTCCCTTAATGTAGAACCTGTTAGATCTTGTGTTATTCTGATTGTATTTCCACAATACTTGAATTGTTTCTTTCTGGCTGCTTACAATATGTCTTCCTTGACCTGGGAACTCTGGAATTTGGCTATAATATTCCTAGGAGTTTTTCTTTTGGGATCTTTTTCAAGAGGCGATTGGTGAATTCTTTCAGTTTCTATTTTACCCTCTGGTTCTAGAATATCAGGACAGTTTTCCTTGATAACTTCTTGGAAGATGATGTCTAGGCTCTTTTTTTTGATCATGGCTTTTAGGTAGTCCAATAATTTTTGAATTTTCTCTCCTGAATCTATTTTTCAGGTCAGTGGTTTTTCCAAGGAGATCTTTCACATTGCCTTCTGTTTTCTCATTCTTTTGGATCGTTTAATATCTTGATTTCTCATAAAGTCATAAGCTTCTATTTGCTCCAGTCTAATTTTGAAGGAATTATTTTCCTCAGTGAGCTTTTGAAGTTCCTTTTCCATCTGGCCAATTCAGCTTTTTAAGGCATTCTTCTCCTCATTGACTTTTTTTGGACCTCTTTTGCCATTTGGGTTAGTTTATTTTTTAAGGTGTTACTTTCTTCAGTATTTTTTCGGGTCTCCTTTAATAAGATGTTGACTTGTTTTTCATTATTTTCCTGCATCACTCTCATTTCTCTTCCTAATTTTTCCTCTACTTCTCGTACTCGATTTTCAAAATTCTTCTTGAGCTCTTTCATGACCTGCAACCAGTTCATATTTTTCTTGGAGGCTTTTGATACAGAAGTTTTGAGTTTGTTGTTTTCTTCTGGTTCTAAGTTTTAACCTTGTCACCAAAAAAAGGTTCTATAATTTGATTTCTTTTCCTCTGTTTGCTCATCTTCCTAGCCAAATACTTCACTTTTGAGTCTTTGCCACGGTAGAATTTTGCTTCTAGAGTGGACAGTGCTATGTTTCAAATTTCTGGGGTTTTATGCAGCTCTTGTCAGAGCTTTTTCTAGGCACCTGCCTTAGAAATGTGAGGAGGAAACCCTCTCCACAGCTACCACAAACTCTGCCACACCAGCACTCCCCACCAACGACTACCACCCAAGATTGACCCAGATCCAAGTAGGGCAAGGCAAGAGAATCCTGCCTCCACACCAGCAGAGAGATTTCTGCAATTGGCCTCTGGTTAGCTGCTTGGTTCCCCCACCATTTGTGAGCCTGGAGCTCAGGAAGCAGCTCCCACCTCTGCTGCCCTGGGGGCAGGGGCTGGACTATGATCTTCTCTCACCCAATTCCAGTAGAGTTTCCCTACTGATCTTTTACTTTCTCTTTTGGAGTTTATTGGTTGAGAAGTCTGGGAACCAGCACAGCTGCCAGTGATTTGATTCCCCTGAGGTCTGCTCTGGCTGGTCTTTGCTGCCAGGCTCTGCCCGAGAGGCTAATGCAGGACTGCACTCTGCTCCCAGCTTGGTGCGATAGACCCTTCCTGTCGATTTTCTAGGCTGTCCTCAGCTGGAGACATAATTCATTCTGTTGTTTTGTGGGTTCTGTAGCTCTAAACTTTGTTCAGCGTGATCTTTTACAGGTATTTGAGGTAATTGGGGATGAGCTCAAGTAAGTTCCTGCTTTTACTCCATCTTGGCTCCAGCCCTGAGGAATATAATTTTAAATTAAATTTTAATTTTAATTAAAAATATTAAAAATATTTTAATGAGATTATATTTTCAGTTGTTTTTTTCATTAGATCTCTGCCGAAAATGATTATATCATCTGAAATACAGATACATTTTTGCCTTCTTTTATCTGATGTTTATTACTTCAGTTTCTTTTTTTATTGTTATAGTTTTGATTTCTAAATGACAGAATAGCAATGAACATTCTTCTTGTTCACTTGTTCCACTCTTGATGATCCCGTTTGGGTGTTTCTTGGCAAAGATACTTGAGTGGTTTGTAATTTCCTCCTCTATCTCATTTTACAGATGAGGAAACTGAGGCAAGTGAGGTTAACTCACTTGCCCATAGTCATACAGATAGTAGGTATCTGAGGCCTGATTTCAACTCAAGAAGATGAGTCTGATTTCAGACCTGGTACTCCGACCATTGTGCCACCTAGCTTTACCCTTAAGCTTGGAAAGGTTTCTAGTGCTTCTCTTTTAGAGACTTTCTTGTTAAGGAAAGATCCATTTTGTTCTTGTGTTTCCTTAGTGTTTTTAATAAAAATAAACTCTATTTCATTGAAGACTTTTTCTGCACTTCTTGAAATAATACTTGTTGTTTTTATTATTACTGTGTAATATTGAGGTCACTTCTAATTCTAAAATTCAGATTCCATGCATTCCTAATATATCTAACCTCGTTGTAGTGAATATTTTAAAACTATTTCTGAAGGCTGTTTTCATCCTGGCTTTCATCACTTAATAGCTCCATGACTGTTGGGTCAGTCACTTACTCTTTCCTACCCTCAGTTTCTCCTATAAAATGGATAAATCATACCTGCCTTGTTTGTTTCATTGGTTTGTTGTGAGGCTCAAATGAGAGAACATAATGTGTAAAGCCCTTATAAATTGTTAAAACCTATAGAAATTAATGGGGTCGTAAAACTTTGAGGCTTATTTCTAGTAGACCAGTATTCCTAGAAAAGAAACTTAGTCTCTTCCCTTTGACCTTGCCAATATTAATCAATTTTCTTCTGCTTTTTCACTTTCACTTATTCCTCATCTCTAAATTTTTTGGGGGAGGGGGAGAGTCTCTTGGCTTATGATAGTTAGTCAGATTTTATCAGTCTTAGACCATGATTTTGATGGAAGAATCTAATCTGAAAGCTGTTCCTTCCATATTTTTCTCTACCACTAGCATTTTTCAGTGTCATGGTAATCTTGCATTTACGTATTTATACACATATAGTGTGTGTATCTGTATGTAATATAAAACAGAATGCATTTGATTCAATAATTCAAGAAGTGTTTTGGTGGAGCACACTCCAAATTTTGGTATAAAACGTTAGCTCAGATTTCTGAGCACTTCCAGTTTAAAAAAGCAAAACAGTACTATAGTATAGCACTTTGTACATAACAAATCTATTGAAGAAAAATAGTAGTGCAAGGATTATCCACCTTTTATGGAAATGAAAACCAAAGCTTAGATAAAGTGAAGTGTTCAATTATTGGACTTCAAACCTTGGTCTTTTGACTTCAGTATTTATACTATGCATTATGTTAATTTCTGTAAAGTCATCTGCAATGTAATATTTCCAGTCACCTAATAAAAACCACAGAGCTTTTTGGGAAAATGATCTTAAGAATACAACATAAAACACTGTCAGTGATGTACACCAAAAAGATAGAAACTTCATAGAATGGTAGCACAGTTTTATCTATGTTAAAAATGTTTAAGAAATAAATGCTACACTAAATAGTGGCAGGGTCCATGCTCTTGGGATGCTGATAGACTGTTGCCCTGATTTTGGGTAGACTGCACCTCCTGCATCAGGGCCAGCTGTTGTCGCAAAGATGGTTAAGTACATTAGCCTTCAGCTTGCAACTCCTATAGGGGCCCTGGAAAAGGTAATAATAAATATGGTACTGTACCGTGACAAAGACCTGCTGCATGTTGGAAAGTTTACAGCTTGGGAGTTGCTGTGTTTTGGAGCAGTTTGCTTCATTCTTGCTTTTGGGAAGAAATCCTGCAGCAGTAAAATTGAAAATTCTTAGACTCTTCATTATGGGCCTTATGGTAGAACTGGTTGTATTTCAGAAGTATCATGAGAGTATATATCACTGTTTTAACATCATTTAGGTGAGAAGGAAATACACGTGTCTTCACTAGAGAATACATATGCCTACAGTTCGTTCAAACATAGTATGTAAAATGAAGTTCACATTTCTTACATAAACCTCTTTATTTTTTATTTTTTGCCTTTTTGGAGGTAGGACCACTGAGTAATTGTGGTTAAGTGACTTGCCCAAGGTCACACAGCTAGTAAACGTTAAGTGTCTGAGGCTAGATTTGGACTCTGGTCCTCCTGACTCCAGGACCGGTGCTCTATTCACTGCAACCTCGCTACCCTGTAAACCTTTTTAAAAAAAAAAATTGGAACATTTGTCAAGGTCACAACAAAGAAATTTTAAATTTAAGAAATGAATCCCAACCTTTTGTTAGTTAACACCCTATTCTTTGAGTTGAAGATAGATGACCTCCCATTTCTGGAAGTAATTGAATTTAATTTTAAAAGTTGAAGTGAATTCAGGGTATGGAGTTTACACTTTATGCTTTTAGAATTTAGAATGCTAGAACCAGGAAAAATTTGTACACAATCACAGACACATCGTATGTGTGACGACCAACTTTGATAAACTGGACTCTCCTCAGCAACACACAGTTATAAGACAACTCTGCAAGTCTCAGGATGGAAGGAGATGCCTACATTCAGAGAAAGATCTAGAAAGAACAGTTTAAATGGAGACTGAAGCAATCTCCATGCTAGCATTCTTTTCCATGTTTGGTTTTCTTTCTTTTTTCCCATTGTTCACTCCATTGGTTACAACCAGACTAATGTCCAATGTGAAAGTATTTGCAGATCCTATACTTGATTGCATGCCGCCATGGGGGGGGGGGGGGAGGGAAGAGGGAGGGGAGAAAATCAAGAGATGATGGAACTGAATCTTGTAAACTAAAAGTAAATAAACAAATCAAATAAAAAAAAGAATTTAGAATGCTATAGTGAGTTTCATTTACAGAATCCTTCTTAGATTCTTGTGTCTGAATCAGAATTTTGAACAATAATTGTATTAGGTATTACCTAAAATTTTAAACTATTATATTTAATGATAAAAATAAAATGTGGGCATAGGTAAGGTGGTGGCATTTGAATATGAACACTCACTTTCCCCCCAAATTGAGATTCATTGATTCTAGTTGAGTCTCCCCATTAATCATTAAATTATAATTTGGTTTTTTTAATAGTGATTTATTTTTGAGAAATGGGACAGGGTGGTATAATGTATCGAGAACTGGCCTTGAAACCAGGAAGACACTGAGCAGCTCAAAAACTTGAGGTTTCTGAGGAGACTGAATCCCTTGTCCTACTGAAATCCCTTGTTTTTTCCCTTTTATGGAAATGTTTGCATCATAACCAAGGTTAGAAAAGACTGTTGGGCATAGAAATATCTGTCTTACCAAGTGAATAGCTTTGAATGTGCTAAAGTTCAGTAATTTTCTTTTGGATGCCTTTAAAAATCACAGAATTTTAAGAGTTGAAAGGGACCTCTGAGGCTGTTGAAGAGGCCTCTGAGAATGCCAGACGCATTGCCCTGTACTTGAACAAGGTCCTACCTTACTAGGTTCAGGTTAAATCTCTCTGCTTTTGCCTGAAGACTTCCATTTGGAGGGGAAAACAGCTTTATTACCTTAGGAGGCAGCCTAGTCTAGTTTTAGGTGGCTTTCATTGTTAAGGAACCTTTTCCTTATACCGAGCCTAAATTGGCTTCTTTGCAATTTCTGCCTAGTTCTGTCCTCTGAGGCCAAGCAGAACAAATCTATTCTCTATGACATCCCTTCAGATATTTTTAAGATGGCTATGTACTCCAAGTGATAGATGTATAACTGAAAAGTGATTTTAAATAGAATGGAATTTTCTTTTTTAATACCTTTTTTTTATAGGCAGGGTTTTTGGGTTCACATGACTTGAGTGAATAAATTTCAAGTAATTCAGCTGGACACATTGAGTGAGGATGCATGCTAAGTATATACATTCTCGATCCCTCATTAACTCAGTCACATTTCCCCATAGAAGCTGTTTTGAAACTTCCCTCAATCTTGTCAGGGGACCACATACACTTTGCTGAGAACGTAAAGGTCATGTGGCATGAGCTCCCTCTTCTCCCCTGTACTTCATCACAAAGCTATTTGATTTCTTATTCATCTCAGTCTCTTCTGTTTTACTAAAATCAGTCTCTTTATTCGTGTCCTTGATTCCATCACTTTAGTTTCATCTGATAGGTTGTTCCCATAATCATGAGTATTTAATCTGCCTTTCCTTATCTCTCTTCTCCCTCAAACACCTGTAGGTCTCTCCCAATTTTTTTTGAGGCTGTTGGGGTTAGGTGACTTGCTCAGGGTCATGCAGCTAGTACATGTCTGAGGTCGAATTTGAACTCAGATCCTCCTGACTCCATGACCAGTGCTCTATCCACTGTGCCACCTAGCTGCCCCTTCCCCAACTTTTAACTTTATGCTGTTATTCTTCTGTACTCTCTTCACTCTCAAAGACTCCTAGAAAAAACTGACAGAGCCTTTGGCCTCGATTTCTTCTTAAACTTATCCTCCATTTGCCATCTTGTTTGTGATATAATCAGTCAACTTTTAAACTACTCTTTCCAAAATTACCAATGACTTTTTAATTGCCATAAATGACCTTTTTCTCAGTCTTCCTTTACTATACTTCTCCCTGAAACAGTAATAGCCAATATTTATATAGCACTTAAAGGTTTGCAAAATGCTTCATATGTGTTTTATCATTTTGATCCTCGTGACATTCTTTGAGGTGGCTTCTGTTACCGCTATTTTACAGATGATAAAACTGAAGCTGAAGGAAGATGTGGCTTGTACAAGGGACAGCCAGACAGGGAGTGTTGGTGGCAAAAATGAAAATGTGCTTCCTACCTTACAGGGTTCTTGTGAGCATCAAATTAAGTAAGAAAACATATTTAAAGTGCCTTGAAAAATCTAAAAATGCTATAGAAATATTTCTGATTTTTATTTTCTCAGAGGCATTTGATGCCGTTGATGACCCTCTTTTCCTGGGTAACTTTTTCCTTTCTGGGTCTTTGTGATAGTACTGTCTGTTGGTTCTCCTAGCATACTTGGATGCCTCTCAGATTCCTTGACTTCCAAGGTACTATCCTGGTCCCTCTTGTCTTCCTGCATTCTCTCAGTCATCTTAACAGGTCCCTTGGGTTTAGTTATTATCTCTCTTGCCAAGGATTCCCAGGACTGTTTAACCAGCCTTTTCTGCTGACCTGTAGTAACTCATCACTAACTGCATATTGAAATTTCCCGCTGGATTTCCTTAGGGATCTCAACCTCACTAAGTCTATAACAGAATTATCCCACCCTCCCCTGCCACCTCCAAACCATCTTTCTTCCAGACTCCCTAATCTTTTTTTTTAAGATTCCTACCACCTTTCCAGTCATTCAGGTTTTCAACTTGAGAGTCACTCTCAGTTCTGAATCCCTCAGGCCTCACGTCCAGTTAGGATTCTACCTCCAGAGCATCTCTCATTCGAACCAGTCTCTCTGGCCATTAGGCTAGTTCGGGACCTCATCATCTCTCACAACAACTTGCAGGTAGCCTCGTAATTGGTCAGGCTACTGTGTCTGTCCTACGCCTGCCTGTCATTGATATTTCTCAAGCACAGTTTGTGCCTTATTATTCCACGTTAAACTTCTCCAGTAAGTTCTTGCTTCAGTAAGCTTCATTGTCTTCCTGTTGCCTTTTGTGATCAAATACAGATTTTCTTTGGCATTTAAACCCCTCATAACTTAGCCCTAAACTAGATACATTTTTCTCTTTTGTGCACTCTTCAGATCAACCAAATGGGTCTTGAGGTTTCTCACACATGGCTTTTCCTCAAACTGTTCCTTATGCTTGGAATACTTTTCTTCTCACTCCAGCCTCTTAGAATCTCTCTCTCCCTTCACAGTTCAGTTCAAGTGGCACCTCTGGAATCAGAACTTTACTCTTTTCTCTCTATAGCACCTAGTGCCTCCTTTGTGCCACTCATATTTACCTTATAAATCTATGTTCTACAGTGGAGAATGGGCAGGAATCATTTCACTTTTATCTTGTTTCTGGAGGGCCTACTGGAGTCCTTGCTGGACTTGTACCTTGCTCCATTATTCTTTCTCATCTTTAATCCTTTCCTGTGCACTGATAGCTCCACAAACTTGCTGAGTTGTCTTCATCCTTAAAAACACGAATGAAAGGACCAGTAGCACTTTTCACCTTGTGCTTTCAGGTTATCAGGTTCTGTATTTCACTCCTGGACTCCTTGAGTAATCAGTTACTCTAAACTACTTTCTCAGCATCTTCTGTATCCCTTTAAAAATTTGACTTTAGGAACCTTATTCTCCAAAAAGTCAGTAAGGGTTCTTTTTACTGCTCTTACTTGGTGACCTTTCTCAGTCAGCTCTACCCTGTTGTTTTCTTAGCTTTTGATATGGTTGACCATTCCTCTTGGATGCCTTGTTGCCTTTTATTACCTCTCTTCCCCATCTTCAGGGCTCACTTTAATTTCTTTGTTTTTTATGAAACCTTTCTTAACCTTCTTTCACCTGTTAGTTCTCCCTTCTTTCTAATTTTCCTGAATCACTTTAAATGTCTTCCTCACCTCCTTTCTATGCATAGTTGTTATGTGCATATGTTAATATCGCCTAAGAGAATATTGAGGCCAATCGCTATTTCATTTTTATCTTTACAGTTCCCATCTAGTACAGTATCTTGCACATGGTCAGCTCTTAATAAAGTCAACGTTTATTAAGCATTTACTTAGTAATCTCTGTCATAACTGCTGGGGACACAAAGATAAAGATGAAATAATTGACCTCAATCAGTTTACATTATATTGTTTGGATTGAACTGAATTGGAGGGGAAAGAGATTTAAAGGCCAGGAGACTGCTGCATTATCTGTGTGAGGTGATGAGGCCCTGAACAAGGATGGAAAGGTGCCCATATATTTTGTTATTTTTAGTTTTCAACATTCATTTCCACAAGATTTTGAGTTCCAAATTTTCTCCTCATCTCTTCCCTCGCCCCCACCCCTAGGTCGCATACATTCTGATTACCCCTTCCTCCAGTCTTCCCTCCCTTCTATCACTCCCCCCATTACCCTTTACTTTGTTGTAGGGCAAGACAGATTTCTATACCTCATTACCTGTATATCTTATTTCCCAGTTTCATGTCAAAATGATTTTTAACAATTGTTTTTAGAACTTTGAGTTACAAATTCTCTCCCTTCTTCCCTTCCCACCCAGCCTCGTTGAGAAGGCAAGCAATTCAATATAGGTTATACATGTGTAGTTATGCAAAACACTTCCATAATAGTCATATTGTGAAAGACTCTATTTCCCTCCATCCTACCCTGCTCCCTATTTATTCTATTCTCTCGTGTGAGCCTGCCCCTTTTCAAAAGTTTGTTTCCAACTACTCCCTCCCCAAATCTACCTTCCTTTCTATTTTCCCTTATCCCCCCAACCTCTTATAGCCTTTCCCTTACTTTTTCTGTAGGGTAAGATACCAATTGAGTGTGTATGTTATTCCCTCTTTAAGCTAAATCTGGTGTGAGTAAGGTTCACTTATTCCTTCTCCCCTCCCCCTTTTTTCTCTCCATTGTAAAAGGCTTTTTTCATCAAGAATGCTTGAAAGTCCTCTATTTCATTGAATATCTATATTTCCCCTGAAGTATTGTACTCAGTTTTGCTGTGTAGATGATTCTTGGTTTTAATCCTAGCTCATTTGATCTCCAGAATATCATATTCCAAGCCTTTTAATCCCTTAATTGTAGAACCTGTTAGATCTTGTGTTATCCTGATTGTATTTCCACAATACTTGAATTGTTTCTTTCTGGCTGCTTTTACAGTATTTCCTTCTTGACCTGGGAACTCTGGAATTTGGCTATAATATTCCTAGGAGTTTTTCTTTTGGGATCTCTTTCAAGAGGGGATCACTGAATTCTATTTTACTCTCTGGTTCTAGAATGTCAGGTAGTTTTCCTTGGTAATTTTTTGAAAGATGATGTCTAGGTTCTTTTTTTGGTCATGACTTTCAGGTAGTCCAATAATTTTTAAATTTTGTCTCCTGGATCTGTTTTCCAGGTCACTAGTTTTCCAGGGAGATACTTCACATTGTCTTCAGTTTTTTCATTCTTTTGGTTCTGTTTTATAATATCTTAATTTCTCATAAAGTCATTAGCATCCATTCACTCCATTCCAATTTTGAAGGAATTATTTTCTTCAGTGAGCTTTTGGGCCTCCTTTTCTGTTTGACCAATTCTGATTTTTAAGGCATTCTCCTCATTGGCTTTTTGAACCTCTTTTGCCATTGGGTTTTTCAAGGTGTTATTTTCTTCAGTGTTTTTTTTTTGGGTCTGCTTTAGCAAGCTGTTGATTTGTTTTTCATAATTTTCTTGCATCACTTTCATTTCTCTTCTCAATTTTTCCTTTGCTTCTCTTACCTGATTTTCAAAATCCTTTTTGAGTTCTTCCACGGCCCATGACCAATTCATGTTTTTTTTTGGAGCTTTTGGTTGTAGAAACTTTGACTTTGTTGTCTTCTGGTTTTGTATGTTTTGTTCTTTGTCACCAAAGTAATATTCTGTAGTCTGAGGTTTTTTTTACTCTGCTCATCTTCCTAGCCAAATACTTGACTTTCTAGCTCTTTGTCAACGTAGGATCTGCTTTCAGTGGGGGGTGGGTGCAGGTGTACTGCCCTGCCCCAGGGTTCAGGGGTTTTGTATCAGCTGCTTGATCCCTCATCATCTGTGGGCCCACAGCTCTGGAAGCAGCTGCTACCACCACCTCCTCCACTGTTTTTCAGAGTTTGTGGCTGTACTGTGTTCCTCTTTCACCCAGGTCCCACAGAATTTTCCCACTGACTTTCTTTGCTATCTTTGGTGTTTGTGGGTTGAGAAATATGGAAACTGCCACAGCTGCCAGTGATTCTGTCCTCTGAGGTATACTCTGGCCCATCCATGCCAGCGTGGCCCATGCTGGCCTGGCTCTGCTCCCAGCCGTGTCTGAGAGACCCTTTCTGTTGACCTTCCAGGCTATCTTGGGCTAGAGATTTGTTTCACTTTTGTCATGTTGTGGGTTTTGTCACTCTAGAATTTGTTTAGAGTCATTTTTTACAAGTATTTCAGGGAGAGTTCAAGCCAAGTCCTTCCTTTTACTCCATCTTGGCAATGCTGCTCCCTCTTCCCCATGCGCATATATTTTGAACCAGGATATACAATATTAGGCAGATATGTTTTAGAGCAGTGGTTCTCAACCTTCCTAATGCCGCCACCCTTTAATCCTCATATGTGGGCATATCTGCATGTGGGCAGACCCGCCTGGAGACGGATAGAAGAGTGGTGTCTTGGTTCCTAAGACCATCGGAAATGTGTGTTTTTGGATGGTCTTAGGCCACTCCTGTGAAAAGGTTGTTCAACCCCCAAAGGGGTCACGACCCACAAGTTGAGAAATGCTGTTTTAGAGGTTAAAGAGAAAGAGCCCATAGAAGGAAAAATACTTATGGTAGCACCTCATTTTTAAAAAATGGCAATGAATTGTCAAGAAAAAAGGTGCTCACTGATAGCAAAATAGCTGAATTAAGTTACGAAATATGAATTTAATAGAATATTGTGTTATAAGGGACATATGAAGAATTTGGAGAGCTTGTGAAGATTTCAGTGAACTGATAAAGTAGGCAAAACTATGAAAATATTTTACACAACATCCACAAAAATGTAAAAACACTATAAATGAAAACACCTTAGATAGACTTTAAGAAGTTTTGCAAATGTTCAATAATGACTTCAGAGGATTTGAAAATTTAGCTTTGACCAGCATGATGCTTAGTTGGTAGGAAATGAAGCAAACCTGGCCCTTTCTTTTGCTTTGCTTGACTCTGCTCCAAAGAGGAAGATTCTATTGGGAAGTAACACAAGATGGGTTTTTAAGTGCATGAAAACCTTTTGAAATGGCAGAGATGTGAGGAAGATTTCACATGAATAATGAAGTTATGGTTGATTTACCTGGTATGCGCTTACTAACTTGAGAGTGGGAGCTGGTTGGGTGAGGTTTTGTGACCTCAGGACCTAGAACTATTACTGGAGGTGCTCAGTAAGTGCTTCCTAGTTGATGTGTGTGTATGATGAAAGAGAACTGAATGTCAAAGTTACAGTTTGGGGGTTTAGGCTATTTAGATATTGGTATCATTAGCAAAAGGGAGATATCAGAGGTTTGGGGAAAATGCATCAATTTTTGGTGTGGTGCATTTGAGGGGATGGGACAATCTTTGTGAAACTGGGCTTGTTTACCAGGACTCAGGTTCACGTATAGGAAGACTGTACAAGATTTTTTAGGAATAGCCAGTGTAGCAGAAGTAATCATTGAGGTTAGAAGAGAATAAAAGAGTACTAATATGGCAGCATAAATTATGGGTAATCCTGTTGTTAGAGGTTTCTAGAGATCATGGGAAACTTTTATAAATTACCATTATAAATCCACTAGAGAAACCTACTTTTTAAAAGGGTTATTCTGCAAACTGGTGAAGTGAATAATCCCCTAAATTTCTACTTTTCTGAACTTAGGATTTAATTTATAATATTGCTTGGTTAAGTGAAATACATAATAAGCTTAGATGCCAAATTCTTCCATTTAATTAGATTGTGTGACCTGCCTCTCAGTTTCTATAAAATGAAAGGGTGGAACTAGTCCGTAATGTTCTGGTCTTTTTTTTGGACAGCATTAATTTGATTTTGCTTATGAGATTCAGGAATAGAAAATTAAAGAAGTAAACTGGTGAGGAGTAATTCATTTTCCCATTCCTCCCCGCCCTTCCCTCCAGTTGTTTCCTAACCTAATGTACCCTTCTTTCTGCAGTGTCGAGTTCAGTGGACACCTGTGACCCTTATCCCACCTCAACTTTGTGCAGGTGTCTGCTCTAGGTGATCAGAAAGTAAAAGTGAAAAGTACCCCTTACTTAAAGTATAACATCCTTTAGAATGTGATTAAGGGCCTAAGAGTAGTCAAAAAATATAGCTTAAGATTCCAGGATAGAGAGATCTTGGAACGTTCAGGTTAGGTTTCATGGAAGGAAGAGAAGTATTTGATCATGAGGAAACATGAGAGGAGTCTGTTTACAGTGATGGAGGATGGCCATTGAAGGTGGAAAAGGACAGGATGAAATCAGGAAACTGGGAAGTTCATTTCCTGATCAAATATTATGTGAAGCAGAGTTTTATGAAATTAGACTGGGGAGCTCTATAAATGCCAAGATTATGTTTTTGTCTTTTAGCCAATGGAGAACCACTAAGGTGGTTTTTCAGATGTGTCCATTAGGAAAATTATTGTGGCAGCACGTATGAAGAATGAAGAAGCAAAAGGTTTGTTACAGAAGGCTAATGGGGAAAGATGATGAGGGCTTGAGCTAGAGTGGTGGAAAATATGAAATGGAGGAAATTGGGTACAAAAAGGTATGGTAAAACCTGGGAGTTTGTGGTAATACTTGTTAGAGACATGTTTTCATGTACGAGTCCCTCCTACTGCTACACTGTTTATAGAGACACTTGTTTGGTGTTGTCAGGTTCAGAATTTAAAAAAACACCAAAACTTCATTCATCAATGAATGTAACATGAAGTAGTAAATTTGTTTGGCTCTGTAACTAGCTCTTTAAATGGACTGTAATTCAGACTCATGAATTCAGTGTAGTGCTCTTAATGCTACTTAGAACTTGTACTAATTATGTTCATCATTTAAGCAGAGGGCTCTTTTGGGTAACTGTTAAAACACTGGATAAAACTATATAAGTGTAAAAAACAAACCCAAAAGGCCAGAGTAAGCATTTATTTAGCACCTATTGTGGCGAAGAGCTAAATGCCTATGCTAAGCATTGAGGATACAAAAAAGTCAAAAGAAATCTCCTTTCATAAGGAGCTTACTTATAGCCTAATTTGTGAGACAACATGCAAACAACTGTAATTTGGAGATTATCCATAAAGGTTAGCATTAAGGGGATTTGGGAAAGACTCCTAGCAAAAAGTGAGACAATAGCCGAGACCCGAAGCCAGGAGGTGGAGATGAGGAAGAGAAGTTTCCAAAATGGAGATGGTGAAAATGTGTCATCTGGAGATGATCCTGTTCAAGAATGAGCCAGGAGGACCATCTCATCTCACTGTTTCCCAGAGGGCATCAAAGAAGTGAGGTGTGAGAAGAGTGGAAAAGGAGGAAGGCAGGAGTGGGTCAGGATGTGGAACGTTTTAAATGCTAAATGGAGGATTTATTGTTTGGGGGAGGCAGTAGGGGAGCCAAGATAGAATGGACATGACTTGTCAGCTGATTAGTTGGGTTGGGATAAGGGAGAATGAAAAATGGCTGATGTTTCCAACTAGAATATCTGGGTTTTTACACTTCCTAATGCTATCAGCAGATTTTGGAGGGGAGATGATCATTTGACTGTGGACATTGCATGTTGATGGAATTGTCTAGCAGGCAGTTGATGAGGAAAAGTTTGGAGTAGGCTAAGATTAAATGCAGAGAGGTGGTAATTGAAGCCATGTACACTGATGATTGAGACTGAAAGAAGAGAATACAAAAAGAAAAGGCATGCAGGCATTCTTGATGAAGGACCCTTGAGAGGAAAATGAGGAATCCGTTAACGGGAATTAGAAGGAGCGGTCAGAAAAATGCTAGAATCTGCATTGGAATATATCCTCATAAGTCATAAATGTGGCTATAAAGAGCTCCTCCCTCCCACCAAATCCATCTTCTCCTTTAACACCTCTATTGAAAGAAAATATACTGTCCCTCAAGATAGCCCATTTTACTTTCTGATTGGACTGCTCCATTTATTAAGAATGATTTCCTTAGGCTGGGCCACAAATATGTTAGTCTAGTGCCTAAAGAGAACAAATCTAATTCTCCTCCTCTGTGACAATCTTTTACAAATTTAGAGAATGCGGCCTTTTTTTCTCCTTCAGGTACATCCCCAAGTAAAACGTCTGTACTTTCTTCAACAAATTCTCACATTCTTACATGGTATAGTTTCTAGTTAAGCATACCTGCATGTACTTTTAATTTGTCATTGTGCCTTTTAAAATGTGGCTCCCAGAAACAGACATGGTACTTTCAGATATATTCTGAGGGCAAAAAACAATGAGACTATTACTTTCTTGCACAGAGTAAGCCGATTCTATTTCCAATCATTAAAAAAAAAGCCAGAGCTTCACAAATTTGTGGGTTCCAGGTTAAGAATGCTTGCTTTATAGAACCTATTTCTAATGATGTAGCCTAACATTGAATTAGCTTTTGTGGCCTCCATTTTATAGTCCCAATTTATTGGGCCTTCAGTCTACTCAACTAAATCACTTCCCCACCCCTTCCCAATTCAACAAAACCCTTAAAGTTTTATGAACTGTTTTTCTAAACTATATTCTAGCTGTAGTTACCCATTCCATACATGTGTAGTTGATTATTTTGAATTGAATATCATTATTTCAAGTTTATCCCTATTAAATTTCATCTTTATAACTTAAGCTTCTTGTCATCCAGAATTTTCACAACCATACTTTTGTGGATTTTATCCAAGTCATTTATTAACATTGAGAAGACCATGGAACATTAAGAGCCCTGGAACACTACTAAAACTGTCCTTTTGGATGATCATTTGTTAATTAATCAGTTTTTTGCTTTCTTTTTTTTTTTTTGAGGGGCAATTGGGGTTAAGTGACTTGCCTAAGGTCACATGGCTAGTAAGTGTTAAGTGTCTGAGGCTGGATTTGAACTCAGGTCCTCCTGACTCCAGGGCCGGTGCTGTATTCACTGAGCCACCTAGCTGTGCCAATTAATCAGTTTTACAGTAATTTTAGTCCGTTCTAAAGCCCCCTAACTATAATGGAAAGAGTGCTAGGCTCAAGTGAAATTTAGGTTTGAATCCCCTCTTCTGCACTTGATGTAAGACTTCCTGAGTCTCAATTTTTTTCAGTAAAATAAGGCTTTAAAAAATGTAATGCTGGTACCTGTCTCTAGAAGATTGCTGGTGAGCCCAAAGACAGATAGTAAATCGGAAGTGCTTTTTTTTTTTTTTTTTTTTAAAGATTTGTAATCATGTTGTGGAAAATGCATTGTACTTGGTGTTAGAATTCCAGGTTAAAATTCTGTTTTCGACACTTGGTAGCAAGGTGACCCTGGGTCAAATCTCGCTAAGATTCGGGTTTTTGTAATCTGAAAAATGACCATGTTAATGGAGTTGTTTTGAGGATCAGGTGAAATAATGTATGTAAAACCCTTTCCAAATATTGAAAGTACAACAGAAATGTCAGCTATTAGCTATTCTGTTTACCTCAGAGATTACTTACAAGAGATTTTGTATCACGTTATGCTGAATAAAGTCCAGATATATTATGCCCATGGAATTCCCGTACAATTTAGCTTTTCTGTTACAGAAGAGATGTTAGTTTGGAGCAATAATGATCCTATACTGTCTCCTTGACCTTTCCCTTTCCCACTGTTGACAAATCGTATTTTTGAATTATCCATTCTGTCATGTAAATCAGGCTTTCACACACATAGATATATACATTTATATATCTTTACGATTGGAATGATATTTGCCCCATTTTTAGTCCATCAGTAACTCTCCTGTCTATTAGATTTCATAGAAAGTACCAACAGTGGTTCAATAAGTACACCCACAAATTATCTTTTATAAAATTGGGCTAAGTAACTGAGAACAGTTAAGTGCAAGTTTATTTCCTTGCAGACCTTAAGTTCCAGTTCCCTATTAGGCCATTTTTCTTGGTAGAGAAAACAGGTTAAATATTGAGCATTCTCTTCATTGTTGGTTTGCCATATTTTCTTGTCCTTTTGCTTCTGACAAAAAAAAGATTTTTTTATTGCAAATTTGGGAATCTCAACTTAGAGGATTTTTGACTTTTTGTTTCTATTGTTTTTTTTTAAAATGCTTAATAAAAACCTGATTTTTCCAGTGACACGCATCTCCTTCCAGTCCTTAAGAGAACCCTTCCTTGTAACAGAGGAGGTACTGTCCTTGTCCATGTTTTATAATAGGTATTGCTCATTCCATATCTGTGGTCCATCTTCTCTCTGTTAAGAGGAGAGAGGCATGCTTCACTTTCAGTCTTCGGCATAATTACAGGTATAGCTATTATAGGAGATACTATAGAAGGACATTAGCTCAATAGTCCATTTTGTTAATGAAAGAATTAAACAAAACTCCTAAGGTCAGTATGCACATCTATCAAAAATACACCCATCAAAAAAAAAAGAGCTGGGGGAATTTAAACAGGTGGTAATAATTTCATAGTTCACTGTGAGCCTTGCTGGGTTCATGTCTAGTATTGGTCAAGGAGAGGTGTATTTTGTTCAGAAGGAAGATTAATTAAAGTACTGTACATTAAGGTTAGTCACTTATCGTACCTACTTAAGAAGTGACATGGTGAACATTTGGGACGGGGCTTGAAGGAGAACTTGAGATGATGTCTAAAGTATTGGAAAATGCAGTACAGGATCATAGGCCCACTGAAAAATCTCGATGGCAAGTTTTTGGTGCAGATTACAAAGCTGAGAAAGTTGTGATGAGGGACTTATAATATCTGGATAGTCTCTCTCAGTTTTACTCTGCTCAAAACAGCTTGACTTACTTTTTTTTTTTAGTTAAATTTTTTTTCAATAGTTTTTTCTCCTCCCTTTTTACTTTTCTGTTACTAAGCTTCTTGGGGGGAAAAAAAAACCTTTGTTGAAAAACAAAACAAAAAACCAATTTAGTAAAACAAATTCCAGTATTGGCCAAAAATGTGTGTTCCTACATGTTTAGTCTTACCTCTGTGTCAAGAAGTGGGAATATTTTTTGTCAATCTTTTGTAATCATAGTTGAACATTGAATCCTTCAAAATTGTTTTTATAATGTAGTATAAATATTTTTCTCAATTCTGCTCACTTCATTATGCATCAGTTCCTAAAGTCTTAGGTTTATCTGAACTGTCTTTCCTCATTTCCTACAACACAGTGGTATTCCATTATATTCATATACTATAATTCAACCATTCTTAAATTGATAGGCACCCCAACCATAGTTTTTAGTTCTCAGACATTACAGAAAGGACATTTTTGTGTATCTTTTGTTGGTTTTGTTGTAGCATAAGTATAGTAATGGTGGTGGTTGTTTGTCCTTCGTTTCTTGGCAAGGAGAATAGGATTGGTCAAATAGTATGCACAGTTTATTACCTTGGGCATGATTCTAGATTGTTCCCTGGAAGTCTTATGCCAATTCCTAGGTCCAACAGTGATTCAGAGTCCCTCTCTCCCTTCTTCCTTCCCTTCCCTTTCCCTCCCTCCCTCTCTTTTTTCTTAATCTCCCCTCTTTCTTCCTTGAAAACTGTTTCTTCATATTCTTTGATCATTTATCAGTTGGAGAAAGGTTCTTATTATTACAAGTGTGAATAAATTCCTTGAATGAAGAAATGGATACAAGTAGAAAAGTGTACTGATTTGGATCTCCTGACCAGTGGCTAACAAAGTTGAGGTGACAGTGCTAATGGATAAGTAACTCACAGATTATTAGGAGGAAAACATCTTGGAAACACTAATTTTTCCCCCCTTAAGGTCTTAGACGATGACATAAACTCTTTTCCTTTATTAAATTCCATATATGCCCTTGATCTCATTCATTGCCTTTTTGGTGTTTACTTTTCAGGCATTCCTTCTTTTTCCTTTTCTAGAAACTCTGTCTTTGTTCCTTTCCTCTCCTACACTTGCTCCTTTCCCAATCCTTACTTTTTATTATAAGTTTTATTTGGATTTCCATTGCTTTTGTACAGGCTTTTGAATTATATAAGCAAGAAATTAAATAAAAACATGGAATCTAAAACCCTGCTTGTTTGGATGATCTAGTCCCTAGGTGAGTGTGTGGTTTGTAGTTTTCATTAGAGGCAGGACTGTTTCCTTTTTTAGCACTTTTATAGTGTCTTTCTTCTCTTAGAGAACAAAAATCTAGAAATCTTCAAAGAAAGGGATAGTTCACTGTTGCAGAGATATCAAACTCATACATGCCCCAGTAGAACCAAAGTTAAAATATAATTGGTGAATGTTTAACAAAATAGAAATACAACATAAATAGTGATAATTTTTGGTTTTTACCAGTTAGTATGTGGCTTGCTGGGATCCATTTCTCTTTGGGTTTGATGACACCACCACTGCAATAAGAAGGAAAGGGGGCTATTAAACTGTAAGGGTCCCAGAGAGCTGTGTATTGTCTTAGAAAACTACCTGTTAGCACATCTTGTTTTGTATATTTATTTGTTTGGTTACATTTCTCAACTACATTTTAATCAGAACTTCACTCAGAAGTGAAATGTTGCTGGGCACACGGGCGCCTCTGTTTGATACCTTTGTGTATCAGATGCAAGAAGGTGACGTGACATTCTCACAGACCAAACTACCTGGTGGTTGCCTCATGTTTATAGTATATTTCTGGCAATTAGGGCTAGCAAAGTGGAGAATGACCAGAATATGTGTGCAAAAAATTCGTATTACTTTGACGAAGTAGTACTTGTATTATATTTAATTTCTTGATTCATTTTGACCTTTTATCAGGTGTGTGTGTGTGTATGTGTGCATGTGTGCGTAAGTTGATAAGTAAATTTGTTATTGTATTGTAGGAAACTACTTGGTTTTGATGAAAATTTTTTCGCCCTAGTTCTTTGTTTGCTCTGTATATCAAATATCTTCCCACATTTCTTTGATCTCTTCATATTTTTTGTTAGTGATGGTCCATTCTCTTTTTATTTTCTTTTTAACATACAACTGCAATAAAAGTCTTCCACTTAATGATATTCTTTCCTTTTACTTTTAAAAATAATCGGTATGTGAATGTTATTTACTGGTAAATTTATGGCTATACTTTCTACCTCTCCTCATTCCTGTTGTAATATAAAACTCCGATAGTCTTTGATATTCATTCTCCCTGATGATTTTTTGAGTGTTATAGTTACATGTTTTTTAAAAAATTATTTATTTTTAGTTTTCAACAAGATTTTGAGTTACAATTCTTTCTCTCCCCGTCTTTCCCTTACCCCTCTCCCCCAACTCAAAATAGCAAGCCTACTGAATACTTCTTCCCCTGATCTGTTCTCTCTTATATCATCCTCCCCTTCACCTCCCTACCTTTCTAGTAGCGCAAGATGGATTTCTATACCCCAGTACCTGTATATCTTATTTCCCAGTTGCATGTAAAAAACCAATTTTTAAACATTTTGTTTTTAAAAATTTGAGTTCTAGACTTTTTCCCCTTCTTCCCTCTTCACCCACCCCTTCTGGGAA
>CM053580.1:46470481-46481799 GCA_028627135.1 Pseudochirops cupreus
AATTGAGTGTGTATGTTATTCCTTAGGCCAAATTCAATGAGAATCAGGTTGTCCCATTCCTTTTCACCTTCCTGCTCTTCCCCTCCATTGTAACAGTTTTCTCTTGCCTCTTTTATATGAGATAATTTACCCTAATTTATCACTCCCTTTCTTCTTCTCCCAATAAATTCCTCTCACCTCTTAGATATCATCCCTTTTTATTCAACTTATCTGTGCCCTCTCTCTATGTATACATTAACATAAAAATGCCCACACTCACATTATATATATTTATATACACACATCCTATACATACATGTTTATGTATATATATGTGTGTGTGTATATATATATTATATGCACATATATATTCCCTTCAGCTGTCTTCATGCTGAGAAAAAGTCTTATGAGTTACAATTTTTGTTTTTTCCATGTAGGAATGTAAATAGTTCAACTTTAATAAGTTCCTTATGATTTCTTTTTCCTGTTTACCACCTCGTGCTTCTCTTGCTTCTTGTGTTTGAAAGTCAAATTTTCTGTTCAGCTCAGATTTTTTTCATCAAAAATGCTTGAAAGCCCTCTATCTCATTGAATGACCATATTTTCCCCTGTGGCATTATACTCAGTTTTGCTGGGTAAGTGATTCTTGGTTTTAATCCTAGCTCCTTTGACCCCTGGAATATAATATTCCAAGCCCTTTGATCCCTTAATGTAGAAGCTGCTAGGTCTTGTATTATCCTGATTGTGTTTCCACAGTACTCAAATTGTTTCTTCCTGACTGCTTGCAGTATTTTCTCCTTGACCTGGGAACTCTGGAATTTGGCTATAACATTCCTAGGAGTTTTCTTTTTGGGATCTTTTTCAAGAGGCGATTGTCGAATTCTTTCCATTTCTATTTTGCCCTCTGGTTCTAGAATATCAGGGCAGTTTTTCTTGATAATTTCTTGAAAGATGGTATCTAGACTCTTTTTTTGATCATGGCTTCCAGGTAGTCCAATAATTTTTAAATTTTGTCTCCTGGATCTATTTTCCAGGTCAGTGGTTTTTCCAACAAGATATTTCACATTGCCTTCTATTTTTTTCAGTTGTTTGGATCTGTTTTATAGCATCTTGATTTCTCATAAAGTCATTAGCTTCCAGTTGTTCCAATCTAATTTTGAAGGTATTATTCTCTTCAGTGAGTTTTTGAAATTCCTTTTCTGTCTGGAAAGATTTGGCTTTTTAAGGCATTCTTCTCCTCACTGGCTTTTTGGGTCTCTTTTGCTGTTTGAGTTAGTCTATTTTTTAAGGTGTTATTTTCTTCAGTATTTTTTTGGGTCTCCTTTAGCAGGCTGTTGACTCGCTTTTCGTGATTTTCTTGCATCATTCTCATTTCTCTTCCCAATTTTTCTTCTCTTACTTGATTTTCAAAATCCTTCTTGAGCTCCTCCATGGCCTGTAACTAGTTCATATTTTTCTTGGAGGCTTTTGATGCAGGAGTTCTGACTTTGCTGTCTTCCTCCTGCTCCATACCTTGATCCTTTTTGTCCCCAAAAAAGGATTCTATGATCTGTTTGTGCTTCCTCTGCTTGCTCATATTGGTAGCTAATTACTTGACTTTTGAGCTCTTTGCCAAGGTAGAACTCTGCTTCCAAAATGGAGAGAGCTATGTCTCAAATCACTGGGGTTTTCACAGCTGCTGGAGCTATTATGATATGTAATAGAGCTCCCACAAGCTCTGGCTCACTGGTCACATATCCCAGTACCACCCCCAAAACCGTGATCCGGATCCAAGCAGGTCAAAGCAAGAGTGATTACCCTCTGAATGGTTGCTTGGTCCCCCTACAATTTGCAGACCAGGAGCTCTAGAAGCAGCCACACGGCAGCGTCTGCAGCCACCTTACCTTCTCTGCTTCTTGCTCCAGGGGTAGCTGCTGAAGCGCATTCCCCCTGTTCAAATAAAGTTCCACACTGACCTTTTACTTTGGCATTTGTGGACTGAGAAGTTTGGAAGCCTCTATGGCTGCTGGTGATCCACTCTCCCGAAGTTTGCTCCAGCCACTGCTGGTTGGGGCCTCGCTGGGGCTAAAACCGAGGACTCATGCAGGGATGGGCTCGGCTCCCAGTGCGCTGCCATGGTCCCTTCCTGCTGGCCTTCTTTCAGCTGGAGATTTGTTTCTCTCTGTCACTTTGTGGGTTCTGTAGCACTGAAGTTTGTTTAGAGGCATTTTTTACATGTATTGGAGGAGGTGGGAGCTGGAGCTGCACGGAAGTCCTGTTTCTATTCCACCATCTTGGCTCTGCCCTCAATTTGTGACTTTTTGAATATGTTTAAGTCCAAGGTTCCTTTGAATAGGTATCCTTTGGATTTTATCAAGTTTTCCTTTTATGGTTTGGGGTTTTTTTTTGCTTTTTGGAAGGGGGAAGGCAGGGCAGTTGGGGTTAAGTGACTTGCTCAAGGTCACATGGCTAATGAGTGTTAAGTGTCTGAGGCTGGATTTGAACTCAGGTCCTCCTGACTTCAGGGGCGGTGCTCTCTTCAGTGTGCCACCTAGCCCCCCCCACTCTTTAAAAAATATTATTTTCCTCGGTTAACAAAAATGCATGTTCTCCCTTCCACCTCTCCCTATTCTCAAAGAAAAAGAAAGAAAACCTTGGGACAAATATGCAGAATTATGCAAAACAAATTCCCACATTTGTTGTGTCCCAAAAATGTATGTCACAGTCTTGACTCACAATCCATCAACTCTGTTAGGAGGTTGGTCATTGCGTGTCTTCCAAGTTGTTTGTCTTTATAGTGTTGTTATCTTTATATAAATTACTCTTCTATGCCCTTTTTCTATATCAGTTCATATGTGTCATCTCAAGTTTCTCTCCGTTGTCTTTTCTTATAGAACGGTAGTATTTATATGCCATTGATTTATGTGTACTACTTGTTATCTCAAAAAAGAGATGCTATTAATATTTTCTTGGACAGACTTTAAGAGTCTGGCATGCTGTGGTTCACGAGGTCACAAGAGACAGACAAGACTGGAAGGCTAAACGATAACATTAACATTTTTGTACGTATGAGCTCTTTTTCTTCTTTCTTGTGTTGCTTGGTGAACGGGTATTGTCAGCTTAATACTGAGACATAGTTCCAAAATGCTTTCCAGAGCTGTTGTGCCAGTACTCCGCTTTCCAGTGTGTCAGTGTGCCTGTTTTCCTACTGCCAGCCCTTGTGTCACTTGTCATTTGCCTTTTTGTTCAACTTTAACAGTATACTGGACGGGAAGTTGAACCTCAGAATTGCTTTGATGAGTGTTTGTCTTATTATTAGTGATTTGCATCACTTTTTTTCATATGGCTATAAATAACAGGGTTTTTTTCCCATTTTATGTACTGCTTGTTAATGTTTGACCATTTATCAATTTGGAAATGATTCTTGTTCACATAAATCTGAATTAGTTCCCTATAAATCTTAGAAACAACACCTTTATGAGAATCTAGCTGCAGATTCTCTGCCTCCTTTCCCGCATTTACCACCTCATCTTCTGATTTTAACTGCATTGTTTTTGTTTTTCTAAACGTGTTTAAATTTTATAGTAGAAATATCCATTTTACCTTTTATAATCATTTCTTCTTTTTTTTCTTTGAGTCGTTTTTTTGTCTAGCTATAGATCTGAAAGGTAATTTCTTTCTTGCTCCTTTAATTTGTCTGCCTCCTGTTTGGAGGTTATCATTGTATATAGTGTGACTTATTGGTCTGTACCTAGTTTTTGCCAGAGTGCTTTCTAGTTTTCTAACGGTTTCTGTCAAGTGCTGAATTTTTACTGTAATATCATAGTATATTTGGGTTTATTAAGCAAGCAATAGGCTAATGTGCATATTTGTTTCTGTATTGTATACCTTTACTATTCCACTGATCAGCTACTTTTTTTTATCCAGTACCAAATCATTTTTGTGATAATTACTTTGTAGTATGGTTTGAAATGTAATACTTCCCCATTCCTTCCCACTTTATCATGATTTCCTTTAAAATTCTTGGATCTCCCCTTGCCCCTCCTTGTCACAATGAAATTTATTATTTTTTTCAAGCTCTATAGAATAATTTTATTGGTATGGTGATGAATTTTTAATTTAGATAATAATGTTATTATTGACTCAAAGAAATTAATGTTTCTCCAGTTATTTAGATACGTTTTTATCTCTGTAAAGAGTGTTTATAGTTGTATTCACAAAGTTCCTATACCTGTCTTGGTATGCATATTCCAAAGTATGCATTCTATATTTACTTTAAATGAAATCTCTCTTTTATTTTGGACGAGGGGAAGGCAGAGCAATTGAGGTTAAGTGACTTGCCCAAGGTCATACAGCTAGTAAATGTTAAGTATCTGAGTTCGGATTTGAACTCGGCTCCTCCTGAGTCCAGGGGCTGGTGCTCTATTCACTGTGCCACCTACCTGCTGGAATCTCTCTTATACACCCAGACACACACAAGATACGCATGTGTTACTGTTTTTATTCAGTAGTTTTTGCTTGTGTTTGACATTTTAGCCCATTTCAGGTTTTCTTGGCACAGATACTAGAGTGATTTGCCATTTCCTTCTCCAGGATTTACACAACACTTGTACATGCATACATATTTACAAATATACATGTTTATTGTGTGTATACATATGTGCATGTACATGCATTTGCATACATACACACATGCGTGTATGTATGCATGTATGCCATTTCTTTCTATAGCTCATTTTACAGATGAGGAGCTGAGGCAAACAGGGTTAAATTAAGGGGGGGTCACAAGACTAGTAAGTGTCTGAGACCAGATTTGAACTCAGGTGAGGCTTCTTGACTCCAGACCAGTGTTCTATTTCCAGCACCACCTAGCTTCTGGATTTTGTTGGTAATACAGCAATGTTGAACGTGTATTTTTTTGTGTGTGTGTGTCATGCAGCTCTTCCACAGTTACTATTTGAATGAATTTTTGATTGATTTTCTACGATTCTCAAGTAAAACACCATATCATATATAAAAGTTGATCATTTTGTTTGTGTTTTCTCAGTTTTTCTATTACTGGCATTTCTAGTACTATATAAAATAGTAATGTTGATAATGGTAATCCTTGCCTTACTTTTTATCTGATTTAAGAGACCTCCAGTATATCCCCATTACATATGGGAAAAAAGGGCAGGGTAGGAATAAGCATTTATATAGCACCTGTTTTGTGCCTGATACTGTGCTCTAAGCACTTTTAAAAAAATTGTCTTATTTGGTGTGTGCCACAACCCTTTGAGGTAGGTGCTGTTATTATGCTAGTTTTACAGTTGAAGAAACTGAGGCGCATATAGTGGTTATGTGACTTACGCAACATCACACAGTGTGGATGTATCTACTACGCTGCCTAGCTGCCACCTAGCCAGAGCTGTTGGTTTTTGGTTTTAGATAGGTACTACTTATCAAATTTGGAAAGATCTGTTTATTTCTGTGATCTTTAGTTTAGTTTTTTAAATAGGAATAAAGGTTGTCTCTTGTTAAGTGAGTGGGGAGTTAGGTGTCACACTGGATAGAGTACTGGCTCTAGAGTTAGAAGGACCTGTGTTCCCTTCCAGTCTCTTTTCACTAGCTGTGTGATCCTGGGCAAATCACTTTAACCCTGTTTGCCTCAATTCTTTGTCTGTAAACTGAACTGGAGAAGGAAGTGGCAAACCACTTCAGTATCTCTGCCAAGAAAATCTCAACAACAAAAATTTTGTTAAAAACTTTTTCTTCATCGTGATTTTTGTTCTTATGGTAAATTGAACTATACTGAATTCCTCTGATAAATCCAACCTGATCATGGTGTATGATCTTTGTGAAACTTTTCAGTAGTCTCTTTGCTAATATTTTATTAAAAATTTTTTGTATCAGTATTAATTAGTAGTAATATGTTCCTTGTTTTGACTCTCCTTGGTTTAGTTGTCAAGACTATATCAGAAAGGAATTTGTTAGATTCCTTTTTCAATTTTTTAAAAACAGCATGTAATATTTAAATTATTTTTTTCTCTAAATACTTGATGGAACTGGTAAATTCATCTAGTATGTGGTTTTTGGAACCTCATGACTTTTTCTTTGTTAATTTCTCTTCTGTTAACATAGTTTTGTAATTATTCATCTATTTCACTTAGATATTCAATTTTATTGGTGCATAATGGGGCAAATAATTTATTTTTTAAATATTTTATTTGAATTACATGTGAAGAACATTTTTAAACATTAACTTTTTAAAAATTGGAGCTCCAAAATTTTTCCTTGCCTCCCCTCCCCCTTCCCTGAAACGTAAGCAATTTGGTATAGGTTATATATATGTAATCATGTTAACGTATTTTCATATTAGTTGTGTTGTGAGAGAGAAAAAAACAGATTAATAGGGAGAAAGCCATGAAAAAAAAGGAAGTGAAAATAGTATACTTCAATCTGCATTCTGACTATGTCAGTTCCTTTTCTGGATGTGGGTAGCATTTTCCATCATGATTCCTTTGTAATTGTCTTGGATCATTGTATTGCTGAGAAGAGGAAAGTCATTCATAGTTGCTGTGCTATTACTGTGCACAGTGTTCTGATTCTCCTCACTTTGAATCAGTTCATGTAAGTCCAGGTTTTTCTGAAATTTGCCTGTTTATCTTTTTTTTATTTCAGATATTTTTATTGCTATTTCACAAAGTTGAATATTTTTCTAGAAGAATTTTAAAAAATCACTGTGCTTGTAGTAAGCAATTCTATGCAGTTATCGCAAATAGCTAAGGAGAAGAAACGAAAGGGAGAAATGTCATGAAGAAAGCTACAAGAGGCAATGACATTTAATGACTACAGAAAACTAGCATTAATATAAAAAGCACTGCTTGTCATTTTTTTATAGCCCAATAATAGTCCATTATACTCATATACCACAGCTTGTTCAGCCATTGCCCCATTGATGGATATCCCCTCGATTTCCAATTCTTTGCCATCATAAAAACTGCTATAAATATTTTGTACATGTAGATCCTTTTCCTTTTTTTATGTTCTCTTTGGGATATAGACTTAGTAAGTGGTATTGCTAGAATAAAGTTGGGCAAATCATTTATAATTTCCTTTTTCCCTCATTTGTGATGAATTAATCCTTATTGTAATGGTCCTGGCAATTTTGTCTTTCGTCCTTTATAAAAATAAAATTAGCTTCTGGTTTATGTATTTTATTCTTTCCACCCCACCAAAAAAAATAGCTCCTAGTTCTTAGTTATTAATTAGTTCTTTTTGCTTTTAATTTTATCAATCTCATTCTTGATTTTATACATTCTGTTTTGTTTAACTGGCTTTTTAAAATGTGTTTTTCTCGTTTTCTTTTAGTTGCTTGTTTGTTCAGTTTGTTGTTCTTTCTCTCTTTTATCCATGACCGTATTTAGAGACATAAAATTTTCCTTGAAGACTTGTGTTGGCTGCATCCCCAACGTTAAAAAAAATTATGGTTTTTTGTAAATGACTTAGTAGTCCTCAGCAGTACAGTCATCTGAGACAGTTCCAAAGGACCCATCATGAAAAATGCTATTGACCTCCAGAGAAAGAATTGATGGAGTCTGAATGCAGATAGAAGCATAATATTTTCATTTCCTTTATTTTTTCTTGTGTTTTTCCCCTCTTTGGGTCTCTCTGTGTTCTTTCACAACAGGACTATTATGATAATATGTTTTGCGTGATTGAACATGTATCATCTATGACAAATTCCTTACTGTCTTCGGGAGGGATATGAGGAAGGGAGAGAAAATTTAGAATTTTAAGAAAATGTTAAAAATTATCCTTACATGTAAGTGGTGAAAAATAAAACGAAAGGAGTCTATAAAATGTTGTCTTATTGTTACTTTTAATGAAATTTATTATTTCTATGATTTTGGGGGGGAGTTTTTGGTCAGTGACCTGACCCTTTATTGATGGGTGTGTGTGTGTCTGTGTGTACACATAAATTTTTTTTGCATTGTGATCTGTAAAAATATTTATATTTGCTTTTCAGTATTAATTTGTAATGCTTTAATACATGGTCAATTGTAATGGTTGCACAGCTTAAAAATATATATACTTTTTATCGCCATTCATTAATTGCCTTTGGTCTGTCATATAACTTTTGTAAAATTCTTTTCAGATCCTTAACTCTGTGTGTGTGTGTGTGTGTGTGTGTGTGAGAAAGAAGTACATTAAAGTCCTTTATTATAATTTTATTGTCTTGTTTATATGTCTAGCTTGAAACCTAGCTCTCTAATTCCAATTCTTTACCTCTAAACTTGTTTTAAATTCTTTTAAGTATATAGATCCTACATTGTTTGGCTCATGTATATTTTGTATTGACATTAATTTATTATTTTTGTTACCTTTCAGTATAATGTTGTTTATCTACTTTAAATATCATTTTGTTGTTGCCTTTCCTGAAGTCATTATTTTTACTACTTGCTCTGATCATAGAAACTTGCTATAGAAGGGATAAGCAGGGACATATGACATTCCAAATATGACAGGATAAAACATCCTTGGCTCTGTTTAAATTCAGGTAAAGTCACAGATATCCATCCATGCAATATCGGTACCACCTCACAGCTAGACTCAGGAAAGGTGGGAAACATTCCTTTTCAAAGGAATTTCATGGGTAATTTGCCAGAGAGGTCCCATCCCAGCTAAGGCTAGGATTGCCCCTTTGGCCTTTACCAGATGTAGACTGCCACCTGTTAACAGTACAGGATCACACTCTCTCTGAGTAGCTTGTGGCATTTGATGCAGGCACTGACTTATGCAGGCAACCATACCCAAATTCAAACTCCAAACAAAATTTAGTTATGGTCCCAAATGCCTTTTATCTTAAACAGCAAGTCTCATTAATCACAGCTTAGAGCCATTTCTCTTATTTATTTATTTTCCTTATGGCACTGAGGCCAAAGGCTCTATATACTTTAGCAAATGAGAGACCACACTTTGTCCTACACAGGAATGTCTAGAAGTCTTCTATTTCATTATAAAGTTCTGACAAAATCCATCTTAGAATGATGCATAAAATGCATTCAAAATGCATCTTGAATTGCAAAACAAACAGAATTTTAGTGAAAATTATGATGTAGTTTCCCCTCATCCAAGTTCATAAGACTCCCCTGAAATCTGTGCATGTAATATTTTGGGTTCTGTGAACCTTAAGTGAAGAATTTTTACTCCACAAGGATCTGCAGTTTCTTTGGTGTGGGTACTCTTTACCTACCTCAAAGTCTGTCATCTTGAGATTTGCTGTGGCCAAAACCTTTATCTCTTTGAGACCAAATTGGTGAGAGATTATTCTTACACAACCCTATTTGCAAAAGTCTTTATTTTCATTTTGGTGTGCAGCACACACTGAAATTTGAACTTCCAGTCTTCTTTATACTATCATGAAGCTTTAGGGATGACTTTTTATGTGTAAATACTTCCTTAAGGAAAACTTTTTATTACCTAATTTTCCTTACCAAATTTCAGTTGGAATTCATTAGAAACTAAAGCTGCTTATTATTATTGAAAGCATTACATCAGACAAGTCTTTACAAAGTAGGCAGTTTATTCCATGCTGTTGAACTTTTGAGACAGGGATTGTGGGGTTGGGGAAGCAATATAAGGGAAGTAATTAAAATTCAAATTCATTCACTGTTCTAAAAACACCAGAAAAAATGGAATGCCAAACATTGAAGTCACCTAACAATAATGGAAGTATATGCTACTGAAGACCTTAAAAAGCTACTCCTTCAGGTTAAGTAGGTTTCATATGAGTTTAAATAGTAAGAGAATTTAATTATCTTTTTATGTAATAGTAAGTTTGTCTTACAGATTGTATCTTAGAGCGTCTGTTAGACTAGTTTATCATTTTGGATATCAACTGAATTTTCAAAATTGAAGCTTTATTAATTGTTATTTAATCTTTTAAAACAAAAAATGTTGTTATGCTTATATACTACATCAGGCTGATGCTTGAGGCAAATCAAATCAGAATGTACTGTGGGACTTAGGTCAAGCCTCTGATGTTTCATTTTCTTTTTCATTCAAATTGCACATCACTAGAAAAAACTATGGAGTACGACAGTATTTGAGAATGGCTGTCAGTAGGAAGACTTTTGTGAAGTGACTAACTATAGAAGTATGTATGAAGTCATCATCATGCAGAGTCAGCAAAACACTGGTCAGATCCAAGTCGGTGTTAGTGCCGTCCTGTCCATGTTCAAGTGCCTTTCTGTTCAAAATGGTTTAACTTGCTGTTGGGGGAACATGTGTTTTTAGGAGACTTACTAGAAAACACGTTTTTAAAGCAAAATGGGGTAAGAAATCTTAAAAGTCGATTTGGAGGAAGGTTTATGCAGGGTAATAGAGAGATGGGACACTGAGCTTGAGCTTCAGTGAAAAATTCTGTCCTTAAAATTAAACATGATAGTTCATTACTTTTAGTGGAGTGTCACTATTTTCTCTCATTTTTATCAATTTGATGGAAGCTGTAGCTTAAGTGTTGGTAGCATTCAGGCAGAGTGCTAGTTTTAGATTCCAGAATCTAGGTTTGAATCTATTGGTATATTGTATTGGTATGATGGAGAAATAGCTAAAATTTTTTTCTGGGCCTCAGGTTCTTTATTTTTGTGGTGAGGGACTTGGACTAAATGACCTAGAAGGTGCCTTCTGTGTCCTATATTCATTCAGGAATATTGATTCAACAATTGTAAATGGAGTCTTGTAAAAGAGACTACAGTAATTTGTTCAATAAATAAATTATTTTGACCAAAAATTAATTTATACCAGTGTTGGAAATATGGTTCAACATTGGAAATTCCACTATCTTAGTCACATTAGAAGCATAAAAAATCAAAAACCACATGACTATCCCAATAGAAGCAGAAAAAAACTCTTTACAAAACACCATCCCCATAAATAGTAAAATCTTACAAACTATGGGTCGAGAGTACCCTTTTATTTTTTTTTAATTTATTTTATGAAATTTTTTTTGAGTTACATATTTTCTCCCCGTCTTTCCCCCGCCCACCACCCCAAAACAGCCATCCCAGTGTTTCCCCCCTCCCCCAGTCTATTCTCTCCTATGTCACTTTTTGGTAGGGCAGGATGGATCTCCCAACTGCAGTGCCTGCGTATCTCAAGTTTCAGTTGGATGTAGTCAATAATAATAATAATAATTGCATATGTGTGTGTGTGTGTGTGTGTGTGTGTACAAAGATAGATAGATACACATTCATAACATTTGATTATGGAACTCCAGATTCCAGATTCTTTCTCCTCCTCCCTCACCACCCATCCCCACTGGAAGGACAAGCAATCAACTACAGGCTGAACATGTGAAATTATGCAGAACCTCTCCA
>CM053580.1:46482299-46519624 GCA_028627135.1 Pseudochirops cupreus
GCAATGCCGAGGTGGGTGCAAAACCTCTGCCTTTCACTTTTCCCCTCTGGAGGCCTTCCAGCCCAACTGCTTATCTCCCCCTTTCACAATTCCCACTCGCAGCTGCTGCTAATCCGCTCACCTGAAGCTCCTCAGCTCCTCCCGTCCAGCCGCCCCTGGGGCACAGCCGCGGCTTCAGGCCAGGCTGGTTTCGGTTTGCAGTGCTGATATGGTTCCTCGTAACCGAGCTGACTTTAGTGGGAAGTATCTTTGTGTGCGTTTTGGAGTTCCAGGATTGGTTTAGAGTCCTATTTTATGGGTATTTGGGGGTGGCTATGTGAGAGCTGCGATATGTTGCTGCTGCTACGCCGCCATCTTGGCTCCACCCCCCTAGAATTTTTCTTTTGCTGAGTTTGGGCTTTAAAATTTCTCAATTTTTTCAGGTTACAAACTTTCCAAAAGACAATTTTTCTAAATTCCCTATGGACAGGTTTTTGTTAAAATTTTGGTGCCATCCAAAGAACAACCAAAACCCTTATGAACCAGGTTAAAAATAAACAAACAAAAAAACCACCTCTGGTTCTTGGTCTCTTTTGAATCAGACCACACATCTAAAGCACAGCACAAATCATATTCCATCATGTCATGACTATAACCTCAGGAGTCCTATGACAAATTGTTTAAATTAACCATTACATGTCCCTTTGGCTATAAAGGGGTATTAAACATTACAATAATTAAATCAACTCAATATAATATTCATCAAGAACACGCTGTATGCATGAAGGCTTCTCTGCTAGTTGGCTGGACCAACAGAACATCTAGATAATATGGGACAATCGTGGAATTTACAGCCCAGTAGGGGAAAGTCAACAACATCGTTTGGTAATACATTGTCCATGCAATAGAAAAATATATAAACAAAGCTTTATTTGAGAATTTAGCCAGGACTCTCGTTATTTATTTGGAAGTCAAGAATGGCTTCATGACTCAAAAGACACCAGAGTTTAATAGGAATTTTAAAAGCCAAATGATTGAGGAGACAATCCTGGTATAGGGAATAGCTTAAGCAAGGGTAAAAAATGGAATAGTACCAGCAATATTTATAAGAAGGTGTAAGTCCATGTTGGTTAGAGTATGTGGAAGAAAGTACAATGAGATAAAACAACTATAATACTGGGGAAAATGGGGAAGGCATGAGATGTTAGGCATAAGAACTTGAATTTTACCGAGTAGACAAAGGGGAGTTATTTAGGATTTTTTTAGCAGAATGGTTAGTACAGCAGTAATATAAGATATGTGCTCAAGGTAATGAGGGTCATTATGAGAAGAAAGTTATTTGAAATAGAGAAGTAAAGGAAAGGTGCAATAAAATGCTATAAAAATAACATCAACAGGATCTGGTAACTGACTAGATATGAGAGGTAAGAGAAAAAGGAAGCACTGGAGATTAAATCAAGGAGTCAAAATAGCAGATGTGGATGAGAAAACTGCTAAGTTAGAAGTCTGCTGAAGAGATGAGGCATTCTCAAAGTAATGGTATAAAACAAGACACTGAAAAAATGTAAAACAAATTTTAAAATGTCAGGCTGAATCTCCTTGTCATTGGTTAGAATTTAATGGGTAGCGTGTAATTGCCTGTTTGATATTATGAACTGTTAAAATGACTTCAAGACAGATATATGTTTAAGTATTTCCAACTGAAGACAAATTCCATGTCGCTGAAAAGATTGTTAGATCATGACTCACTGACCTCTACACACACTTCCAAAATAACACCTGATAGAGTAAAAAAGAAAATGAATACTGTAGTCTGTAACAGGAACATCGTAATGATGCTCAGTGGTGAAAAATCTGGCTACTGTGGTCAAGAAAATGAATACAAGGCAATTCCAAAAACAGAACCTCCATGGTAAGAACTGATAAACTCCAAGTGCAGACTGAAGCACACTTTTTTCACTTCATTTTTTTCTTTATTATTCTTGCTTTTTGTGTTTTCTTTTGATAGGCTAACAAAGTAGATTTTGTATAACTTCATTTGACATATTGCTTGCCTTCTCAACAGATTGGAGGTAGAGCAGGAGGACAGGAGAGAATTTGGAACTCAAAATTTAAAAAAATCTTAAGTTAAACTGGGTAATATTTAATGAAATAAAATTTTAAATGCAGTCTAACAATGGGCTTATAAAGAGTAAGCTCTAAATAAATATGTAATTCATTATAAATAAGGTAGCTTAGATAATGTAATTTGAAATATATTTAAATGCAGTCAATTTTTTTTGAATTTCAATCAGATTATGCAAATTTGACACAGCAATTGAAAATTCCTATCAAATAAATTTATTTACATAGTGAAGATACAAAGTATTAAGAAACTAGCCTATTATTTAAAGTTAATTAAGAAAAAGATGAATGCTCATCTTCTAAGAACTATGCTTATGTACATGTGCCTAATCCTAAGAGTTTAATCCAAGAAAGATTATACATACTTACAAATAAATCACCCTAAAGGATACAATATCCCACATATTCACATTCATATGATACAAGTTACATATTTAAGACAGTCAACCAAAATGTCATTTTAGGAAGAACTGCAAAGTTTCATTAATTTAGATGAATTAAGCAGATGTCAATTATATAATTTTAAAACTATAAAACTAATAAAACTATATAGTTTTATTACTTTCATATAGCTATATTAGAAGTTTAACACATTTTTCCTTTTGAATTTCTTAGCAAATTCATTTCAACTAATATTCGAAATGTTTACATCAAAAAAGTATGATGGATGTTTTATTAACTTTCACATAGGACTAGGTAAAAGCAAAGGATATACTAAACTAGGTATCAGAGGGGATGGAGTAGAGAATTATGGCTGATACTTTCCTTCCCAAAGTGCTCTAGTCTGACAAAGAACAAAGAGCAGGAAGCAGCAGCAACAGCAGTGAGGTAACAGGTGTAACCAACTGCACGTCTTCCTGTCTCCCCAGCTCCCTGCTCCCCAGCATTTTTATTTCTTTGTTTAATGATTTCAGTGGGAGTAGAGCGGCGATTTCATTCGAGCTGGGACTTTCAGGATGGAAACTTCCTCCACCAATGCAAATAAGTTAGCAACTTAAATGCATTTTACTAAGTCTTTTAAAGTCAACAAAACAAGCCTAGCCTCCTCTCCACTCTGAAGTCTACCTGACTTATGATCTGTTGAAGTCACTTCACAACAGTCATCTGTGTGAATAAAATAATGTGTTACTAAATCTCCTGATATTGCCTTAAAAAATAATCCCACGACATGTCAGGGTGTCAAACGGCGTTGTTTCTCATTGTTTAGCACCTTTTTACATACCTTGTTGACTTTCCCCCTAACCTTAACTAAAATAAACAAGAAGTCCTGTACCTATAGTACTGTATTTCTGAGTAATTTTTTAAGGCATTTTGGTCTGACAAACACTACATTATGCCCTTTAGTTTGAAATTGCACAATTATAATCTATATGACTGAACTAAGGCAAAGAAAGATTACTGGCATACACACAAGGCTTGTTATTAGGGATGTATTCTGAAATTTAACTGAGAATATGTAATCAATCACAAAGGTGATGGGAACATAAGAAAACATGGGGGTCAGGCCAAATGAAGCAATTCTGGGGAGTGGATAGTGTTCCCAAGTTCACAGCTACCCCTACTCCTCTGTCGTCAAATGCCTATGATGGAGAGGAGAGGTCCCAGTGTCACTTCTGGCTTCTGAGGAGGGCCCTGCTGGGCAAAAAACCCAGACTTCCCAGAGCCACAACTAGGGTGAAAACAGGCCATATGAAATGCAACTACAGAGCAGCAACAACAGCAGGAGAGGAAGGGAAAAGAAAGACAAGAATCTCAGTCTATAACTCCCAATGACATAATCCTAACAAAGTAAGTTGCTGAGTTTCTATACATAATCACGGGTCAGGAGCAGAGGACAGGTAACCCGATGAATCATCCAGGCCTTGCATAGTCACGGAAAGCACTTATATTATGGAAAACAGAAGCACTGGAGCACAAAGTCAAGTCTGTGACCAGTCAGCTCCTTCAGGGTAGAAAGCAGCCGTAAACACACGGATCCTTTCTCCAGTGGTCAAAGCACCAAAAGATAAAAAAGTAAATTGCCTCTCTCTTCTCTAGGAACAAATCTCTCCTTATTTCTTTCCCAACACTGTTTCTGGCACTGCTGAACTTGCATTTCCCACTCTCTTGCTTGTTCCTGGGTCACAGGGTAATGGTCCAATAGGACAGTCATACCAGGCATCTTCAGCTCTACAAAGAACCGCCAATACCAAAGGAAGAGTTGGTTCAGTTCAGTGAGAGGCAGGATAGAAGGTTCATGATTCTAAGGGCAAAACTTGATGGCGGCGTCCAGTGAAGTCTAGATCTGGCTATGGCGACTGTTGAGCAGCAGGGGCTGAGAGCAACTGCTTTGCACTATATACAGGGGGTGGAACACAGAATGAGAAACAGACAATTGTGGGAGATGGGAAATCTCCCTCTTTCACCAGCTGTGCTTGTTCCTGACCCTTAGGGCAGGTTATAACCCAGAACTCAAATGCTTTAGGGGTTGGACCTCTTCAATGCCGGCTACCAGGTTTGACTGGGGCAAAGAGCCAAAATGCACGAATGAGAGAGCACACAGAGAAAGAGCTCTCCTCATCACCACCACTAGTTAAGTAGCATAAACTTCATTTTACAGATAAACTGAGGCTCAGGAATGTTAAATAACTTACTCATAATCACAGAAATAATCATTCAAAGTTGGGATTTAAAAGTCTCCTGGTGCTAAGCTCAGTGCTCTTTCTTCCACATCATACAGTATCTCTCAAAAAGTTAAAAAGATACTCTTATGGTAGAAGAGGGAAGGAATGCTTAGCTTTTAGAAGAGGGGAATGTCCTTATAGGCATAATACAGGATGCCTCACTGGACTGGATAACAGTCTCTCTCAAGGCTATTGATTTTCTAACCTCTGATTGTCCATTTGTCAATCATTTTCTGTCGTGTAATTTTGCTTCCTAGGTAAACCTATTAGTGTAAACCTATAGTGTTCCACCAGGAATATTAATCAGTGCTCTAGATGCTAAAATTTAATTTGCTGGCCTGTTCTAGTATACTCAGTCTTCAAAGAATTTATATATATTAGTCTTCTTTGGGCCTATTCACTCTTTCATGACCTCTAAGTGTCCTAACAAGTAAGGTTACTCATTTGACATGAACTTTGAAGGTAAGAATGCCTACAGTCCAATTTGCTGGTTTCTCAATCAAAGTTGTGAATTTAAATATTAGATTAAATCACTTTAATAATTGCATATTAGTTGCAATTACTATCAAGCTATGAAAAAAATTGTTGAGGGCTCTCTAAAAATACCTTTCATTAAAATTTTGTAGTAAGACATTCTTTGCAAATAAATCTTACTACACTGATGTGTAGAGCTGATCCTGGTTCTGCAAGGCTATAGCAATGAACCACTGTAAGCGCTCACAAGTTCACATCTGGGAGAAATGCTTCAAATAGCAGCCCAAAAGTCCAATTTTGAAGGATCAGCTTAGCTAAGGTATGAAAGGCTATCCAGAGTCCTAAATAATTCAAGTACAGCAACTCATGAAGACCAACTTCTAAGACACCCAGAAGTCACCCTTCCTTCTTCCATGAGCACATCCCACCCCAAAGCAATCATGAATTCCTTAAATACTAAAATTTCCTAAAGAACAGATCTTTCATGAAAAAAGCTTTATAATTTGAGTTAATGTCAAAACAAAAGTAATCCTCAACAGAACGATGGTTATTACCTGGTACTAGCACAGGAGCCCGTGGTCTTTTGGCGTGTGCTCCGCCGCAAACTGGGGAGCTCAGCAGGTGGTGACTCACTGCGCTTCTTGGTAGATTTTCTTAAACCTACATATCAAAAACGTCAGAGAAGTTTCAGAAACAAAAATGAGTAAGAATTAATGTTTCATGGAGTCTGAGTGCAGATCAAAGCATATAATTTTTCACTTTATTTTTTCATGGTTTTGTTTTCCTCCTTTGGGTCTGTCTTCTTTCACATAACTGATATGGAAATATGTTTTGCATGATGGCACATGCATAACAAATTGCTTACCGTCTCAGGGTGGGAGAAAATTTGGACATCAAAAAATTTTTTTAAATGAGTGAAATTACATGTTAATTGAGGAAAAAACAAAATAAACATATTTTAAAAGCCCCTTCACCCTCCCTCCCCCAAAAAATCTTAAAAGGGAGAAAGGGAACTTCATGGCACCACTATTAAAAACTGTGCCCAAGCTCTTAATGTTCAAGGTCCTCCAGCACCACCTCCCTTATGTCCAAACACATTCTGTATTTATAGCACTTCTGCCCTTGGAACTCAGTTCATTTCTAGCTCTTCCTCTAGGTTCATATCATCCTTCACTCCTCCACCAGTCTCACAGCTCCTTGCTCATCTCAATAATCTACTAATCGCAGTAAAGTATATCTTAAATCCCAATTCTTCTATCAGTTTTTCCCATACCTGGTCTCCTACTACTCCCCTACTTGGCTGCCGTATTGTGCAGCTGATTATGTCCAGTCCAGTACTATATAATTTACAAATTACTTCCAATCAGGCTTGGTTTCCTCATCAAGTCTGTAATTTCCCTCGGAATATCTGAAGCACTTGCCTCATCTAATTATTTTCTCCTTCCTCCCCACACCTCCAAAATCACCAATCTAGTAAAAGTGGGATGCAATAAAACAGAGTTAATGAGTCTTGATTTGGGATTCTTGTGACTACTATTATGAACTCTAGTAAGAGGTTTAGGGATGGAAGAAAAAGAGTATTGTAGTAAAACAACATTAACTGGTCAAACTATACTTTAGAATCTGAAGTTTTCTTTTTTTATTGCTCACAGAAAAAAGTGCTTAGGAAAGATAAAGAGTAAAAAGATTACAAATGGGATTGTTTAACCTATTTAAGTAAAGTGAGAATTTCACTTAATAACTTATATAAAAAAAGGTTACTGGTAATCAGAAATGAATGGCTTCTAATAATAACCAGCATTAATGTAGGACTGGCAAGTTCTCTTGTTCTATTAATCCAACACATACGTTTAACCTGAATTAGTGACTTGTTTTACTTTATTTCTCCAAATAAAACTTCTGTAAACATCTAAGCATTCTAGCTAGGGCATGCCAGGATCTACCTTAGGCACAAAAGATAAGTACACAAAAGATAAAAGCAAGGTGACAAAATTGACAAAATTATAAAAAAAACAACAACAAGATTTAAGAGGGGAAACACAAAAGAACAGCTTTAAAGTATTTTTCAACATGTTGAGAACATTCTCAAATGTTCCTCTGTTTTAGTTGCTCTTTAGTTATAAACATATATTCCAATGAAAAGCCAATAGCAAATAATCATTTATTGAACACGCTGTTAATAACAAGCCCCTTTAGATTTGAAATATCTCTTTCAAATAGACTCTAGGAGACTAATTATTACATGAGCTCACAAACCTTTGGCTGACATCACAAAACATTTCACCTTGCTCTTGGGAGTGGAGTCTTCTGGCTATTTGAACGTTTTGGTGGGAACACTGATTGACCAGTAAACCACCTTCCGTATAACTGGGCTATAATATTAAGGTATTCAGTATTTTCTGATTTTTTTTTTGTAAAAACTTAAAATGTCTACCTAAAGAACCTGTGAGGAAAAGAATAAGACAATATGAAATACTTTAGGTCCTAAGAAAAAGGTGCCGTAAGTGCCAGTTTACTACTACTACTACTACTACTACTACTATTATTATTATTATTATTATTATTAAATCACCAAGAAATCTAATTGTAATTTGGCTTTCAGTTATAATGCAGCTTAGTAGTAACCATACTAACAATGCCATTAATACTAGTAATTTTATTCAATACTAAGGTGCTGTCATACATATCATGACAAAGAAAAGGATACAAAGTTCAAATAGTTACTTCCACTGTAGATATGTGTCTAATAAATTATTCAGTACAGGGTGAACTACACCTAAAATTCTGATTCAAATTGGTGATGTGTTCCTTACTGTATTTTTTTTCACACTTGTATATAGTCATACCTTAAATAGGATGTTAAACTTAAGATAATGTTAAAGAACAAAAGAAAGAATATAAAAGGATTGATTTATAACTGATATAATCACACTGCAAAGGAAACTGACAGTTGAAGTGGACTGGCTAAACTATTCTCATGGCTACTGCATTAGTCCCTTGAAGCTGCACAGTAAGTATTTTACCCTATCCCATTTACTCTCAAGAGGGAAACTGTTAAAGAGTATGAATAAACCTAGTAGACAGGAGCTGACATTTCCACTATTATTCCGGCCGTGTCAGAATGATCCTCATGTTCTCTGCTCTAATAGCTAAAACTGAATATGTAGTTAACAAGAGAAACTAATGAAGTAGTATTTTGGAATTTTTAACAATAAAAGTTTAAGCTTCCAGATTCATTTAATCACTGTAAAATATTTAAATGGCCTAAAAAAGTTTCCCAATGCCACCACTCCCAATCTGTGAAGAAAAATGAGAGTTCAGTATGAAATGATTACTAGAGGAAAAAAGATGTCCAAGGTCGAGTAACCTCACTGACATTAATATCACAGACAATATACATCAAATCCTTTGTTTCCACATCCATTCTCAGGCTCCTGCCTTTGTGCTCTTTCTACTATCCACTTCCTAAGAATACTTTCTAGGATTATTGCCAGTGATGGACCATGGTATGACCTGACACAGTGCTCTTGGTTTGTCATGTGTTCACTTAAGGAATAATATACACAAAAATATATTTTTCATTTTTGGATTAGAATGTACGAACACCCTTTCCAAAAGCCACAGAAAAATACAGGTGTGTGAAGTACTCCAGTGAACCAGGCACCAGTTTTATCACACACGATCACCCTATATGCTAACCATAATACCACTGGGTAGATTAAAATACTTAATAGTTTTCTACATGCTTGTCAACTCATCTGTAGCTAGCTACAACTGGGAAATGCAAACTCGGCCTCAAATTTTCACCTCTAAATTACAAATTACTGTCACTAACTCTAATTCTATTTTTTATACCACTACATGAGCAAACACTTAAATTTTTCAGTTTACTAACTCAAAACCTCTAAATGTTTCTCTGAAGGCCTAACAGCAAAAATCAAAAAAAGTTATTTTAAAAGGCTATGGCCATGGTCATGTCCTCACAGACAGTAAATATCTATTTATATAGTCTGCTAATAATTTTATCAAACAAATGTACTTGTGGAGGAAGGTATGTGAGGAGCCAGAAGGGAGGGTAGTAGCCTAGAATGTTAGAAGGCCCCCATTAAGAGCAGAGTAGAAGAAAAGTCTTCCTTTTTGGGGACTTTCTTTTGCCTTTCTTTGTATATGCAGGGCTAAGCACATTGCCAGGCACACAGCAGACACCTGATTAATTTAACCTTTGTGTCGCTTAACCACAATAAAATCCCTAACTATTGCTGAAACCACCAGTGGACAGTAATGTTAGCTGACCCTTATATGGCATTTTAAAATCTGAGAAGCACTTTACATATATTATTTCATTTGATACTCACAATTCTCAACCCCTTCAAATAAGTATGAAAATTGCAAACAACCACCTTCCCACTGAACTCTTCCCCACTTTTTTTGCCTTAAACAAGGACAAAAAACACACTCAGGATAAGGGTAGTCAATAATACCTGGAAGATAAAATCACTACGACATTACTGTGAAAACTTAAAAAGTCTCAACTAAGGGAGAAAGCAGAAAGTCAGCCAAGTTTTCCAGTTATACTTGAATGATCCTTACCCCTCCCATATCAGTGGCAGAACAAAGAGTCAAGAGACCTGGAGTCTAATCCCAGCTTGGTCCATAGAGAATTTATGTGGCTTTATCAAAGTCACCATTTCATTCATGCTGAATTTATTTCATCTAATAAAGAAACAGTTCTCTCTCAAAGTTTACCACATAAACCTCCCTGAAGCCTGTAAGAAGGCACATTTCTAAGGTCCCTTCCAATTCTACTAACCCAAGATTCTATCACATTCCATAGACATATATCACATTATTTTTTGGACTGATGGCAAAGCTCTATTAATCTAAGCAGAAGTATCCTTTCTCTAGGCTGTCTACATGGATTTTACTTTCTAGTATGAGAAAATCTTTTCTGTTCGCTTTTCCTCTATCATAAACCCAGGCCATAGCACTTCCTATTGGCCAATTGTGTACTTGGAAAAGAATCAACTAATTTTAATATTGGCTTAATTAAAATCAACTGAAAATTAAATGTGCAGAATTCTATGCTAAAACAGTAATTTTCCCCATTATTTATATGACTGCTTTTCTTTATGAGGTGTATGGGGGCATGTGTGTGTGTGTGTGTGTACATGTGCACATATGCATAAAGTATAGTTTGCAAACGTTGATCACCATTTTCTTACTCATCAAAAGCCATTTTTCGAATATAGAATTTCAAGGGACTATCACTTTGGAGCATCTACAGACGTGCAGAGTACAGCTTGTGGGGAGACAGAAGAGAAGAGCACTCAGGCCAAGAATGGCTTGCTTTACTTTAGTGTGCGGATCCCACAGAGGACAGGCTTTACAATGCTGCTGCATCAACTGCAACTGACAAACAGCATCATTTTACTTAACCTGCTGCTTAAATAGTTGTTCAGTCACCTACCCTAACTAACTACGCATGGAGCTTTATCGTAGCAAGTTATAGGGATTCAGTTTTATCAAATAAAATGACATCTTTTGATAGCACTCAACCTACTCAACAACATAGAGAAGATCCTGAATCTTTCCTAGAGTCAAGTCACAAGATTTCTTTCATTTTGGGTCAAATGCTCTTTAGGTGTATTGTGCATCTGTTTTTCCTGCCAAATTCTAACTAAACCAGGGCCTTTCCAAGTGACCTGCAGCCAAAACTTTGCTAGATATGTTGTCTTCCCCTTGAGAACAAGAGCTCCTGGAGAGCAGAACCTGTCTGGCTTTCCAATTTGCATGCCTAGCACTTAGCCAAATGCTTTCCACATAGTAAGTGTTTAGTAAATGCCTTTTCCCTCATTCCCAGGCACCTCATGCACCATGTTTATTGCTATCTCAATGCTTTCTCTAAAGCTATTCCTATTCCACTCACCTGAGAAACCCTTTCTCTCTCTGCACCAAGCTAAATCCTACAATTCCTCCAAGACCTCCATGGAAGAGAACCATGCTCGGTACAGAGCATGGCAGTGGCCGGTGAGCACACTGTGTTACTGAGGCAGAGGTCCTGGACTGAATCCTTAGGCAGTTCAGGTGGATTTTCTCCCTTTCTTCCTTCAGCTCTTCCAGGGCCATCCACAGCCCTAAATAAAAAGAAAATATGCTTGCTGGTCCCCAAGACTTACTTGTTTTAACTTCTGTGCCTCTGGTACCTGATATTCACTCCACCTGGATTGCCCTTAAATGACTGATATCATTTCCCCAAGTTGATTTATAAGGCCTTCTCCAATTAAGCCCACACAACCAAATGACTTTTCTACCCTTCTCTTCAAAATGCACTAACTTCATAGTTTTTCCATATTGTTTTATATAAATATTTACATGTAACTAACACAATACTAAAGTCCTAATATACCTTTCTTAAAATAAAGCAATCTAAGTAAGAGAGATTATCAAGCAAATTGTCCATTTATAATAGTATTCCTATGGAAATGTCTTCAGGCTTTTCACAGAACCAATTAACTACTGGGGAGGCAATCATAATACTTTACTGAATATGAGAAAAATATGGAAGGGATAGACTTGAGATTTAGGATAAGGCAAAAATGAACTTCCTGGGCTCCGAAGGAGAACAAGTCTAAAAACCTGTTTAAGGCAAACTGGTTATACTGCTTAGGTCTGTTACTTAGCTCTTTAAAACCCTCCAATTATTAATCCATACAAAAGTGAAATTATATGTATTTATTAATTCCCATTTACTTGGGATGGATAAACTATGAATGAATATAACAGAGGCCTTTTAACAAAAGGGACCAGAACACTTGTTTTATCATCACAAACTACTATGTTAACAACTGTGGTGCTGCTTTTACCCAATACAGTGGTCACAACAGAACTCCTAACTACAAGACTCCTGCAGTCCAGGAAATCCTCCTGGCCAGTTCCAGGCATGATACTGCCAAATCCTCCGTATACAGCAAGAAGATATAGAAATTCCCTATCTCTTGAATTGCTGAGGAGAGTGACATAGAGTTGCTCCATACACTTCGACCTTAAAGACCTCCTAAAAAGACACAGATTTCTGAGGAAAAAAAAATATTTAGGTCGGAAAAGGAAAGGGAAGGGGAAGGGGTTGGGGATGAAGATGGAATGTCTAATTTAACTGTCATGGTGCTAAAAGGTACGGAGACCCTAAATACCTCTGCACTAGTAAGTGAATCAAGATTTGCCCTATGAAGAAAAGAGGATGGAGTAGGTGGAAAGCAAAGATGACAGTTAAAAACAAATGCCTCACTGCCATGATAACAATTCCATGACAAACAGATCAGTGGTCATGTAAAAAGAATACTATATCCTGTTACTAGGTTTTTGTTTTCTTTTTTCTTTTTAAACATACAGGTCCAGCCAGCTATCTACTGTATCATCTATTATTTGAACAGGATAAAATTAAATGTTACTTAGCTGCAGAGCTTCAAGAAACATACTATAAAGCAAGGAAGTTCTTAAATCAAAGGAAATAACTCCTTTGTAGCTGCCTGTTTCCACAGGGGCAGAGCTGCACACCTCTCCTCCTTAGTAGATGACTTTTGGGAATTGTGGTCAAAAGCCTTCATTTCCTGAAGGCCCACCTTCTGGCTGCTGAAACTCTCCAAACTTAGCTATGTGGACGCTCTTGGGTCAGGCATCTAGTTCAATGCTGGGCCTGCATGTGAAGCCTTACCATTTTAGCAGGTCCTGCCAAAACTTGTATTCTGATGACATAGCCTTCAACAGCCTAAGTCTCCTCTGTAACTTGGTGAGGGAAAGGACATTAAAGCATCGTATATGTAATCTCCTAATTTAATGTCCAACTGCTATCTTCCTAAATAACAGGAAATAGTTAAGGAAGTTAGTCACTACATGCTGTAATACTGAAAAGAAAAAGAACAGCAGTTACTCCAACTACCAGCAACTACTGACAGATACCAGAAGCATTACTACCAGAAAGAATAACCTCAGCCTCCACTGAACTTGCAGCTAGTGGCAGGAAAAAGACCACCAGGGGAAAGATACCTAAGTGGGTTTTCCCCCTGTAAATGCTAAAGAAAAGACAGAGCTCTTGACTAGCACACCTCTTACTGCAAACCTTTCAGTCATGTTGGTGGATAAAACTTGCTGCTCATTTATGGTAAGGTGAGAGCAGAATGCTAGGGAATTTTGTTTTGCTTTTAAACAGGCCCTTTTAGGGGTGCAATCGTCTTCAATGAGAGGGTTGAGAAGAAGGCACAAAGAAGTGTTTCTGATGTTCCAGTTCAGTCACCCCCGTGTATATCTTCCAAACAAAGAGTCCGAACAAAACAGGCACATTCACCCCAAAGTTTCAAAGTCGAAGGGACTTTAGAAAAAACAAAAGTCCTTATGTGACATTCTGTTCTTCCATTTAGTTGCACTTGTGGTTTTTTTTAATTCTCACTTATTGACAAGAGTTAAATTGTTTAGAAATAAAGCTCATCTCCCAACCTAAATCCCACTGAGTTCCTCTAAGGGAAACAACTTTGCTTTTACAAACTACTATGCAAATCTATAAATCAGATTCCAGGATCTTCGTGTTTTGGGCACTTACTAGATGCCATTAGATAAAACACTATTTGGGATGGTAGAAATAAAAAAAAAAACAACTTACTAGACTATGACACAAACTGACCCAGCTTCCTCTGTCCACTGATTAAGATGTGAATGAGATGGCAATTATTTGTTACGTTATATAACTAATTTTTTTAATCCTGTAGGCACTTAAAATGCAGATTAACCTATTCAGGAAAAAAATGGATATGCCATCTATTTAAATACTCAAAACAAATCTAAAGCCACGGCTTCCAAATGAAAAAATCTACTACTGCAATGGACTGTGTTAAATATCCTACCTTTCCAATTCCTACAAAATGCAAATAAATACCAAGTTTATCAACTTACTTGCTAATTTAGCTTGTAATCCTGAAGGTCCAGGTTTTGACGTCTCTGACTTAGAAGACCCTGGCAGAGACAGTTTTGTTTTCGGCAGGCTAACTTTAGGGCTAAAACGAGCAGCCCAATCAAACTTCGAAGAGCCGCTGGTTTTACTCTGCTCCTTTTCTCGGCTACTTCTTCGGGGACTGGGACTAGATGCTGACCGTGAACGCCTGGCCTTGTTTTGGTCTTTTCCTTGTTTCACTCTGGCCCCCTGTGGTACAGTGGAGGAGGCAGAGGCAACTGCAGAAGCCGAGGAAGATGTTGAGGCAGAAGAAGAAGAATCAGTGATGGTGCTACACCCAGCTTTGGCTGAGGTGGCCGATTTTGAAGCCAGCTTGGTGGGTTTTGCTGATCGCTCTTCAGCACCAGTTGATTCAGACACTGAACCACTCTTTATACAAGAACTCTCTGTCCTTTTCCTTTTCTGACTCCGTGAACTGCCGGTGGCTCCACCCTTTCTGGTGTGCGCCTTGCTTGTTGATGGCAATGGTGCAGATTTCAGCTGTTGCTCTTGCTCTAAATGCCTCTTCTTTGATTTAGAATGGGGTTTGTTGGTTTCTGAGGAAGGTTCGCTATGTTGGAGGGCTTTGGGTTTCTTAGCAGAGCTCGGAGAATTGGTCCTGTTGTAATCTGGACTGGCACTGCGTTTCACTCCTCGAGAACTGTCTTTCTTAGGCACTTGCCCCGTTTTTTGCTTTTCTGAAGTATTGGCTCTGTCTGGATCTTCTGGTTGTGGAACTATGACAGTAGATGATGAACTGCAGCTTCTATGAAGAGAGAAGATAACAAAGTTACTATCTACCTCCTGTGGATTCACAGAATTTCTCAGAGCTCTGAATATTAAAAGCTTTTTCTGAAGAACCCACGCTTTCCAGAAAGTCCCATAGGGAACAGAGCTTCACAACTGGACTCAAAATTGAGTGTCTGCTTTGTACACAATGTGTTTTTCGTGCTCAAGCTGTACAGTGAAACTTAGCATTATAAAAATGTTACTGATTAGGATAGATCGAATATAGAATTTTTTAGCCCAAAAGGCATTCAATGTTGTCAAAAACTGAGAATATGAAATTAAGAATTATTACAAGAGAAAGAAATCATAGAAAATGAGACAATCAAGGCAATGATATTTATGTTCACTACTTTAAAAAAAAAAGTACAGATGAGAATGTCAATACTGAGAATAGTAACAAAAAAGTAAAGGATTCTCTAGGGCTTTGTAACTAAATAGTTGCTTTCTAGAAGACTTACCTCTGCTACCAATTAAATCTTAAATGGAGGGGAAGAGACATATCATAAGCACAGTTGTTTCAAACACAATTGAAGTAAGTTGAAAGTTTAATGGTGTTTATAGTTACATAACAGTTTGGTAAACAAAAAGATAATCTCAAAATCATAGTAAGAGAAATGTTACATTTCTATTGATTGTCCAAGACCCACTGAATATCAATGAAGGGAAGAGAAACTTCAATTCTGTAAGTTACACTTTTCCAAGGATAGCAAAACATTTAACAAGTAACTTTAAAGTAATTTGATGACCTTAAATGATATGCAATTCTCAAGCGCAAATAATTATGCCTTGGAAATAGAAAAGCAATGTGAAGATTTACCTTTTAGAAATGTGTCCCCTTGACTGTTCAGAAGTAGTATTAGACTGCACTTTGGGTGCCTTAGAAATAGATTTTCTACTCTCAGGAGGGCTATATGCCTTATGTTTTGCCTGCCCTAAATGTGACCTGTCAGCAGAAAACCAAAACAGAAAGCTATCAGGAAAATGAGATGCAAATACAATCCTTTGGGTAAAGTATTTTTTTTTTACATAAAATAGGAGTGAAGGTCCATAATTCTTTATTTTGGCTTTGCCTTTCTGTAAACACATTACCAAAAATAAGATTAAGTTGTAAACTCTATAATAATACTAGAACACCAAACTGCATCTTAAAACTAAACAATCATAATCACCTAGAAGCAGTTAAGCTTTCTTTAGCAGAATTTTCTTCTACAATTCACTTTTACATAGCACTATTGTGGTTGCTTAAAACTGTCGAGATTTCAAAGCATGTTAAGTATAAACACGTGATTTTTATGAACATATCCGGTATTTTTCTTTTTCAAACTGTGTACTCAGAGACAACAAAGCCATGAGAAGATATGTGCTGTGAAGTTTTCTAATTATTTTTAAAATGATACTTCTCTACTACAGGCTCATATTATACCAAGGACAGAGGGAGGGAAGCTACAGTTCCAAACTTAGATCTTGAACAAACCATTTCGGAATATAATGCAGATTCTGATGGATTAACTTGGAAAGCCTGATATCAGTATGAAAGTAATATTCATCGAAAAACTATAACTTTTCTTCAGAAATAAAAAAAAAAAAACAAACCACCCCAATGCCAAAAACCAAAGAGAGTTTAGAGAGCAGTTACAAGTGATAAATAATATAAAATGATTCAGAGCACCAATTACTGAAGCAGAAAATCTTTATTGTAAATTAAATGCCTGTGAAAAGCTTGGAGGGAAGGAAAAGGGGCAAAAACTATTCTGTAGCTCCATTTTATACCAAGCAACAAAAATGAACAGAATATGCTTTCACATGACACTCAATAAAACCAATACATTTGTTCAGAGGACATAGGGACAAAGAAGCAATTTTAACCCTATAATAGTAACAAAGTTCCCCAAGGTGGAACAGAAGATGGGTACAAAGGAGGGGAGAAGGAGGGTGAAGATGAGAATGATACCTGTGACCATATACACTTAACTACTTCCCTGTAATCAAGAAGTATTTCACTAAGGACAAAAGTTATTTATTTGGTAGCTTTTAAAAACATGGAGTCTTCTAAGGTACCAAAAACTAAATGGTTTAAAAAACAAAAGTACTTGTCTAACAAACTACATGTGTAAGGCATGTCCAAAAATGATCATATTAGTGGTTTGGCTCCAAGACCTCTTCAGAAAGAACAACAGTTTTTTTCACTCCTTCCAATTTCCCAATTTTTCCATTGAAATTTGAAGAGATCCTCAAAATTAGTCATAAAAACAACTGGAATCCTCTAACGTCTACATCCCTCATTGATTATATGTTGGGAGTTTTTTAAATGCTTCCTCTTTGGACAGAAACTTCACTGCTTATTGTACTTTAATATTCTACATCTTAAAGTATTAAATCATTCTGACTCCAGATTTTCTTTCTCAGCTATAGCACCGTGCATTTTTGCACACCAAGCACTAGGCATTACCTCCTCACATACTTAAGATAATATAACAACCTATATGCAATCCTAACATTTTTTACAAAATTACAATAGAATCTTTTGATTTCCTTGATAATATTGCTTTCTGGGTGGAAAAAAATGCCAGTCTGATATAATCATTTTTTAAAATCACTTAGAATGCAAATTTTCTTCAAAAAATAAAACTTAAATGCTAATCTAGTAAGAATACTAAAAATAAACTCAGAATAAATATCCAAATGAAAAATACCCAATTTACAGTACCCAAAACAGCCATTTGGTTACCCGCTCCACACACTGCTAACCAATCTCTAACTAGAGTAATTTCCTAACCTTTATGTTTAGATGAATCCCCACCCCCAGCAAGTTTCCCACTACTTCATATTGGCTTCTTTCCCTGATATTGAACACTTGCACAATTCATCAAAAACTAATATTCTTGTGCTGAAAAGACAAAAAAAGTTCATCCCATGCCAACTAGGATGTGTGGATAGTGATGCAATGAAATTATCAAATGGTGATTAATAAATTTTCAAAGCCATTTTAATTTTTCTATCTCCAACTCCCACTCCTTTTTTTGGGTGGGTGGGGGAGAAGAATTACCAGTAGGGAATGGTGATTGCCAAAAGAATTACTTAATTCATCCATCCCATCCTTCTTAGTGATTACTCAGCATATTCAAAAGGGATGGGGAGGGGAAGTCTGGCAAAATGTTGACTGTCTCATTTCCAGTGCTTAATATATAAAATGGAACTAGGCACTTCGTTTGGAAGAAGAAAGGGAGGCAACATAGTAGATGTTATCCAATAGAATGATGCATTCCCAAACTGTAAATCACACAACTTCCATTACTCAAACTGAATGTGACAACTGACTTAAAATTCAAAATTCCAATGAGTTGACCTCTATAACACACAGCATGACTAGTTAAAAATACATATTATTGACCTTCTATCTGCCCACCCAAGAGCTAGAGGGGATTTTACACATTAGGTTAAAATCCTGATTCTATAATTTATCATTTCATCAAACATGCAATAAGATTCACAGCTTAACATTAAAAACAAAATATAATAGCATAAATGCTTGATTTTAAATTTTGCCATTAAAACCATCCCTATCGCCTCTAGTGAGTAAATTTCAGTACAAGGTAAATCAATTATCTTGAGCGCCAAGACAAGTGATTTGGTTATTTAACAAAATAGAGTTTCACTCTATGCTAGAGTCTCACAGCACACAGTGCAAAAGACATCACAGCTATGCAGAAAATCGAGCCAATTAATGTGTTCTGAAAGACTTTCCTAAGCACACTGAATGCAAGGTGTTTCTGTTGTATTTTAAAACCAAAAACAATCTGGTCTGAACCCTTTTCAGGTCAAAAAATAGAGAAACCTCTCAAATCAGAGAAATAAAAAGTCTTGCCCTTTATTTAAAAAAAAAATCTAAAAGTAGGAGAGACAAACTTATTGAATACTTTTGATTCTACATCCATATTTCATATATGGCATAATTCGCTCACTACAAAAGCTCAGGAAAGCTAATATTTGTGTCTCATTTCAAGAAAGACATAATAGCAACAAACTGTGCTCACTTTACAATGATAACGTGAAAAATACACTACTATTTTGGAATGAAATGAAAATCAAACTTAAGAATTCATCCATTCTACCCAAAACGTACCTGGAACCCTACTAATAATGTAGACTGGAAATAAGTATATTTTGATACCAGTATGTACATAGAAGACTAGGTAGGTCATAAGAACAAGTTATTACTGTACAAAATGTGAATGCTGTAAATGTTATCTCTGTTTTCAAAAGAAAACAAAGGTATACTAATAAATACCACCAGAAAACAATGGTCCAAATCACTAATGGAAATGGCAAATTAAAACAATTCTGAGATATCATTACATACCCATCAATAGAGCAAATATGACAAAATATGGAAATGTTCAATGTTAGTGGGGCTGTGGGAAAATAGGTACATTAATACAACTACCAGTACAGGAATGAATAGGCCTCCTTGCCTAAAGGGTTTGCCCAATTCAATCTATTCTCCAATCAGCTACCAAAGTGACCAGCTCTTCTAAAGTGTTGGTATGACCATGTTACCCCTCAGCAGTGAGCTACAGTGGCTCCCTATTATCTCCATGATCTATATAAACTCCTTAAAAAAAAAAAAACCAGAAACATTTAATGGTCTTCAAAACCCTAACTCCTCCACACATTCCTCATTCCAGCAAGACAACAGTCCAATGATATTCCCCTATCTTTGTACTCATGCCTGGGATGTTCTATCCCATCACTTCAGCTTTGCCCCTGACTTACCTACTCAGCTCAAATCTCATCTACTCCAGGAAGTCTTTACCTTCTCAATGTTCTTCCATCTACTCTGTTCTCTATGCACCACTAACCTAGTAATTTATATGCAATGTTGTTTCCCCTTTAGAAAGCTTCTTAATAGCAAAAGCTAGATCTGTGCCTTTTTTGGGTATCCCTTAGTAAATGTCTAACTGACCGACTCATGTAAATGTAAGTAATATAACCCATGTAAAATGTAAGTAAATGACTCATCGACTGAATGATGAAACGTAAGCTCTCTTAAAGGTAGGTAGTACAGTTTTTTCTTCATAATTCTAGCATCTAGCACAGTATCTGGTATTCAGGCGGCTCTTAAAAAATGTTTATTGATTTGAGTTTATTATGCAAGGTCAGGGGTGAAAAAAAAGTTCCATAGGTATTAATATATTCATAGCAATATTAACTGGAGGAGCAAAAAAAGCTGGAAAATTCAATGTCCATCAATGAGAACAAACTGTGAAAAGGGAATTTAAAGGAATATATAACAAAGTATTCAGAGAAACATGAGGGTAGTATATGAACTGAGAAACACGCAAAAGAAAAATAACCATAATAATAGAACTGAAGACGAACAGAATTCATCTCAAATAGAAAAGAAGGTGCTCATTAATGTTAACAGACATTAATTTACAATAAAGAACAACAATTTGTTGTCAGCACTTCCTCTTAAGAAATGGCAAACTCAAAGAGCACAAAGTTTCTGTAGACGGTCACAATCACTCATTAGTTTAACTGATTTTAAAAATATGGAACTATGAGAGGGGTTCATTTATTGGGCAGCTATCACTGTATCAAAACAGTGACCAATAAAAACAAAAATCTCAGTGTAGCATGTCCCTTCTACTCCCCTCTTTTTTTTAAATTAATTTCTCTGGCACTAATGATGTCCAAGGTTAAGGTGAGTTACTTGTATCTCCATATGGTTTCCTTACCATTAACCAAAAAATTCAATTTACCTGGATATTTCACTCTTCCACCAAGTCAGTTAGTTAACTGAGGTATTATTTTTAGTTCATTTTTAAGAATATCAGTATAAAAAGGGTAACGACCAGACTATGGACCACCTTGAAAAGGCTAGGCAATAATTCAGATTTCACAGAATCACAGACCTTCAGAGTTGGAAAAGACCTCAGTTCCAATCGTAACCAGCCCAATCCCTAACTTCTTAAACCCCTCTCCATCATTCCCAAAACAAGGGCTCATTAATCAAGCTTCTGCGTTTGAAGATTTCCAATGAGAAATAACCCAACTAGCACCTAAAGCAGTCCATTCCACTTCTGCCCAGCTGTAAGTTAGAAGCTTTTCCTGTTAAATACACCAGCAAATCTATAATCTCATTGACTTGGTCCTCTAATGATGAACATCCCAATCCACCCATGTCTGCCCCCAAGTTTGTTTTTAATTGGCCTATTTCATTAATTTCCCCATGGAGCCCAACCAAACAGGTCTGACACTTCTTTACAACAATCCTTCAGACAGCTGAAGTCAGTTATTAGGCAATTCCCTCCCAAGTTGTTTCTTCTTCAGGCTCAACATCCTCATACTTTTTTCAATCAAACTTCGTATCTCCAGTTCTTCCTTACTGGTGAAAATAACAATTCAAATAAAAATTCTTGCTTGTCAATTCCTGCACCTTTTGAAGAAAAAAAAATTACAAATAAGGTAGACAAGTTGAAAAAGTATTAGCTATTGCAGAGTAGAGGGGGACCTCTCCAGAGAGCTAATCATCCTTCAATGAGATAACCATGCATTCTTTGTGAATTGTTTTCACTTCATTTTTAAATTATTTTTTAATTTTTAAAATTCCTTTCTACATACATGGTATACTTTTGATGACATGATAGTACTTCTGTTTTGACCACAATGGTCTTTATCCAAAAGCTTTTCATCACGGTGCTTACTCCCTCTATTTGATGGTTTTCCTCATAAGAATACATATTTTTTCAATATAAAATGCTACCTTACCCTCTTTCTCACCCACTTTATTCTTTTATTTACACACAGACATGCACGCGCGCGTGCACACACACACACATGCGCCCATGGCACAACCCTCCAAGGTCACCTTCCAATTATGCTTCTTGGTCTTCCAATTATCAGTGATCCCTAGAAGTTCAAATTTGATTCTCTGCATTATAATTTCTAGTTCATCTCGCTTCTTGCAATATTTTTTATTTACATATAAATATTTCACACATTTTCATTCACTGAAATCTGGAGCAGGTGGGAGACAATGTACACCTCCCCAGGGGCCTCAATGCAGAGACTTACTGAATTCTCAACAGTACTGGTATTCTCCTTCCACAAGGGGAAGAGGAAGAACAAAAGTGAGGAAGGCCTTCTTTCAATGGAGCACTGAATTCATGTCCTCATTCCTTCTCAGTCTATCTATTCACCATCTACCTGTCATTGCACATTGCCTCCATCTTCCAGTTAGTGACTTCTTTCACCCCTCCCTGCTTTTTTTATACTACTTTTTTCAGACACATTTCTACTCTCATTCTCCCTTCTGGCCAATAATACCTAATAAAAACAAGTATATTATGCTTTTAACACTTCAAGCTCCAAGAGAGTAGCATCTTTAATGTTTATACTAAGTAAAATAAAGATACTGAAAAATAACACTGTAAGTAATAAGCAATAAACACAGCATAATTTGCAAATTTATTTGCATGCCTTTAAATAACACTATCCAATATACAACTCTGTACACAATTTTCCACTTCAGGTCCGACCAAAGGGTTTCAGAGTAAATATCAGCACTCTTATCATCGAATCTTATCTATAAATACAGTAAGATATGTAGCAGACCTAAACCTTGAAACATGGTTTGTTCATAAGCTATAGTTAGAAGCTACTTGCAGATAACAGCTCAGTGTGGTCAAAAAAGTTAAGCTTCACTAATGTACTTACAAACCGGTATCCTTAATACACACTATTATTTCAAAGTTTCATGTAATTACCCTTCCCCAAAATCTGTGGAATACATAGCAGAATTTCCTTTACAAAGTCAAAGCAATACAAAAGATGAGTATAGTTACACATCCCAAATCTGAGTAGTTAACCCTCAAGTACACACACACAAGCATAAAGAACCATTCCCTACTATAAAGCTGCTAAAAATATCCTCTCCAAGGTTCAGGCCTCTATGTTATTCTCCATAAAAGGAAACACTGTTAGAAGGGTAGGCCAATGGCTTCTTAAAAACAATAGCTAGACAGTTAACCCCAAGAAACACCAGATTCCTAGCGCACAGTTCCCCTTATTAAGCAAGGCATCAGGGTTAGGAAGCCCACGACAAAGAAGTAAGTATTTTACAACGTGGAGGGAAACTCAAACAGAAAAGAGGTTCCTGCAGCCATATTAGCTTTTAAAGCCATAAATGAACTATTTCTATGCTGTACTGCATTTTTAATTATTTTGTTAAGCCTTTCCCAATTACATTTTTATCTGGTTGGGACTGCCCCTGTGAGCTTGACACCTCTACTTTAAAATATTTATTTAGCAGAATTCACTGACACATATAATTCACAGATATTTCAATAGTCAATAGCCAACTATGTGCCAGCCACTGTGGTAAGCTTGATTATGTCAAGATTACAAAGCTAGAGGAACGAAAGGATGAATGGTCCTTGACAGAAATAGGATATTTGGAACAAAGGAAGGTTTAGGGCAAAATATAGAGGTTAAGATACCTTCCAGGAAATCCACTATGAAAAATCCAATGTGGCAACTGGTGCTGTGAGCCGGACGCTCAAGGGGCTGGACAGGAGAACAGACTGAGGGGTTGGGGGAGGAAGAGATGATCTGCTGAGAGATGATGGTTAAACCCATGGGAGTCAGTGCCAGGGCAGAACCTTGGGAAACACCCAAGTTAGAGGGCATGATATTGATGATAAGGCAGCAAAGAAGACAGAAAGAGTAGTACGACATGTAGCAGGAAAAGCAAGAGAGAACAAGGACATGAAAACTCAAATATAGGAGGGGATGCTGTTCAGCAGAAAGGTCAAGAAGGATGAATATATTGAGAAAAGCCAGTCAGATTTTGCAATTAAGAAGTCACTAGTAAATCCATAGAAATATTATGTTTCATTGAAGTGGTAAAATCAGAAATCAGATTGCAAAGGGTTGAAGAGTGGAGAGCGCTGATAGCTTTTCAAGAAGTTTGCCTGGAAAAGTGAGGAAAGACATAAGGAATATAGCTATATGGGATGTGAGGATTTAGTGAGGGTTTTTAAAGAATGGGAGAGAACTTGGGCATGTTAGAAAGTAGTAGGGAAGAAACCAGTTGACAGAGAAAGGCTGAAGATCTGAAAGAATGGCAAATGAATGACGATGTAAGCTGCTGGGGAAGGTGAAAGGGAATGGGATCAATCATACATGGAGTTGGGCTTGGCCTTAAGGAGAAAGGCTAAAGGAAAACACAAGAAAGTAGGAAATGATTTCTGAAAACAACTGGAAATACCTATCTCACATCAATTTTTTCACTTTAAAAAAAGTTAATACTTCATCTAATTGTATATAATTAGGAATAATTATTAACTTGGAATAATAATTTCTTGGCTACAGATTCCTGAACTGTAAAACGATAGGATTTATCTATCTGATATCCAAGGTTATAATATTATTGTTCTGTTTCTTCCTTTACCCACATTTTAATAAATTCTTGTTGAATCTTTTCTCCTATATTCATTAAATATTCTATGTGAAGCGTCATGTAAACTTGTTTAGTGAACCACTACAGGTTCAATATATCTTTGGAAGATAATGTTTTAAAAAATAATTTTTGGAGAAAAATGAAATATTAGTTTCTTTTGGATCTTTATAGATACTGGGTTTTGCTTTTTTTAGTAATAGGAAAATACTTCCAGCTCTTAAAATTATAACAATCTGATAAACACTATTTTCCAAGATGGGATATGTTCTAATCTATTGTGATTACAAAGAAAAAAAACTTATGACAGATCTCTTTGAAGGGTAAAAATACTGCCCCCCCCCCAAAAAAAAGGTAAAAGAGGAAAGGAGGAAAGGGGAGAGGAGGCACTAAGAAGGCACTGTTAGTATTCCCACTTTACAATTAAAGAAACAGAGTCAAACAGAGTTAAATGACTTGCCCAGGATCACATATATATTTACTTGATAAGTCAGTATTTGAACTCAGGTCTTCCTATCTCCAGGCCCAGTGCTCTTCCCACTATGCCACAAGGGGTCTAGAGAGCACAGACTGAATCCACAAAACAAGCTCAAAATTACTAAAGACAAATTATCACAAATCTAGATAGACATGATTTCACAGAAGACAAAACCCAAGAAACCCTGGCTATAAGTATGAATGGCGAACCAAGTACTAAAAGAGGAAAGATGTTTCCTGCCTCAATAAAATGAAAGATAAGGAAAACAAGAACCAAACACAATCAGCTAAAGATTAGGGTAGAAAAACACAAGCAAGAATAATCTATATGAAACTATCTGAAAGAGGAAGCCTAAAGATAAAAAATTTAAACACTTCATAATCCTGAGTCTCTCATCACTGACAAGTTTATATGCTAAAAGCAAAGAGTTTTGAGGATGTTCTTCTGTATATGCCTTAGAACTAAGATAATGGGGAAAGGTGATTAATTTAAGAAAGAAAATCCTAAGGCCCCAGGTGGCAGCAGGACTACTTTCATGGATATGTGGAATATCATCATCATCATCATCGTGATCTGATGATGGTGCTGGTGGTGGCAGTGGTAGTGATTTCTAGCATTATTGAGCAATTTCTATGTGCTAAGCATTTTACAATTATTATCTCATTTCCTCCTCACAACAACCCTGGGATATAGATGCTAATTATCATCCCCACTTTACAGTTCAGGAAACTGAGACAAAGTGTTTAAGTAACCTTCCTAGGGTCACACAGCTATTAAGTGTCTGAGGCCAAATTTGAACTCAGCTCTCCCTGCCTCCAAGTCTAACACTTTCTCCACTGTGCCACCCAGCCACCCCAAGATGCAATAAATATATCCAACTGTGTCTGAATAACATGTTCCATATATTGTATTCCATCTTAGAAATATAGGTCTGTTTTACTAACATAATTGGTCAAACCCTTTCAGAAAGCAATTTGCAATCATGTAAGTTCCTAAAATATTCAAATCCTATGATCAATAGATTCCACAAGGGGTCTATTTCTCAAGGTGGTGATGAGAGGAAGGAAAGACCCAAATGTAGAAAAACATTCATATTAACATTGCTTATGACAACAAAAAGCATGCTTGACAGTTAGATAAAGGACAAATGATGAAATGAATGTAGTGGAATATAACTGAGAAGGAAAGAATGATAGATAAGAAAAATTCAAACAAATAGGGGAAGGCTTATGTGAAACGATGTGAATAAAGAGCCAACTGAATGACACGCTGACAATAACAACTTAAGTAAGAAAGCCCACATGGAGAGGTGACCAACTTTTTGACAAAATACAACACTCAAATCCCACCTAAGAGACTCACTAGCTTGTGTGACCTTGAGGAAAAGCTTTCTGAGGCTGTTTCGTCATCTTTAAAATGACGATAATAGTAGCTTCTGCCTCCCAAAGTTGCTGTGGAAATCAAAAGGGTCACTAGTAACAGTAGAAGTGGTGGTGGCAGCACCATGTGATGAAAACTGAAAGGACAAAATTCCCATTTTCTGATTCTGATTAACCAGGGAGAAGTAGGGTAGGTTTGAGCGTCCTTTGGGTGTCTGTTGAAAGTCTGTTCTATTGCAACCCAACTGATCTAATTTTTTGTTACCGTTGTTCTCATCTAACAATCCGTTGTTGGAAGCAGAACAGACTGCCTTGTGGCATCGTAGGAAGACGTCCGTGAATTCTTTATGTGAAGGATAATCATTTTATCAAGATAGTACTGTGGAAGGTCCAAATCTTGTTTTATTATTGCACATTATTCCCTTTCATACACTCTATATTCCAACCAAATTAGATTAACTGACATCTTATCTTTTCCTGCTACTCTTCAACCTCCATGGAAATAATACTTTTTCTCCCACCATTGTGTATCATTTAAATAACCTTCCCTTCCTCTGGACTGAGGCTGAAATTAGGTTCTTTCTCTTCCCTGACAGTTTACTTGATTTTCCCCATATGAACATTCTTATCCCTCAAGTTTTCACAAAGCATGCAGTACTGAGCCTCTCCTCTCTTTTTATCCTTTTTAACCCTGTATTGTATATATTTGAGAATGTCTAAACTTATTTTCCAACAGACTGGTCAGTTCCTTCAAAAAAGGATTACCATTTTTCTTCTTTGCATCACCAGTACCTATCAGAGTGCTTTGCAGATTCAGTATTTGCCTAATTGAATTATCTATATCAACTAAAACTTTTGCCTCACTCACTGCTCTACAGTACAAGTGATATACAACAAATATTTCCAGTTTATAAACCACTTTAAGACATTCTTCCAAAAGAATAATTCTAGACCAACTAACTTCAGACTTCTTTTTGGTGTTTATTCAAGATGACAATGTGAAAAAAGATAGTGAAGCATCTTCTATTTTTCCTAAACATAACTTACATGTTAATCCTTTCAAATGAGGTACCTCTGAACCTATGCCAAAATTTTCAGCATTAAAATTTCATAATGCTTCTTCTAGAGTAGACAAGTTGCCAGGCATGATGGTGCACATTTATAATGCCTACTTCTGGTGAGGCTGGTGCTAATGGACTGCTTATGTTCTAGAGTTCTAAGCTACAATCAGGCTAGGTATATATAGTAGGATGTTCACATTAAGTATAGATCTCAAAATTTCACCTAGGGAGCCATCAGGAAAAAGGGCTGGAGGGCAACAAGACTGCCTGGGAAAACCAGCCACAGTTAGAAACAAATTGGGTCAAGGTTCCCCTGCTCACTAGCAGTGGGATGGAGCCTGCCAGTAAACACCACCTTGGGTGACATGGGAAAACATTTTCCAAAACAACAGTAACAAAATTGGTTCTGTAGGGAACTCCAAATGAGACACATCACAATGCTGGCTTGGATAACCTAAATAGTTTGGATGTAAACATTATGCTTCTAGCTGGTTTGGTTTTGTTTGTTTGTTTTTTTTGAAGAATCATGTAAATTTAAGGGGAAAAAAATGAGAAAAAACACAATCTTGAATTAAAACTGCAGAATACCAAACTAAGACCACTTTCACAATCATTAGCCTGTTTTAACTCTACTTTATCACATTCCTGAAAAATTAACAAGTCTTCAAAGAGAAGCTCAAAAGTAACATAAAATGTGGTTGATTTTAAAAAATAAAGCAAACAGCAAATACCTCCTTCTACCAGACCGCTCAACCATGCACATGCACTCGTGAGGTATAGGCATCACAGTGGAAGCATTTCCAAAAAGGGTCAAACCACCCTGTTACAGCCCTCACCACTCAGAAAGACATACAATTGGGTTGGTATAAAGGGATACTTTTATGCTCAAGGATTCCAGATGGTATGCACACACAAATACGTGTCTGTGTATACTGCATAAATATACATACGTTCATCTAAGCATATACTGCATATTTACTCTGAGTGTGTGTCTACTTCCTATGAAGCACTAATAATCAGACAAGCCAACACTTTCAAATCTGTGACCTCACTCGAGTTAAGAAGAATTTCTAATACTAGTTCCACAGCATGACTGGAAGGAAAGAAGCATCTCTCTTCAACAGGTAAACATCAACAGCAAGGATCAATGCCACGCTCCGTAGAATGCAGGTAACCCCCAGATATTTCCACTGCTACTTTAACACATCTGTCAAAGTAAGGACGCTTACACTTCAATGAAAAGAATATTTAAAAACAGGAAAGGTGAAATCAGAAGTTAGAGCAAGTTAAACGGCGAAGGCAAATCGTAAGTGCTTCAAAGCAACACTACACAAGCCAGAACCACACATTTCACAATTTTTTGCTTTTTAAACTAGGCATTCTCCCCAAAAAAAGCCAAACAGAAAACAAACACTTGTTTTCTGTTTTGTTTTTTGTTTTGGGCGGGGGGGTGAATCAAACTATTAATATTTGAAATCTAGTGAAGAAATTTCCATGGACAAAAACAAAATGAGATACATGCATTTAGCAATCACACAAGTGGACGCTAAAATCTTCAACAAAAATAAAATTATGTAAAGAAGTAAATTTTAAAAGAGCAATATTCTGGTGAATCCATTATTCTTGGGATATTTTTTAATTCCTAAAATAAAATGTGTAAGGTCACAAATGAAACAAATTTTATATATATATATATATCAGTTTGATTAACGTACATGTTAATCAGATCAATTTTTTTTTGCCCTTATTTTTGGAGGGGGGAAGGCAGGGCAGTTGAGGGCAAGCAACTTGCCCAAGGTCACATGGCTAGTAAGTGTTAAGTGTCTGAGGCTGAATTTGAACTAAGGTCCTCCTGACTCCAGGGCTGCTGCTCTATTCACTGTGCCACCTAGTCACCCCAAATCAAACTATTTAAAAAACAAGCTCGCGGACCCCAAATTAAGAACTCCCGCTTTAGTTAAAAAGTTTAGGGGCAGCTAGGTGAAGCAGTGAAAAGAGCACCAGCCCCAGTCAGGAGGACCTGAGTTCAAATTCGGCCTCAGACACTTAACACTTACTAGCCATGTGACTTTTTGCCCTCAACTGCCCTGCCTTCCCCCCTCCAAGAGCTGGGGGGGGGGAAGGGGTGAGCTTAGTTCCTGAGTAAAATTTTAGTCTTCCAGAAAAACTCTCAACTTTGGAAGATTTTATAACCTGATAACTGGCATAAAATACATAGATAAATCTGACCCTACTGCATATTAGAGTTTTGCTAAAGTGAATGTTCCCACCTTCTTTTTTCAGTGGTGTTAGGAACTACATATAAGGAGTACTGCACACACTATCAATTTTACTTGTTTTATTTTCCTAAAGGAAAGAGTAGAAATGGAAAGCGGGTGTGCAATATAGGGGAGGATCAAGTAAATGTTGAGAAATGAGTGATATAAAATTTAGGTAATGAGGAATAACTACACATTTTTAACAAGTGAGTAATGCAAATATTTGAGCTTCCTCGTAACTGTAATTATCCTTCGATGAATTAGTAGAACCTGTCCTCTGACAGCCTAGGGTCTAAATAAAAGGCTCCACAGATTATCTATTATTCATATGCCATTATCATTAATCAAAGCTAAATGTCAAAGTTCTGCAGAGGGTGAAGAACATGAGGGTATTTAGTATCTGAATAAAGGTAGGGAAATACCATAAGGAAGAGTTTAAGAAACCACAGGCAACCAGAGAGACCATATCCCTGGGCACATAATCACATAAAATTAGGAAAGTTACACAACTATGAGCTGAGATAGAGACTGTCCAGATCAGTACCTATGACAGAATAACATAAACCCAAAGAGTCAAAACTTCCCCTAATGACCTAGCCCTTGGGTAAATCAGAATCAGCAGTAGCAAACTCAAGTGAACAGAAAGACTCCTCCCACCCACTGCTCCTGCAGTCCTCAAAAGACTTTCAGGTGACTTGAAAGTTACAATATGAAATCCTAGAAAACTCTTAACTCCTAAGCTGTTTAATTACACTGGGGGCTATGTTAAAGTGGGGTGGAAGGGGAGAGCAGAGAAGATGAATTATGCATTTCCATGCATTACCTAAATATCAGGTTCATTATTCTCCTACTGGTCTTCCAAAATCTCAAGCTCTTTCCCTCACAATTCTAGGCACTAATTACTGGATCCACACAAAAAAGAAAGACCCATCAACATGGGGATGGCACTAAACAAATTGTGGCACACGAATATAATATGAAATAATGAACAAGAGGGATTCAGAGAAATTCAGGAAGACTTATTAACTGATACAGAATGAAGTAAATGACTTATAGGTCATGGGACTAGCAACATGGAAGATAAGTCCCTCCGAAACTGTCCAGTTGCCTATCCTACAGCACCCCAATCCCCAAGGGATTATGTACCAGAAATAGAGTGGTCACAACTAAATTCACAGAAAGCAAAATCCTTGATAAAATAAGAATGGAAAACCTTATTACTTACAGCATTCCTTCAAAGCCCTCACTCCTACTATAATAGAAACCCAGTATCAGGCTTCTTAAAAGGTTCAGTCCTAAAGCACAAAAATCCAAGTTGCTCTAAGAGCTTTTAAAACTCCTTCAATGCTATAATTGTAAGGGGAAAAGGGAGTAAAGAGAACCAATATAAAGTGAACATTCAAGAAAATACCATGGAGAAAATCAGTGCTGTCCCCTTAGAGGTTACTCTAGGCAGGACCTAGGCAGATAAACCCCAACCTCCGCCATCCACTGCAAGGCAGCTGAGGCAGCCCAGGAGGCTGGCGTTAGGGATCTGCTTATGAGCAGTAGCAGAGGGACAACTGAGAGTGACTGGAGAAAGAGAAGGGAGAGAGAGCCACCAAAATAAAATGCTTTAATTAAAGCCCAATGCACATGCAAATAAGACAACAAAGAAGATTCTAAAATCATCAAGAATTTTTCTCAAGGAAAACACAAAGCTCTCCTGACAAATATTTTAATATGAAGGTAAACAAACGAACAGACCCTGATGAAAGACAGAAAGTTGTGGACTACCCAGAGGCCATGGAAATAACAAGAAACTCTATGCTACTTCAAAAGATAAATTCCATAAAAGAAAAACTTTGTAATAAACAGGTTAGAAATTGGAGCTCCAGCTAAAAAACATAATTAGGATGATAAAATACTGATATGATTGATACCTGTGTGAAGTAAAAAAGATACTAACAGATTTGGAACACAAAAATATGCAGGTTGAAACAAATATGGCAAAGAGAAGTAAAAGCTCACAATGTAAAAAAATTACAAAGTGAATTTCAGGGTATATTAAGTAATTACACAATGACGACAATGTAAGTGGGAAGAACAAAAACAGAAACTTGTCACTGGGTAGTAATGATGACCAAGAAGAAAGCCCTGGAGAAAAGGTGAGGAAAAGCACCTCTTACTCTCCTTTGCAGAGGTAGAAAGCTACGGGAATGGAATATCATTCACAACATTACACTGCTAATGTGGTGGTTGATTCTGTTCAAGTGACTTTGTTCTTTTCCCTTTAAAAAATTCTTTACTGCTCACTGGGTAGGTGAGGTCCCTCTTCATCCATGCCTCTCCTTACCACCACTGCCATTAAGGTCAGGTTACAAACCAACATTTCCGTCCTTTCTAGAAATACTCTGCTGCTCTTTCAGTTGTTATGAGAGTTCAGAAGCCTGGTTTTTAAGAATGGAAATACAGCAATTCCCTTCTCAAATTAGCCACTAGTAACAATCCTTAGCCAACTGACAAAGCAGTGGTGCTTGCAAGAAGCAAAGAATGTGGGGATGGCTGGGTGGCACAGTGGATAGAGCACCAGCCCTGGAGTCAGGAGGACCTGAGTTCAAATACAGCTTCAGACACTTAACACTTACCAGCCGTCTGATGTTGGGCAAATCACTTAACCCCAGTTGCCCTGCCTTCCCCCCCCCCCCCCAGTAAAAAGCCAAAAAAAAAAAAAGAGCAAAGAATGTGCTAATTGTGGTTGGGGACAGGTCAGTGGGGTTGCAGCATTCTTAATTTTAAGGACAAATGAACAAATTCAATACTTAACTGGTTTTCTCTCACTGCTTTAAGTTCATTTTTATACTTGCTTTCAGAAATATTCTCTTAGAAAAGTAATGTCAATGAACCAAAAAGAACCCTCAGCTCTTTCTTTTACACACACACACACACACACACACACACACACACACACACACACACACACACGCGCTCTCTCTCTCTCAGCACCCTACATCAATCTCCTTGGATTTCCGTATCCTCACCTACAATAAGGTCTCTGAGCTAATCTACCAAATCTTGCCAAAATTATAAATTCTAATTTAAGAAATGAAGAGAAAACAATCAGTGACTTTCTCAAAACATATATATATATATACACAGACACTACACATACACACACACACACACACACACACACACACACACACACACACACACACACACACACACTTGATCAGACTACTTCAGAAAAATATAAATAGAATGCTAGGCCTCACTTCACCCCAATTACTGGAAATCTGTTGAGCACTGTAGCCTATAGCTCATGAAATGATGGATATATCTCATCTGATCACCAAACCAGAATATTAGACAGGCCAACCTCTTTGGCATTTCATTTGCACACAGCACCCTAATAATTGGTCAAGCTCAAAAACCATAGAAATCTAAATAAAGGTAAATCTCACCATAAAGGAATAACTCAAACAAGTAGCTCCTAATTATCACGAATGACATATGGAGTCATTCCCAAGGAAAAAGACAACCAATGGTACAGATGGATGTGCACATGTAGGAATGTTTTAAATGATAAGGATGAAAAATAAAGTAACGTTCCAGAAATGACAATAAACATTTTTCAAAGTTGAATACTGATCAAAAATGTGATCCTAAAAGAGAACCCTGACATCAAAGGAAAATACAAGACCTACATTTTCAGCATGAGTCAAACATAGATACTTAATTTTTTTTAACTTAGGGCATTAAACAACTCTTACCTATATTTATTTCAAATATAAAAATTAAACACCTGAGTTGGTGAAGAATTATCTACAGCTCAGTTATTTCTAAATAAAAAGTTTTATCTGCATAATGAAGCAAAGGAAGTGAAAAAAAAAACACATGAAACAAGACCTAAATTATGCAAGTTTCTGCCTTTATAAATAGCTTTTAACTACTACTACTGCACATATATTCAAAAAGTAGTTCAAACATCTGATAAAGACATACCTTCCTCCTATTGAGTCGTCTTGTGGTTGGGCCCCGGCAGTGTTCCTCTGTGAACGTCGCAGTGACCCCCCTGGATTGTTATTAGGCCGGTTGGACATTGGCACCTCTCTCCTGAAGGGACATACCCTTTCTAGACACTACCATTCACTGAAAAAGAAAAAGATAAAATCTTATCAAATGCAGGTGACAACATATACAAGATTTTCTAAAGCTCTGGGATAATCCCATAGATAGATAATAATTATGTAATATAAATAATATATTATAATGTATAATCAATATAATAGATTTGATTCAAATCAACAGCTACTCATTTCAAAACCAGCCTTAGACACTTGGACAAATGGCTCAATCTGACTGCCTCAATTTCCTCAAATGTTAAATGGAGATTACAAGTGTCAGACATATCAAAAGATGTATTTGCTAAGTAGGTGCTTAACAAATGTTTGTTCACTTCTCCCTTCCCTTGTTACATGGGGTTTAAAAGGATGCAAGTTCCATGTTTACTGAATTCCAAAATAAAGGACTATACATCCCTGTATGTCTATATCCAATTGTATGTAATATGTATATGGTTATTTGATAGTAATCTGTGGCCAGGAAGCTATATTTATGTAACCTGAATACATAATTTCCTAAATCCAGGAAGTCCTTCGACCTACAACTAAGGTAGGCAAGTCCTAGGCAGTTACCCAATGCATTGAGAAGTTAAGTGATTTGCACTATGGTCACACTTAGTGTTTGAGGCCAGATTTAAACACAGGTCTTACTTCAAGCCAACAATACTTTACACTTTACCATGCTGCCTTTAAAATTATCAATAATGGTGAAAATTGTACCTGTAGACAAAGATACTAAGATGTAACCTGATAAATCCATACCTCCATTTAGAGAAATACTTTTTAAATGAATTTTTTTTAAAAATCACTTTAGCGTAAAATTCAGTATAAAATCTATCTACTGGAAACCTATTTGAGAAATACTACACTTAAATGGCTTTGTTTCTAATAGGACATCAGTCTCTAGCAGTATTATTTTTATTTAAATTATGAATACAGCACGACTATGATGACTAGATTTTTCAAGTAGAAGGAAAGTTGTCATCAGAAGTAGGGTCAGTAAGTTCTGAACTCCCCATCATTTCCTGTTACTAAATGACCACTAGAGCACTGGAATAATTATGAGCGCAGGTCAACTTCAACACTGACTACATATGTAACCCCGACACCACTCTAATGAGCTTAAGTATTGTCTGTAACCTGTAGCTAGTGCAGTTGTCAGCCACTGGCAACTCCTTTTATCATTAGCAGCTGCCTACAACAGAGTCCAGCTGGCAGGTGAACTTCTGTATTAGAAATCATTTAAGAAAAGAAATTTTAAAGCTCAAGAGAAAATTTTTAAAAATTAAAATTTGAACCTTAGAAAGGACAAGGAGGAACCAGAGTCACAGAATTTTGGTTAGGAAGTATTTATTAAGCACCTCCGGTGCCAAGCACTATGTTATACAGGTTGTGTATACCAAGACAAAAAGGGCTGGCCTTCAATAATAACAAGCATGTATGTACAAAAACAAATACCTGTATTTCATTTCTATTTAAACCTACTTTTCATCACACTGCATCTGTTATGTCTCTCCTCTCATTCACTTCTTAACTCCTAGACAATATACCTTCGGACTAACTGCCTAAAGGAACTATTTCCTCCAAAATTGCTAATAATCTCTTAACTGTAAAATCTGATCCTTTTCTTATTCCTCATCCTTCTTGATATTTGTGGCATCTGATCCTACTGAGTAATTTCTCTTCTCAGGTACTCTTCTCTCCTAAGGGTAAAACCATGGAACCAAGTAGAAGCAATCCCTGATACATGTTACCTCCTACTCTTGAATCCAAGACCTACCATCTACTGTCACTTAATCTCCCTTGGTCTTAGTTTCCTAAGAAACTGCAAAACAGAAGGTTAAGTCAGAGGACGTTTGAAACTCTAAATCCACTACCTTGCGGTGATCCTAAAAAACAGATTAGGAATAAATCTAACACAGATCAATTAGCAATCAACACCCTCATTGTCACAGATGAGAAAACTGTAGGGAAGAGGAGGAAGAGGACAGACCCTGAGCATAGAGAAAAAATCATGCTGTCATTAAAAGATAGAGTTTCAATGTCATTAACCGAATCCCTCTGTGGCTGCTGATCCTGTTTGGGTATTATTAATTTAATAATCTAGCAGTAATGTCACAAATAATTAACTGGTATACTGCAGACTTCAATCAGAATTTAGCACTCAACTTCTATCAAAAACATTTCATTTCGCATGACACATTAAACACTCAAGGAGTTCTGGATTAGCCATTGATCTTTCAAGTGTCACAGAATGTAGCACTTATTTCCTGACATGATGTGAACCAAAAAAATGCCAATATTCACCTCCAAATACTGCAAAATATTTCCTATATGACCTTAGAAGTTACCTAGAAACTTAAACCGGCATAATTTCATTAAGCACATTGACCTTGTTTGTTTAAGCCACCCAAATGCCACTGAATGAAATTCTGGGTCCGGCTGAACCTATTAGTACTGTTTTATTTCCAGTACAAATCTTGTGAATAATGATGTTGACCCAAAGTAGTACTCTCTTTTGGAATGCGGGAAGGTAGAGAAGATGGAAAAGAGGGAGAGGGAGAGGGAGAGGGAGAGGAAGAGGAAGAGGACAGGGTTTTATATAGCACTTCCCAAGATTTGCAAGTACTGTATCTATTATGTCATTTGTTTTCATTACTGAGTCCTACTATTTTTTAGTTTGCTGACTGAGCCACTTATACCTTGACAGATTCAAGGTCATCAACTTGCAACTCAAATTGACTTATGAACCATTTTTGGTATATGTCACAATGCCTTCCCATCACCACCAAATGTAAGTGAGATCCCCTTTTCCTTTACAAAGTAGCCAGAAGAACTATATCTTTAGCATAGTAACATTAACAACAACAAAACAAGGTTATGTTGGCATGCCAACTTCACAAGTCTGTTGATATCTAATCCCTTCATCTGTCAAGAGCAAAGAATTATAAGACTATCCTCACACAACCAATCATTCATTCTGCCTCTTGATCATTTTAAGCCACTTTTTCACAGAGTCTTCCTGGTCTGTTAAAAAATTCTATAAAATTGAACCAAAAGACACAGAGGCATTCCAAGTTATAGATTAATGTATAAAGGGATAAAGTAACGTTTTCTAGGTTTTGACTAGCACACTTTTTAAAAAATTAATCTTTTATTTATTTTTAGTTTTCAACATTCATTTCCACAAGATTGAGTTACTCATTTTCTCTCCATCTTTCCCCTACACCCGACCTCAAAATAGCAAGCTTACCGAATACCCCTTCCCCCAATGGGGGGAAATGGTTCAATCACAGATTAATACAAGAGATGTGCACAGTAAAAACACAGTAATTTCAAGAAGTGGGGACAACATAAGCTCATGTACAATTTCCACGAGAACCTGGGTTGAAATGAGATAGAGAGAAAACGCTGTGGGCATCAGGCATAGAACTTAGAGACAGCCCACACCCCAGACTCAAAAGATCAAGTGAACTACAAACTTTTGTGATGGGGAGTAAGGTGCAGTCATGACTGCCAGCCTGGACGGATAACTGGAACAAGGCTGTGAAGAACTTTCTTTTTTATTTATTTATTT
>CM053580.1:46529078-46595946 GCA_028627135.1 Pseudochirops cupreus
TAACCCCTTTGATCATGTTTTGTACATGGCTACAAATTGTGCGCACGGTTGCAAGTTCTTTTTGATTTCCCCACCACTTGTCTACCCGGAGCCTTTTTTTCTTCTTTCCAAGGAGACTGAGCTCAACATTGATATGGTTGAAATCCCTACGGAGGATTCCTCTGGGCCCCTTCACAATAACTGTCTGACCCTTAAGAGAGGTGTCAACATTTTCTGGGATGTCTACAGTTCTGGTTGCTTAGAATGGTCTTCATTCTGGTAGCGAATGGGCCAAAGGGAATAATTTTTTTTTAAATGAACGATTATTAGCATGCTGTTTCAGATTTGTTTGAAGTGTATCTTTGTCTCATAACCTGTGCCTTCTTTAAGTGTATTGAAAATTTTTATACAAAACTTCTTGCTTTGTAGTTCATCAAATAATCTTCTGGAGAAGTCAGCCTAGTCAAGAAGTTTATTAACTTTTGCTTTTTAATTTGTGTAGTAACTGAGTTACATTTTTAAAGATATTGCAGAAACACTTCACTTCCTTCTGTGTGGGGCCTCAAATGGCAGTTGCCAGGAACAAATTGATCTTGTTCCACGAAGTCCTCAAGAACTTTATGAGCTGACATCTCTTATTTGGTAAGTTTGGAAACAGTAAGTCCGACATGTACTCCTCAAGAAATTCTTTCTCCTTTCCAATTTATATACCATATAACTTATGCAGCGTTCTAAGATACCGATCTCACCGTGTCCCTCCTAATGTCAATAAGGCTTCCTGTTACCAGGATCAAATCCAGACTGAATTATGGAGAATTTCGGTGTAGGCTCCAGCCTACATTTCCAGACTTGTTGTGCTGTTTTCTTTTTTCACCTGCTCTCCAGATTAGCCAGACTCTCCAACTTGCCTTGCCTCACACATCAGACTCTCTATCCCATCTTCTTCACCCACCAACATGCTTCGGAATTCTCTCCATCTTCATGTTCACCTCTTAACCCCCTCAGTTTAAATATAACCTAATACGCGAGATATTTCTTCATTTCCCCAACCCAGCAACTAGCACCTTCCTGCCAAATTTATCTCTTATATACATTGTAGTATACGTATGTGTTCTATCTGCTTCATTTGTGTGCATATTGTTTCTTGTAATTGAGTGTAAGCTCTTTGAGAACATATTCCCAATACCTCACAGGGCCTAGCACATAGTCTGTGCTTTATTTGAAATGTTTTTTTTTCAATTGAAATTACGGATTCTTTTTAATGTACTCCTTTGTTAATGAAAATGCATGATGCAGGAAGTTTCCAAAATATTGATATGTTCTTTACAGTGAATTGATGCCATGTTTACCAAAAGAGGGCATTTTTGCTGTTGATACCATGCTAAAGAAGGGAAATGCACAAAACACTGATGGTGCGATCTGGCAGTGGCGAGATGACAGGGGTCTTTGGCATCCCTACAACAGGATTGATAGCCGGATAATTGAGGTAGTAGTTTCAGTACATTTTAAATTGGTGTGTTGGGTCGGGGAATTTTAATTGTTTCCTTGTCTCCTGTGTATAAGTCAGATATGGATATCACATCCTTTTGTCATTTGTCAAACTCTGACCTCATGATCACGTCAGATGGTTTCTGGAAATATAAAGCATTCTTTTCCTTTGAACTTACTAAGAATTTGCCCTTGGGCATCTCTTGATTCTGATTTCTTCAGCTTTAAAAGTTGAAGAGGTTGATTATGTTCTTTTCTCCTCTTGACTTCAAAAAAACCTCTAATCTTTTGTAATAGCTCAGAGAATAGTGCTATATTTCTAACTATGTGATGTGTGCTATGGATTTCTACTTCTGTTAACATTTTGTAAAATTCTTCATGTTCCCTAAGTTTAGTTAAAGCTCTTTTGTAAAGGTGCAGGGAAGCTTGGAAATTTCATCTTTTCAGCACCTCATTTTCCTCATCTATAAAAAGAGGGTACTTCAACCTCTAAATCTCTAAATTCAGTGCTATCAGGCAGATTTTTAAAAATTAATTATTTTTATAATAGTACTTTAAAAACTAAGGTCTTTTTGAACAGTTCTCAGTCTGAACATCCAGGAAGAAGCTAGAAGGTTGATCCTTTTCATTGTCTAGACTGAGTATTACACCACTGAGGAGTAATCATCTGGACTTTCTTTACTCTTTCTTATTTTTGTTACATCTTCCCTACTAAAAAGTCCTCTCCCATAGCATGTGATTTCTCAAATCATAAGGTTTGTCTTTCCTTCTGGAGGTGGCTTGCTCTCCCTTCCAAGAATGCATGTCCAAGAAATTTATGGTCTCTTATTTTTCTTTTGTTCATAATATTTAGACTTTCAAGTTGAAATAGTATAGAGCTAGTTAAACTAAGGCATCCAGTATGTTTTGTTTCTGATTTATGTCAGGCACCTGTTAGGTTGATGTTTATATTTAAGATGTTTCTTTTTTTTTGCTTTTAGGCAGCTCATCAGGTCGGTGAGGATGAGATAAGCTTGTCTACTTTAGGACGAGTTTATACTATTGATTTTAATTCTATGCAGCAAATCAATGAGGACACCGGAACTGCACGTGCTATTCAGAGAAAACCTAACCCATTAGCCAATGCTAGCACTAGTAAGTAGCCTTTGAATTAAAAATAACATTAAATATCATACCATGTTGGTTTTGTGGAAGAAGATGCTATCTATTGTGAGAGAAACAGATGGCAAGTACAGATAAGTATAGTCAGTTATGTATGTGTATATGTGGTGTGTGCATACACATACACGCATGCATGGATACATCTCCACACGTAATTGTAGCCTTTGGCAGAAAGGGGAAAAAGCAAAAAGTGCACAGCAGAGAACAAAAGAAATCTTGCAAGAAAGCAAAGAAAAACTGTACAACTTTGAAAATATGTGTAATATTTATTATTTAGTTTTATTAAAATGAAAATGTATTGCTTTATATTGGATCCTCTTGTGTTCTGCTGTGTGCATGGCAGTGTTTTCTTATTTTGTACTTAATGTTTAAAATTTAAGAACTTAAAAATAAAATTTTAAAAATAATTTAAAAATTACACCATAAAGGAATGTAGCTATTATTGAAGTGTCATCCATGCATTGGCCATGTCTGTTTTATACCTGTATATTTTTCTCTTACGTTGAATGATTAAACAAATCTTTTCATTCTGTTTCTAATTTGGACATTTATTCTTCTCATTCCTCATGCTTCTTCCCAGTAGCAGTCTCTGCAGCAAGGGTTCTTAACCTAGAGTCAGCAGAGTACCTAAGGAGTCCATAGATTGACTTTGGGGAGGTGGGGGGCTTCTATGAACTTGAAAGAAAAGATAATTGCGTTTTTATTTTCTCTAGCCTCTAACTCAGTGGCTCTCAACCTGTGGGTCATGACCCCTTTGGGGGTTGAACAACCCTTTCACAGGGGTCACCTAAGACCACCGGAAAACATTATTTCCGATGGTCTTAGGAACCGAGACGCTGCTCCTCTATCCATCTCCAAGTGGGTCCACCCGCATGTAGATACACCCACATATGAGTATTAAAGGGTTGCAGCGTTAGGAAGGTTGAGAACCACTGATCTAACTGAACTTGAGCATTTCTTTAAGTTAGTTAAAAATATAATCCTGAGAAGGGCTCCATAGAAGTCACCTATATAACAGTGATCCTGTTATGGTTAAATGCCCTTCTTCCATACTTTTTCATTGCTGAAGCCTTGAATCCTCCAAATTTCCCCTAAGTTGTGGGGTTCTTTTTTGTTTTTAATGAAAAAGCTGATAAGACTTTGTTAGGTGGTTCTCTTCTTTTCCTCGTTCTTAGCCACATCTGCTCTAAGGCATCTCTTTGGTGGTCATTATGGAGAGTCTTGTGCTTCCCTTCAGGCAGTTCTCCTTTTTTCTATAATAGCTCAAATAATTCTCTTTTTGCTCTCCTTGTAGATGGCAGCAGTTAATTCTCTCCTATCCTCCTCCTGAATTAACTCTTTTTTCCTTTCGGGTTCTGTTTATTAACCAAACCACACTATTCCCCCCCCCCCTTTTTTTTTTCATTTTTCCAAGTATTCTAATAATTGCAAGTATCACCACCTCTTGGAGCATATTCTTGCCTCTTGATATATGTGACTGGAATAGGACCATCTGCACAGGGGCATTCTTTTCTGAGCAACCTAGCCTATTCCAGCTATCGTATTTATAAAAGACAGTGTGGTGTGACAGGCAGAGATCTGCCTGGGGTCAGCATCAGAACAACATGCTTCTACATTCTTCCTCTGATGCATCCCTGCTCTGGCGAGTCACTTCACCTTGCTTTGCCCCAAATGGCTCATAAGAAGTGCATTGTAGGACAGTTGACCTGCGTGTTCATAGGGATTTGTTTCCTTGCCGGGAATTTCCTTTGCTGATGAATTCATAGGATTAGACCAAAACCTTTTTTTTAAACCTTGTAAAAGAGTTTTAGTAGAAATTGATTATCTAGTTACACCATGGCTTGAACTCTTTAATGATTTAACTTTAGGTTGTGTAAAACATCTGCATTTTCTTTTACAGGTGGATATTCAGAGTTAAAGAAAGATGATGCTCGAGCACAGCTAATGAAAGAGGACCCAGAACTGGCTAAGTCTTTCATTAAGACATTGTTTGGTGTTCTTTATGAAGTATATAGTTCTTCAGCAGGACCTGCAGTCAGACATAAGTGCCTTAGAGCAATTCTTAGGATAATTTATTTTGCGGATGCCGAGCTTCTGAAGGATGTGCTGAAAAATCATGCTGTTTCAAGGTGTGTATGTTTTGTCTTCTTTCCTATATCTGTATATTGTTGAAGCACAGATAACTAGATATCTGTGCATCTAGGTGGCACCATGATTAGAGCACTGGGCTTGCAATCAGAAAGACTCATCTTTGTGAGTTCAAATCTGGTCCAGATACTTAGTAGCTGTATAGCCCTGGGCAAGTCACTTAGTACCCTCTCTGCCTTAGTTGCTCATTTGTAAAATAAGCTGGAGAAGGAAATGACAAACCATTAGTGTCTTTGCCAAGAAAATCCCAAAGGGGGGGAGGTCACAAGAGAGTCAGATGTAACTGAAAATGACTTAACGACAAAAAGATACCTGCCAACATCCTAATTTGTTCCTGAATGTGACTTCAGGATTCACTAGGCAAATGGAAGTAGACAGTTATGTTGAAAAAGGTCAAGGTATCTTACTCTTTGGGCAGTTTTGGTTGTTTTTAGATTTACTTCTCATTGTATTTTACATACATATATGTTATTTGATACTTTAACAACTCAGAATGTTTGCGTGTGTAAGCACATACACATAAAAAAATCTTTCTTAAAATTTTAATTTATATGATCTTCGTTCAGTTGAAATTGTTGTGTTTGAGTAAAATTGTGTGCTTAGACATTTTTATGTACTTTTGTTGTTAGTCATATTGCTTCCATGCTATCAAGTCAAGACCTGAAGATAGTAGTTGGAGCCCTTCAAATGGCTGAAATCTTAATGCAAAAATTGCCTGATATTTTTAGTGTTTACTTCAGAAGAGAAGGTAATGTTATATTTCATTTCTGCTTTCCAGAATTAAATAATTTTTAGCCCTTAGAGTATTAAGTAGTGAATAATAATTTTAGCAGTAAGAACAAAGATGTCATCTTCTCTCCACATCCATAAAGAATAAAATAGTAGGGCTTAGCTAGGTGATCTTAAATCTATTGTTTACTTTTTCTAAAGATGGGGCTAGGGACCCTAGAATTTAGAATTGGAAAGGTACCTTAGGGGTCATCAAGTCCAGTCCCATTCATTCTGTATGAGTAGTCACCTATTCTTTATTATTAACAGTGGGCAGATGGCATTTTCTGAACCAACGGGAGACAACCATCTTAACTTTTTAAATGTATGGAAAGCTAGAGAAATAATTAATAAATTTGTAGAGGAAGCATACTACAAGTAGGATATAGTCATCATAAAGTGGTTGTAATTAATGTACTAGAATATGTCGCCTTCAGTGCAGCGCTGCTACGTTTAGACAGCTGGAGTCCTAAGCTGTCCGAGGGAGGTAGTTTCTTCTTGTTCTTAAAGCTGTGGGGCTAGAGGATCTCTAATGTCCTTTCCAGCTCTAATCGGGGTTTTTATTTGCACAGCTCATTTCTTTTGCTTTTGTTTAAGCTTCTTTCCTTTTTCTTGGGGTGAATAAGATGCTTCCTCACACTCTTCATCTTATGTGCTGATGACAGGAAAGAATTCACTTCAGTGAACCCACCTGAGCTTTTTCAACCTTTCTATTGGAGTTTAGACAGTTTTGTTTTTTTTTTTCCACAGAAATTCATGTGAAATTTCATTGCTGGAAGGCAGCTTCCCATTCCTATTAATACAAAACATAAAATTGAAGGATTATTTTTCAGGCTTTCATGAGTCATTTGGATCTATCCCCAAATCAGGTTGACCTTTTTTGCCTACGTAACATATATTGCTTGACCCATTTAGCTTGCAGTCAATGACAACCTCTTTTTGGCCTATTATTTCTAGTTATTTTTACTCCATTCTCAATTTACAGAGTATGAATTTGTGATTATAATTTTGGCTTTAGTTTTCCCATAATGTCAAGAGTGCTGCCAAGTTTAATATTCTCTAGCGACTTGACAGTGATTTTTTTTGGTATTTGACATGATTTTTTATCATGTTAAATTTCAGAGCCATAAGAGACTTAGATAATTTAGTCCCATTTGTCACATTTCATTGTAAAGAAAATTAAGAAGTCAAGTTTCCTGACTAGTAATGTTACACAGCAAGATAGGGGTAGATAGAAGATTTTTTGCTCCATAATAAGATGCCTCTGTATTATTTATTTTGCCTCTCCTTTCTTGACTTTTCTTTTACTGGTATGAAATTGGGAATTGTCTTCCTAGATTTTCATGAATCAAATATATACATGCTATTTTATTTATTTTTTGAAAACCTGATTTACCTGCACTCTCTATCTGTTAAGGTGTGATGCATCAAGTGAAAAATTTAGCAGAGTCTGAGGCTTTGCTAACAAGTCCACCAAAGGCATGCACTAATGGATCGGGGACCTTGGGTTCCAGCACCACAATCAGCACTGGGACAGCCACTGCTGCTAGCAACGCAACTGCAGACTTGGGCTCACCCAGCTTACAGCACAGCAGAGATGATTCTTTAGACCTGAGTCCACAGGGGTAAAATAATCTTTTCCAAACCTTCTCTTTCCTCTCTTAATTTATCATTCGCTTAGCTCTGATGGAGAAGAATCTTCTTTTAAGCCTTAGAATGAATGTGTGATGTCAGTCTATAACAGTTATACATGGTAAATATAGGCAAAAATGAACTGCACATTTTGTTGTGTCAGATTTTGTTAAGATGCATATGTAGCAAGAAATCACACTATCATCCTATAGGGATTTGAGAAAAAATAACATTTATACCTAGCTTTAGAGTTGAGACGACTTAGAATCCCATGTGACACTTGATCTCTTGGAGCCTATGATTCTGATCCCATACAATTGCTGTGAATATTACATTAGATAGAATTCAAGGTGTCCCAGAAGTCTTAGTGCGTTTTTTTGTGGCTATTCTGTTTAAATAGTTTGCAAAAATATCGGTTGCTATTATTCATAGCATGGAAGTAAGAAGGGGGCTTAAGGGAAAATTAGCCAGGTTATCTGACTTAACATAAGAAAACACAGATGCAGAGTAGCTAGGTGGCACAGTGGGTAGAGCACCAGCCCTGGAGTCAGGAGGACCTGAGTTCAAATATGGCCTCAGACACTTGGCACTTATTAGCTGTGTGACCCTGGGCAAGTCACTTAACCCCAGTTTCCTTGGGGGAAAAAAAAGCCGTGGATGTAAAGATCAAAGAAAAGAAAGATGGCTAACACCAGCCTAAATTTAGAAATGAGCAAAGCATCAACACAACTTAGCAATATTATAGAACAACCAGCTGAAGTGTGCCTGAATGGAAATGGAAAAAGAAATAAAGCACAAGAAATCCTAGTTGACATCCTCAAATGACATTCAGAAAAATTAAGGAAGGCTTAAACAGTACTAAAAGTCACAGAGCCAAATAAAAGATCTTGACAAAAAATTTAAAATTACAAGGAAATCATGAGAGATTTGAAGAATGCTTCAAAAAGTAATGATAATAAAAATTGTCTGGTGCTGAAAGGAATGAAGAAATGTTGGTGGAACAAAATTTCAGACCTAGAAATTGAATCCAACGTCTATAAAAGGTGTTTGATCAACTCCCACTTAAGTCACTACTCATTAAAAAAATGACTGGATTAAATAAAAAAGACAACCCTAATATCCATACTAAAAATGAAACTGGATTTGGAGTCATTTCATAGCCGTGGAGGTGTGGCTGGAATTTTTTTAAATCTAGAAGCCAAATAATATATTGTCTCAACTTTGATGCAGAAGGATATTTTTATCAGTGAAACGAGGAATCCCTGGAAGCAAAATCAGTGATTTGATTTTTATAAAGATATAGGAATTTTGAATAATAAAAGAAATATCTCTAAATGTAAGAGAATGTAACATTGGGAGCAAAGTATTCTCCTTAAATATATCAAGTAAAAGTGACACCCAGAATTTATGGGCAGCTGAGTTCAGAGGACACGAACACATACTTGATAAAGGAGGAAATATAAACTGCTTTTAATTCTAGGAAGAGATGTACTAATTTTTTTATCACAGTAAAACAAAAACAAGACCATCCTAAGATACAATTTTATTCCACTACAATGGCAAACTTTTTTTTTTAAGTATTAAAAATTGAATATTGGCAAGGTTGTAGAAGAATAGGCAACCTCAATGGGAGCATAACTTATTTTGGACTATGAAATGTAGTCAAGCAAGTACTGGTAATACCTTTTCATTTAGTAATTCCATTTGTAAGGAACATAAACTGTGGGGGAAAAAAAGAACTTGCCAGTGTAAAAATATTAGTTTTTCATTCTTATTAAGTTAATGATTTTTTAAAAAGTGAAAACAGGGAATTTGAACATAATAAGCAGGTTATGTGTAGATCATCCCCACCTACCTTTTTCCCACTGGAAAACTTGCCTGACTCTTTGTGTGCTCGGTGTTCGAGAAATTAATGACCTAATCAGTACTAGTTTTTCCCTATTCACCCCAAAAAAACCCGAGACCTCATCATAATAACCAGAGTTTAAAAAACAAATTGCTTATTACAATTTTTAATTTTGCTTCATTGTCAAACGGTAAGGATGTCCTGGTCGCATCCCTTGGGGCCCGCTGAGGAAATGCGAAAACAACCCAGTGCTGAAGTTAAAAACTGTTAGGAGGACCACCTTTTTTCCTTCAGTTTTACGCTTACTGATTAAAAGATAAATAGAGTGCTGGTTATTGCAGATGAGAGCTAATCTTTTTTCTTTTATTTTAAATTAGTGAATCTTGGTTGTTACAACTCAAACCAGTCTGGGTCTTTTTCTGTATGCACTAACACTTTATTTTTGAATCCTTTGTGTATTCCAAAATGTAAACTTTGTTATGAAGGGAAATTTGAATTCTTCCCTCTTAAGAAATTAGTATCCAATTAGTATTTTCACAGCATTTATTGAAAATTCACTTATTTAAATTTAGGTTTTGTTCTCTTTTTAATTATTCTTAAAATTCCCTATTAGTAACGAATAGCAGTATAGTAGAAAGACCTCTGGGTTTGTAGTCAAGACGACCTGGATTCAGATCCCATTTCTTGTTACCCTGAAAGCTATATAATAACTATGAATGTTAAATTTATAATCAAAGAAAAGTCCCACAAAATGGGCTGGTTTGGAATGTCTAATCTTGTAATTTACATCTTAGTTAATTCCTTAGCTTTTATGGTATTCACTAGAATGGTTTTGTCTCTGTAGTTTTTAAAACTATTAAGCCAAGTGTTCAAGAAAGAAAACTTTGGGTTTCTTTTCACATAGTTTGAAAATTTTTGACATTTTTAAACCATTGTGTACATTTTAAAAACTGCTGTACATATGTATTCTACTTGTCTGCTCACAGTTCTGTAGTCAGTAGTAAATAAAAGTGCTAAGTGATTCAGAATGTATAAATTTGATCTTCACTATGCTAGATGAGACTATGGTTGTAAAATTCATGAGATTGGAGTTTACGTTAATGAAATCGGAAATAAAAGCTGTGACTTTTTTTTCCCAAATAAACTGGGAGAACATAGAAAATAGAGTGTAACAAATTATACATAGAAATTTCAACCCAGTGGAATATCTGACTTCTCAACAGCCCCCTCTTCTCTTTTTTTTTTTGGTCATTTGATAGTCGACTAAGTGACGTCCTAAAGAGAAAACGACTGCCAAAACGCGGGCCAAGAAGGCCAAAATACTCTCCCCCGAGGGATGACGACAAAGTAGACAATCAAGGTAACGGCTTCTGAATGTATGAGAGTCACCTTTCTAGTGTGTGCTGCGGATGCCCTGTATGTTCAATGTAATGGTAGTTGGTGATGTTGATGTTGAGCCTGAGCTCTTTCTTACTTACATCCTGGCAACATGATAAGTGTGGTGTGTCAGTTTTTAAGATTTGTGGGAATTTTATTACTTGTGCTTAATGCTGATAATTGCTTGTTGTTTTATTTTCCATAGCTAAAAGCCCTACTACTACACAGTCTCCTAAATCTTCTTTCCTGGCAAGCTTGAACCCCAAAACATGGGGCAGATTAAGCGCACAGTCTAATAGCAACAACATTGAACCAGCCCGAGCAGCTGGAGTCAGCGGTCTCGCCAGGGCCGCCTCAAAGGACACCATATCTAATAACAGGTAAAGTGCTTTGTGTCTTTCCTTAGACGTTTTCATTGGCCCTGCTTAAATCTCTGCTGTGAAGTTAGAAAGTCATTAGTGGTGTTGTCATTTAAAATACGATGTTGGGTAATGAAGGCATCACAATTAGCTCATAAGTTTCTGTGTTTGGATTTGAATCTAGCTCCACAATCCAATCCTTGACTTCAGATGAGCTGTTTAACTATCATATCACAGTGTTGTTGAGATTTAATCAGGCGTGTGTATATGTGTGTGTGTGTGTGTGTGTGTGTGTGTGTGTGTAAAGCTGTAAAGACTGGACTGTACAAATGTAAAGTGCTATTCTGCGTAGAGGCTTGATAATTGTTTTCTGAGAAGCTAGCAAGGACAAAACCTTTTTAATGCCCTCCATAAGTGCAGTTTACAATATCCATTGTCTAGTTTTTATAGAATGTGAAGACTTAGTCTTTTTTCTTTTTGGAGTGGGGAAGGCTGGGCAATTGGGGTTAAGTAACTTGCCCAAGGTCACATGGCTAGTAAGTGTTAAGTGTCTGAGGCTGGATTTGAACTCGAGTCCTCCTGACTCCAGGGCTGGTGCTCTATTCACTGTGCCACCTAGCTGCTCCAAGACTTAATCTTAAGAATGTTTTTTCCTGAGATATTAATTTGTTTACATCAGAATTTGTTATTACTTTGCTTTCAGTCAAAGGGTTCTAGGTTCAGGCCTGGAAGGGACGTTAGAGGCTGTCCCCTCATTTTACAGATAAGGCCTAGAGGTTAAATGACCTGCCCAGAGTCATCCAGAGTAAGAAGTTCTCCCTCACCCCTTCATCCCCCGAGTTTTGAACCAAGGTCTTCCAATTCCAAATATGGTTTTTACTTTACACTACTTTTAGATGACCGCATTAAAAAAATAAGCTGCAGCAGTGCTGTTTTTTAAGAAGTTATAACTTTGGCTTATTCACTCATCAGATAGGAGCCAGAAAAAACTTGGTGGTACAGTGGATAGCATTCTGGACCCTGAGTCAGCAAGGCTGCATCCCATCTCAGACACTTCCATCCTTATGACCTTGGCCTATGTCATTTAACCTTGGTGTGCCCAAGTTTGTCTCATCTGTAAAATGGGGATAATAATATCACCTCCCTTGTAGGGGTGCTGGGAGCAACCAGTGAGGTCAAATTTGTAAAGTACTTGGCAAGCCTTCAAAGCACTTTATCTATACTAGCTGTTACTATTAGGGACCGTATATATTATTTCATTGAACTGAGAAACTCTCACATGCAGAAATGTTTTCTGTCAGTACAGATTGGCACCTTCTTGGCAGGTTAAGTGCCATGCCCAGGGTCACACAGCCAGTGTGTGTCTTGAGGCTAGACTAGAACCCAGGTCTTTTTGAAAGTTTGAAGGTCAACTTTTTATCCACTGTCATATTGCCCATTGAATAATCTCAACTGTCTGAGTTAACGTTTGTATAAATATGCATACACCCACAGCTTTTCAAAATAAAGGCTTATATTATTACTGAACTGAAACAAACAAAAATGTTTCTCTTTAAGCACTTATTTGCCTTTCCATAAGTGAAATGAATGGGGAAAATAATGATATAAGTTGGAAAATCATTTTGTTTTGTTTTGTTTTTCTCATCCAGAGAAAAAATTAAGGGTTGGATTAAGGAACAAGCTCATAAGTTTGTGGAACGATATTTCAGCTCTGAGAATATGGATGGAAGCAATCCTGCACTGAATGTCCTTCAGAGACTTTGCACTGCAACTGAACAACTCAACCTCCAGGTAGAATTTAAAATGTGATTGTCAAGGATCTCATTCTGTTACAAAAGCTTTTTAAAGCAAGAATGTTGCTTTGTTAAAATGGTATTGAATATGTACTGGATGGGATGGAATTTTATACAAATTTTTATATAGTGATGATTGGGTTAGGATAATAAATACATGCTGACTGTTCTTCATGATATCCTGGTTTTATCCACTTTATTCTTACACCTGAATGTGTTGAACTCATTGTAGATAACAGAGATAGCAGGATCTTCTTTTGACAGAAGTTTATTTAGAAAAATTTGAATTAAATACAATCTCACTTTAAAAAAAGATGCATATAACATTTTCAAGGGAGAGTGCTCATTTCCAGTAGGCACTGATATCCTTTTAGGTTAGCTTAATTACTGGTAAAGGAATCTTTAGGAAAAACTGTCCATTAAGTGAGTGGTTGTTGAATAATTGAAATCTGGAATCTGAACTCCTGTCCTTATTTTAAGGTGGATGGTGGAGCTGAGTGCCTTGTAGAAATCCGGAGCATAGTCTCAGAGTCTGATGTCTCCTCATTTGAAATCCAGCATAGTGGGTTTGTGAAACAGTTGCTGCTTTATTTGACATCTAAAAGTGAAAAAGATGCTGTGAGCAGAGATATCAGAATTAAAAGATTCCTTCACGTCTTTTTTTCTTCTCCGGTAAGTCATCTGTTTAGTTTTGGAGCAGCTAAGTCTGTTTCTAGACTCTGACATTTTGTACCTGAATATTGAAGGAGAGCTGGGTGGGTCAGCAGCTGCAACACTGGGCCTGGAGTCAAGAAGATGTGAGGTCATATCCAGACACCTTTAGAAGCTGTGTGAACCTGGACAAATTATTTAATACCTCTTTGCTTCAATTTCCTCAACTGTAAAATGGATATAATGGCACCTACCTTCTAGGGTTGTTGTAAGGATCAAAAGACCTGCTATCTATAAAGCACTTGGTGCCTGGCTTATAGTAGGTGCTACATAAAAGCTAGCTGATGTTGTTGCTTGACTATCTCCTACATTTGTGTTTTATAATTGTTAAAGCATTTGGCCATCTTGGACCTTAAAAAAAAAGACAGCAGAACAGTGTCCCATTCTTGTCGTTCTCTTCCCGCCTAACCCCCTCAATACTGTTTGTTTGACTGGTAAAGTATCTGATCAGTGTATTACAGACCATTTTCACTTCAGACTCCTCTCCATAACCTCAGCAGGAAGGGAGTGTGGAGGTGGAAAAAGGTCAAAATTTATAACCCTATGATAGTAAATTTATTTTAGCCTGGTAGAAATTTGTTGGGGATTCATGCTGTTCTGTGGACCAACATTTGAGCAAAGACTGTCCTAGTACAATCTAAGCATTAGAATGACTTAAAACAGGAACTAGGACTAATGGCAGGATAAGGGCTCCAGTGACTTTACTGTCTACGACTGCATCCATGCCTGTGAGTGACTTTCTCTCTGCTCCTTCACATAGTAGGATGAAAAGGAACTTCTTTCTGGGTCATTTATCCCTCTGGCTTCTGAGAGTCCTGTGGGCTCCCTTTCCTCCTCATTCATATACACAGATCATCCAAGTAGTTGTGTGTGGCTTTTCAGGCATTTTGGAACTTGAGATGTTAATTCAACTATGGTCATGTAGCAGGTCACTGGCAAAATTGAGGATGTACCATAATTTTTCCATTAACCAAATTTGACTTTACTGGTATTGCATTTTATTAAACTTTACCCCCCTACAGCCTCAGAAAAGATTATACGTAACAAGACAAATAGGGAGTTGATAGTTAAAATTGTGAATTTGAATTTTTTTATTTTTTGTATTTAGAAGTGTTCCTCTTTATGAAGTACTAACTAGTTGGTTTATTTATAACTTTAGCTTCCTGGAGAAGAACCAGTTGGAAGATTGGAACCGATGGGAAATGCACCTTTGTTGGCGTTAGTTCACAAGATGAACAACTGCCTTAGTCAGATGGAGCAGTTCCCGGTCAAAGTTCATGATTTTCCAAGTGGAAATGGAACGGGGAGCAGGTAAGGATTAATGCTTAGGTACATCCTTGCCATCATGAGTTGGAATGTGTTCTTACATCTAGGAAAACTGCAACCTTCTCTCTCAAGTCAAGCTCACAAATATCAAGAGCATTGGTTAGAAGTGTGTGTGTGTGTGTGTGTGTGTGTGTGTGTGTGTGTGTGTGTGTGTGTGTGTGTGTGTGTGTGTGTGTGTATATGTATATGTAATAAACTATTATCATAACTTGCAACTTACTTTTAAAGAAATCTTAAAAACTTTACAGAGGGATTGAAATTATTGTAGCCATTAATTTTTTTTTAATGCCACAATATGTTCTGTATAATCTGAGCTTCAGCAGTATCGCCCTCATCCTTTCTGTTGTTGCTCCTGTGTTAGTGACTGACAGACTCAGGCTGTTGATGCGAGCTTTATTATTTTCATATTTAAAGGAAATCCCATTGCTCTATAAGTTCTGAATATATATATCATATTTGCTGCAATTCAAAAGACACTGGATTAATAGTCAGGGTAGTTGTGTGCTCTAATCCGCTAGATACCACGTGGTTGTGTAACTTTATGAAAGGAGAGACTTACATCTTCTCTAAAATTGAACATATATATAATGTTGTGAGTAAATGGTTATATAATGATTTGTGCTGAATTCTGAAATTAGCAATGAAATTGAAACTAATTCCAGTTGATCTGATTATTAGTCTTTCTGATGATTTTTTAAAGCAGCTTTTTATTCTACAAAAATACCATCATTAAAACAATTTGATTTTTGCACCTTTGAAATGAAGAGTAATATTGAATAAAACCCATATATCGAGCATCACAATTAACGTTCACATTGTTGACTTGGAAAATGTGTTTAATTTGTATTTTGGGGAGGGAAATCACGTTTGATCTAAAATGCCCAGGAGTGCAGTCATTGGATTCTTTAGATGGTTCTTTTTTGATTTGGAAAGGATTTTTTTTTTTTAACGAAGGGAAACACACAACACAGTTTTGAAGGCTATGGGATTTTTTCAAATGGACTTAATAAGATTCTTACTGATAAACACTAAAAGCTAGAAAATGAATGATAAACATGTATTTCTATTAGGAAACAAAGTTTCTAATATGATCTCTTTTAATTAATTTTACAACATAATAGCCTTTTAACACTTCACTCCATCCTCTTCCACACTACTAAGTTTGTCCGCTCCCTGAAGCCGTTTTTTTCCTGTCCTTTTTCACCTTTCCTTCGCCCCCATTTAGTTGCTCAGTAGGTGGGTCAGAGCAGGGAAGACTCTTATTTTCTTGGAGTAATGTTGCCTTGCAGATATTGATCATCAGAATTATTGTGTCTTAACACCTCTTAGATATGCAGAATATGGCTCTGTATTTTGAAGCAAAGAGCTTAACGGCAGAAGCACGCTATTGCTTTACGGTATTACAGATTAGCCAGTCTTGTGCCCGTTAGGAGACCTTAAATTGTAGCTCTGGTTGGGCAGAATAAGCAGCTATGTGTTTTACCAAAACTACGTATATGGAATGCTGAAAGAAGAAGCAAAAGAGACTAAGAAAAAATTATAACACTATGGAAGACAAACTGCAAAAAAGAAAAGTAAAACAAAAATTATTTAAGTTGACGTATCGTAAAGACTCAAAGAATTTGACTTCATTCCCATTCCAAGAGTTATTTCTTTTTTCCTTAGCTCGTGGTTTATTTTTTGTTATATGTTATTATAGTAACCTTTGCTAAATTAATTGAGTTTGAAGACATTGTTGGTTAAATGAGAAAATGTTTTCCCAGTTTATATGTCTTTTGAGGTGAGAGGTCAATTTGCATGAACTCTTTCCCTGTTACATTTGCCTTTATATGTGTTGTTTATAAGATGACAAGTAACAGAATAATTGTAGCAACTTTTTTCATAAATTATCTTGAGTTTTTCTCTCAACAGAGGATCACAAGCTTTAAAATTTTTCAACACACACCAGTTAAAATGCCAATTACAAAGACATCCTGATTGTGCAAATGTGAAACAGTGGAAAGGTGGACCTGTGAAGATAGACCCGCTGGCATTGGTGCAAGCCATTGAAAGATATCTTGTAGTCAGAGGTACTTCTCCACATCTAGATGTCTACATGTTGATTTGTAGGAGTGTGTCCTTTGTTTCTTTATACTGATCATGAACCTTCTGTCTGTCATGCATTAGCTGAGTGAGGAAACTTGACTGTATTAAACAAGGAAATACTGTTGCTGTGTTGTTCTTTGTTATTAAAGAATAATAGCACTGAAGAATTTGCTTTGCAAGAAGAATTGAAATAGTAAATTTTTGTGCTTATGCCCTGTGAATTTTGTTAAATTTAACATTCCATTTCTTAAGTTCATTTTAACAAAGCCCAAAATCATTACCTCATTCTAGTTGCCTTTCAAAACCCTCTCAAGAATAATATTGGTATTCTGCTCATCCATGTATTGTTTGTAATCATAGTAATGTGTTATGAAAAGAAATGGAATGCCACCTATATAGTCATCCTACAGTGTTTTAAAGTGTTGTAGATCAGATTGTTCTAAAAATACGATGTGTTCTTAAAAAAAAAAGTGACTACTTTTTGTAGTTTTGGAAATTTACAATCCATCCTGTTAAGCTGTATTTTGCCAGTAGCCAGGAAGTCTGATCTCAAATTTTCTAACTAACAATTATATAATTTTATCTCCGTTATCTAACTTCACGTCCAGAAGTCTCTTGAACTAAGATCTATTACTTTGTAGTTGAGAACAAAGAAAATAAGTTAGATTGTATTGCTCTTTGTTAATAGCATTACTAACTAGAACATCTTTAGACTTAATGGTTCTCAGGAGCCATGTACTTTTCCTCTATAAAGATTCACAATTTAATATTTTGATGTTTTATAGGAGCAAACTGCTCCTAATCAAGTCTGAGAGTTCTTTGGTGAGAATGACAAGAGAGTATTAAGATGAACTCTTCTGTCTTTAGGCTATGGAAGAGTAAGAGAAGATGACGAAGACAGTGACGATGATGGTTCAGATGAAGAAATAGATGAGTCTTTGGTAAAGTTCTATTCTTATTGAGTTTTTGTAGGAAAAATTAGATGAAGTATGGATTAAACTTTTTTGCTTTTCTTTTTTTAGGCAGCTCAGTTCTTAAATTCAGGAAATGTGAGACACAGATTGCAGTTCTACATTGGAGATCATTTACTGCCATATAATATGACTGTGTATCAGGCAGTTAGACAGTTCAGTATACAGGCTGAAGAGGAGAGGGAATCTACAGATGATGAAAGCAATCCATTAGGAAGAGCTGGCATTTGGACAAAGACTCACACGATATGGTAAGGTTTCCTCTGTTTTATTTTTTGATGCTTTAGTTATAAAGAATACTGAAATAGATTTATTTTGTCATTCTCTTGCCATTTAAAAATTTTTTGATCTTGCCTATTTCTATAATGTTGCCTGTTAATGAGGAATACAGAAGGCATTGATAAAATCAGTTTTTTCAAATAAGATGAATATGAAATGTGTGTTGTATAAAAAATTTGTTTTACAAAACAGTTGAAAAATGATAAAAGATAGCTTTAGTTTTCAAAATTTCCCTTTTTTCTTGAAAGTTTTCTTTCCTATACCTTTACCGGAATTGCCAGGTTATATGGGGTATAGGAAGTAGAAATGCAAAACCATTGCTTGCAAACTGAACTTACTTTACTTTTTTTTTTACTTTCCTGTTTTTTTACTTAAAGAAATTACATATGTGTAATATGTAATAAATAATATATAATTTATATAAAGTATGTGTATGTGTGTGTTTGTGTGTAAATATTTCTCATCTGTGAAGGTCACTTAGGAAACGAGTTGTTGCTTCAGCCTTTAGAACGAGACAGAGCTATGGTAGCACTTTCTTGTTTATAGATATTTTCAGGTTCAACTGATGAAGAGTCAGTGTGGATAGGGAAATCCCATTGTCCTAGCTACTGCTTCTGTAGGAAGAATCAGTTCTGCTAACTGGAGATATCAGTAGGATAACTTTATTTTCTAGGTAGAAAACTATTCTTATCTTGTAGACTATTTTAGATGATACCACAGTTTTAAAAAATTAAATTATTCGTTAAAAGCTTAATTTTGAACCTCTGTACAACTGATTAAAGTTGCTTAGTTACATTTTACTGTTCATTGATTTCAACACATGATCTTAATTAGGATTTTTTAAATCTACTCATTGAATTCTCATTTTAAAAAATAAATGTTGGATGCCTTTCTGTCATCCTTTTAGGTATAAACCTGTAAGAGAAGACGAAGATGGTAGCAAAGATTCTGTTGGTGGTAAAAGGGGAAGGGCCCAAACAGCTCCAACAAAAACTTCACCTAGAAATGCAAAAAAGCATGATGAATTGTGGCATGGTATGTTTTCTAGAAAGTGATGTTCAGAAACTGTCATCTCACTGACATCATCTTACAGAGTTTATTGTTTTAAAGAAATATTTACAAATATCAAAATATTTTCGTTACAGTGGGAAAAAAATTGAATTAAGTACATTTAAACTTTCTGCTGCCATAAACCTTACATTGAAACCTTTTGAAACTAAAACCTTTGAAACTTGAAAATCTGATAATTTCTTTATGTTGGGTAAGGACCTCTCTTAATAGAGAGATCCTTCACACCATATGCAGTAAATATTTAGTACCTTCTCTATACAAGGCATTGTATGAGGGGCTGGTGTTAGGATCCTGTCTATACCCTTGAGAGCTTTCTGTTATTGAGCCTGTGAAACATGTTTTTAAGTAATTTTTGTGTGTGAAGTTAATCCTATGTTTCCATTTACTTCTTTGGAATTAAGATTGTTTATTGAAAATCTGCCCCTGTGGAAGCAAGAGTCTTTTTAAAAAATTAATATCTTTTACTTCACCTTGATTTCTAGATTTATCTCCTCCCAAACTCTCCTCCCCCCCCCTCCTCCCCCCCCCCAATTGTTCTCTGCCAGAAACCTCTGCAAAGGGGAGAGAAGTCCGTTTTCTCCTCTCCTTTTTGTGGCTAACTTAGTCATTTCATTACATGGCCCTTAGTTTCATTTTTGTTTCCCCACCTGCATTGTTTTAGTCATCATATGTGCTTTAAAACTACCTGGTTTGGCTGGCTTCAGTTTGTATTGGGGTTATGGAAAGTCTTCCCAGGTTTTCCTGCCTTCGTGCGTTCATGCCTTCCTTTCATCACCTGCTCTCTCTGCTTAACCTGGGCATAGTCTTCCTGGAAGCTCTATTTATTTTCTCTTAGTTTTTTCTAAGATGGCTAGAATTGCATCTTCATACTTCATTACACACAATAGCCCCAACCTAAAACTAAGCTTCAGGTTATATAAAGTTCATCAACTTTCTCATAGTCTGTTAACCATCGATTTTACTTCTTGAGTTTAAAAGTGAGAGAGACTCACAACTGGAAAGAATTAAGTTTTAAAACGTTTGTTCTTATTGTATAATTTACTAGTGTCATGTTGATGAGTCCATTAGGTACATCACTCCAACTATCATTACTTGAAATTTCTGAGTTAATGTACTTCATTGGTTTTCATGATATGTGTTTCACACAGCAGTTTTGTCTGTAGCTGGCCATCCCTCTTAGCATGGCTTACTCTCAGTAGACGGCTACCTACGAGGTTTGTTTGTTCCCTTCAATGCATTTCTTTAGTCTTTTTGTTTTCCGATGCCTTTCTTTTGCTTGTCGGGAGATGCCAGAAGAGGAAGCAATTTGTTCTTTAGAAGTAACTTGAAGTTAAATTGAACCTTCTTCCTTGGTTTTGGCCATTATATGTAGATTTCATAAAATCCATGCTCTTTTTCGCCTTTCGTCACCATTGATACTTAATTCAGTGTTTGAAGGATTCGTCATATTGTTGGTACGGGCCTTTTTGTTTACAGAGATGATAACCTCGGTTCCCTCTAATACATAGTATTCATCACTCGGTGGCAGATGAGCTTCTCTAAAAGACAGATGACACTTACTTAGTCTGTATTCAGAGTCTTGCCGTGCATAATCAAGAAATAAGTAGGAAAATTCTTTAGATTAACACTAGCTGTTGTTTTGAGTAATAAATTATATTGACTCTACTGGCTTACTGTAGCTGCTGTAATTCCTTTACTCTGATTTTTCTTCTTGTAGATGGAGTATGCCCATCAGTATCAAATCCTTTAGAAGTTTACCTCATATCTTCCCCACCTGAAAATATAACTTTTGAAGACCCTTCATTAGATGTGATCCTTCTTTTGAGAGTTTTACACGCCATCAGTCGTTATTGGTATTATTTATATGATGTGAGTAATCTTTAGTCTTCTGAGATTATATATCAGATTAAATTCATTATCTCATTTTGGTGTCTAAATAGAGTAATACAGACTCCTTAGAGGTAGAAACAGAAATTGACTCTATAGAATAAAATTATATTTATCTCATGGAGTATTGCCTCAGTCCTCTCGTTCCTGTTTTTCCTCTGACCCATGTTCTTATTTAAGGTCTGCAACTCTGCTCAGAAATGTTCTTGCTAAGAACTGCCAAGTCATGACACTAAGTCAGAGTATAAAATTTTTTTTTTTGTCTTTACTGGAAGAAACACTAAATTCAGAGACCTGGCCTCAGATTCCATCTTTGAGAAAGAAAAGATGGTCATTTGAGACATTTTTGCTCTAATGCACAGAAGATAATAGAAAGAATCCCAGACAAACAGGAGAGCTTGTTTTATACTTTAATAGAAAACCAAGCTGCATAGAACAGAGGTTTGCAGTTTCTTGTATAGTCCTATGTACTTCTACACTTTTACCTTTTATTCTTTTAAGTATATAGAAATGCCTGTTATGTTTCATGTCGAGTTCAGAATTTGTAAAAACAAAAGGAACAAAAACCTAATGTTTGCCACTTACTTTACTTTGTAACCTTAGACAAGTCTTGTAACTTTTCTGAGCCCTTAGCATCAGCAAAATTGGGGAGGAGGGAGAGGAAAGGTGATAATAAGCGTAGTATTCCCCTTGAGATAATATATGTGATGCACTTGGCTAAATTTGACTACACAGATGCCCTCTCTTAGCATTTGTTTTATAATTTTATGCACTTTTTGGTCAGATAGAATAGCTTTAAAATTAATTCCAAATTTGAGTAGAAATAAAATGGTAATCTCAGTATTATTCACTTATTTGTAAATGGAATTTGAATATACCAAAAGCCAATAATGTTTTTATTTTCATGGAATATATATAATAATTGTGACAGCTTTCTGAACCAAGTTGCAAAAATGTTAGTCTGCCTCTTACTTGCATTAGAATAATATTTCCCAAATATTTTCATTATGTTTTCTGGACACCCATTGACAGTTGGTATGGAGGAGGCAGGCAAGGAACCAAGTGGATGTTGACTTGTTAGAAGAGCAGAAGGGAGGAAGCCAGAAGCATTGGCCCTTGGATTAGGCAGAGGACTCCAGAAAGGGCTGCGTTTATTGAAATATGCTAATGAGGTGGTTTTGTTTGTTGAATGATAGATTCTAAATTAAGGAGGTTCCTAGTTATAAAAGGGGGGAGTATGTCTCAGAAGATGTTATTGTTAATAAAGAACACTCCTTTTAAAAAAATTTACAGAATGCAATGTGCAAGGAAATCATCCCGACCAGTGAATTTAACAACAGCAAACTGACAGCAAAAGCAAACAGGCAGCTTCAGGATCCTTTGGTGATCATGACGGGAAACATCCCAACCTGGCTCACTGAGCTTGGAAAAACCTGGTATGGCTTGGCTCACTGCTACAGAGAAAGAGAGAGAGAGAGTGTGTGTGTGTGAGAGAGAGAGAGGGGAGAATTAAGGCCCCATAGTATAAGAAATACACATTCTTGTCTTCACTTGATTTTAATATTGGATGTGATTGGTGTACCCATACTGGAAAAAGTTTAAGATAGAAAAACATGGAATAAATGTTTAGAGCATTATTTCCTCAACCTTACTTTTAAACACTGAAGAACATATTACATGTTATATATACCAGGCACTGTGTTAAGTGCTGGAGATAGAGAAGGAGGCAAAAGACGTTGCCTTCAAGTAGCTTACAGTCTAATGGATGAGATAATAAGCAAACAAATAAAGGTTATAATCGATTGGAGGTAAGGACCAATACTCTTGACCATTTGATTACATTTTGGTTTTCTTTCTCAGATTTTAGTTTCTTGTAACACAAATTTTCAAACCAATAGTTCAGTTTATACATCAGGTCTTAATAGGAACACTCAGTGATTGACTCAAAACCAATAAGAAGCCAACTTTTTGGTCATGTTGTAGATCCTGAGCAGTGGTTTTACATGTGTGCATGGGTGGACACAAAACCAAAATGAGCTTTTCCCCCTTAATGGAACGTTTTATTGTTCAGTAGAATCATACTGAGAAATTGTGTTGCCATCTAAGCTCTAAAATTAGGAGGCGTACTGGATAAAATATTTAGAGGAAATGACTAGTATTATGGACACAATGCTGGCACTTTTAAGAAAATAGGATGTAGCAGTACAGTGTTTGGCAGGTAGAGTATTCACTCTGTGATTTCTCATTTATTTTAATTTTTAAAAATTCTCTTTAGGCTGAAACAGATTAATCTGTATATCCTGGAGAAGAGATGGCAGTATTTAGATCTCATGCCAAGTTGATACTAGGAAATCATGCAAATTGGAACAGTAAATTTCTAGAAAACCTATAGTAAAAAAACTAGCAGCTTACTTTGTTTCCTAGCAGTGGATAAGCCTGTAAAACAGAGGTTGCATTTCAAACAAATAGTGTGCATAATTAACATAACTGTTAATTAAAATGTTTATATAGTCTTTCATTCTGACTTTTTAAATTAAATTACATACATAGATAGCAATAGCACTCAACACAGAATCATGATGACAGTGAACTCAATTATGATTTTATTTGTCTACACAGATACACACACATTGTTGTTGAGTTGTTTCAGTCACATCTGACTTTTTTTTTTTGAGGGGGAAAAGCAAAGCAGTTGGTGTTAATGACTTGTCCAGGGTGACATAGCTACTAAGTGTGTCAAGTGTCTGAGGCTGGATTTGAACTTGAGTCCTCCTGACCTCAGGGTTGGTACTCTATGCACTGTGCCACCTAGCTGCCCCATATCTGACTCTCTGACCTGATTTGGCAAAAATACCGAAGTGATTTGCCATTTCCTTCTCTGGCTCATTTTGCAGATAAGGAAACCGAGGCAAACAGGCTTAAATGACTTGCCCAGGGTCACACAGCTTATAAATATCTCAAGTTGAATTTGAACTCGGGTCTTCTAGAGTCTGAGGCTAGTGCTTTACTTACTGTACTTCTGCCTGGTCTCCCTGTCTTAGCTGTCTGTCCATCCATCTATCTGTCTATCTCTCTGTCTAGGTCTATGCCTGTCTGTCTGTTTAGCTATCTATCTACATACAGGGCAGCTGTCAGTCCAGCTTCAGATGCTTACTAGCTGTGTGACCCAGGGCAGGCCACCTAATCTCTATTTGCCTCAGTTTCTTTAACTCTAAAATGTAGTTAAAAATAGCATGTATCTCCCAGTGTTTTTGTGAGGATCAAATGCAATATTTTTAAAATGCTTAGTATAATGCCTAATATATAGTAGCAACTATATAAGTGGTAGATATTATTAATTACATATATACATTTTTATATGTGCACATATACATAAAGCCTAAAAAATGTTTATCACATCTTATACATGTTTAAAGAATTATGTAAATAGTGTCTTGGTCTGAAGAAGTTCATTCAGTAAGGTTAACTCAAAAGATAATTCAGATTTTTCAAATTTTAAAATTATTAAAACTTAATTTAAGGACATAATCAAATAGACAGAATTGGTCACATTACAAAAGCAGTTTTAAGAGGCGTGACATAAAACCCGGACCTAACTAGCTATCACTTCCTTTTTGACATCTTAAAATTCATTTCATTTCAGCAGATATTTTGCAACAGACATATCTATGTTGAAGACACCGTGATTGGCTTCATTCTTGTCTTTATGTAGTAGGGTTTTTCATGTTGCTCAGAGATTAGCTGCTAATGTAGCCTTCATGTTTTTAATTAACCTAAACAAAATAATTTTATCTCGCATCTTTCTAGCCCATTTTTCTTTCCGTTTGACACTCGGCAAATGCTTTTTTATGTTACTGCATTTGATCGAGATCGGGCCATGCAGAGGTTACTTGACACCAACCCAGAAATCAATCAGTCAGACTCTCAGGACAGCAGAGTTGCCCCTCGACTTGATAGAAAAAAGGTAAGTTTTTCAGAAAGTTGTTTTTGAAGTAAGTTTTTTTTCTCTTAGACTTAGTTAATATTTGAAAGTAAAATAGAGGAGCTGACATTAATGCGACTAGTTGTGCTAAATCACTCCATTGATTTCCTTCTGTCTTAAGTGCTGAGTGCTGTACTTGATGAAGGATAATGAAAACACAGTTGTCCCTGTCCTCAAGTAGCTTGCATACTTTTTGTGGAGGTTGGGGGGAGGGGTTTAGCAAGGATTTAGAGAGAATATAACATAGGCACAGATAAATAATGAAAACAGATATTTTTGCTTATGTTTCCTATCACCTGTTTCCTTTCAACATCTGGTTTTGGTCTTTTCTCATTCATTTAAGTTATATTACTTCTAGTTCTCCATCCCTATTTTCCCACATTACATTATTTTTTTCTGTTCATCTCCATCATTACTGACTTAATCTACCTACTAGTTTTTTCTTTTTCTGCTGAGGTTAACATAATCTTCCTAATTGGACTTCCTGGAAAAACTAAAGCTTATTAATAGCAAAAATCACCAGTTGTGATTTGTTTTGTATACATTTTTCACATCCCAGCCTTTCTTTGCACTCACTCAGCTGCCTTTCTCCCTTCAAGACAAAGCATAGGCACTGCTTACCACATGAAAGCTGCTAGTTAATTCCGTTCCCCAAAACTTATTTTTAGTTGTGAATATGTTTGTGTTTACTCACTCTCTGGTTATGGTACCCATATTTACTTCTAGCTGTTAATGGGATAGAAATTCCTTGCAAGCAAGCATTGTTCCATGATTTGTAACATAAAAAATTGAGTGGCCTAGCAATACAGGAAGGGCATCTGAGATACTCATTGGCTGGTTGATTCACCCAGAACTGAGACTGTCATTGTCCATGACTCCAGAGATCATTTAATCTAATCCCTGGAACTGGGTCCTTGACAGCTTAAATGGACTCGGCTGACTTTACCGAGGTGGTAAATATCAGAAGTAGAGTTTGAACCCAGATCCTCTACCACCAGAGCCCATGCTACTGCTTTTCACTCTATAAATAACAACCAAATTCTTGGCAGACTAGAAGTCCTCTTACTATTTGACATGCTCAACTTAAATTTAATCTTGGTCATTCTATACCTGCTTCTCCGCTTCTGACAAATCTGAATCTTTCTCTCATGTCCACTTCCACAAAGCCATACCTCAAGTCTTGAATACCAGTACCATCTCATTTATTTGACACTCAGCGATCCCCATGAGTGTCAAGAAGGAAGAAATGTTGCGTGAGCTTCCAAAAGGAATGGAATATAAAATGAAACAGTTAATGAGAAATAAACATCAGTGAACTGAAATCATGCCATTTCTTCCCTGCTCATTGATCCCGGTGGAATAGATAAGACAGCCTAGCTGAAACAGGTACCTTGAGGAGAGACAGAAGGCATCATTGGTGTTTCAGGCAAATCATTGATACCACTTTGATAACCACCTTCCCTCAGACCCTGATAGAGATAACCTAGGCTTCTAAACCCAAGGATTCTAGGAGTAGCAGCATCTTCCAGCCTGGCCCTCATAGCCAGAAACTTGTAGGAAAATAAATCTGATAGTAATGTTACATGGCAACTGCTTCTGCAGCCCTCCTCAGCTGCCATAACTATTTTAAAGAATGTGTCCATGGTATCCAAGGCCCTGGCGCTGTCAAATGGTTCAACATTAGAGGGGAGGGAATATGGTTTTGCCAGTAAAAGTAACCTTTAAAAAGAAGCATTACTATCTGGTTTTTTGCTGTGCTCTTTATGTCTGACTTGGAATTGAAACCTTTGTATGTTATCTTAAATACATGAGATCCTTGAAAAGAAAGAGTTATTTTTTCCCTCAGTTTGTATGTCCAGCACTTTAAACAGTGCTTTTGACATTGTAAGTGCTTGTTAATAAATGCTTTTCTCTTCATTGATACATAAACAGTAATGAATGCTTTATTGGGAAATGTGACATTTCCCTATAACCCTGAATGCCTATTACTGGTTGACTATAGTTAGTTGAGTAGGAGTACATGTAGTGGCATCCAAAAGGAACAGAGCTAACAAGTATTAAAAGATTTTGTAATTTTTTTTTTATCAGGTAATAGTTTATCCATACTCTCACCTTAGCCCTGGAAACAGTTGCACCTAAAGAGATAATTAATTGAACTACACTCCCAAGTTGCAGTAGCTGTAAGGATTATCTCGCAATTAGATTTGTGTCTGACATATTTTTTGAGAAGATTTAGAATTTTTTTCTTTTTTTACAGACTTTGTAGTGATATTTTCCCCCCTAGATATCTCCCTGTACATTTTCACTTTTCTGCTTTCAGATTGTGAGAACTTTGTTTAATATCATAAAAAGAATCTAAAACCCAAAGTAAGCAACTTATGTTAATGGTATTGCTGTAGAAGCTTTGCCAGTAAATAGAGGTATAAAGCAAGGATGCCCCATCTCCCCACTCTGATATAGTTCTGCAGAAAGGCATCAAGAAAGGAAACGACTATACCTTTTTGCTGATGACATGATTGTTTACTTAGAAAATTCTGGGAAATCAGCACAGAAAGTAGGACAACTAATAACTACAGGAGTGTTTCAGGGCTACAAAATAAACATATAAAAATAATATTTCTATATAAATCCACTAGGTAATAATAGAAAGGGAAGTTTCACTCAAAATAACTACAAAATGTGTAAAATTTTTGGAAGTCATTCTGCTAAAGTACTCTCAATATTTATATAAGTTTGATTTCACAAATAAAGAATTACTCAAATAGCAATGATAATATCCAGTGCTCAAGGCTGAGCCCTGCAACTGTAGTAGGAATGAGAATGCTACCAAAGTTAATTTACATTTTGAATATTTTAATTAAAATACAAAAAGGATGATTGAGAGGTAGATAATAAAACAATAAGAATCATTTGGAGGACAAAAAGATCTAGAATATCAAGAGAAATAATGAAAAAAGATAGCAATGATAGGGGAACAGAACTTTGTGACCTCAAACTATATTAAGAATCAGCAACCCTAAAAACCATTTCATTATTGCTAAAAACTGGGAAAGTACCTTAATGGAACAAGACTAGATTGAAAAGAATTAAAAACTCCTGACTGGGAAAACTAGAAAGCAGTGTGGCAGAATTTTGGCCTTGACCAAAATGTTACACCATTTTCTATAACATTCAAAATGGATCTGTGGCCTGAATGTTAAAAATTATAATGTAAAAAATTTGAAAGAATATATACCTTTTCCCAGCTGTAAGTAGAGGATAAGTTTTAATTACAAAAGATAAAATCAGTAGTTCTTATTTCATGAAAGTGAAATAACTTGTGCAAACCAAAGCAGTGCATCCAGGAAAAAAAGGTTGCCTGGGGGAAAGGTGTTTATAGTACATTTCTCAAAGAAAAGTCTGGTATCCAAAATAGACAGCTCTCAGAAATAAATAAAACCAAAAGCTATTGTCACCCAGGAAGGTAGTCACAGAATATGAGCAAACAGTTCTAAAAGAATTGAAAATTTGAATTTTCGTCATCACACGTTGCATGACAATAATGGGTTAGTCACTTTTTTATCCTAATCAAAATGATAATGTTGCAAATTTGAATCACAACTGCAGCTTTGTTTCTGAATTATCACCTAATGAACATCTTGTTTTTTCTAATAAACTCTTCTTCCCAGCGAACTGTGAATAGAGAAGAACTTTTGAAACAGGCAGAGTCTGTGATGCAGGATCTTGGCAGCTCAAGGGCCATGTTGGAAATTCAGTATGAGAATGAAGTGAGTATCTTTTTGAGATACTTATTTGAGAACCAACTGCTTAATAAAACCTCTTTTGAACACATTTCATGGAATATTCTTATTACTCTTTGGAGTGGGGAAAATTCAATGAAGTTGGGTTTTTGTTTTTTTTTTTTTGGAGAAGAAAAGAATTTGTTAGGGACTTATGTGCCAAGAATGAGGAGTACAAACAGAAAATTAAGAACAGTCTTATATTTCATAACCATCACCACAGCCTGTTCAGCCATCCCCAGTTGATGGATATCCTCTCAGTTTCCAGTTCTTTGCTACCACAAAAGGAGCTACTATAAAATAATTTTGAACATGTGGGCCCTTTTCCTCTTTCTTTGATCTCTTTGGGGGTATAGACCTAGCAGTGGTGTTGCAGTATCAGAGGGTATGCACAGTTTAACAGCTTTTGGAATGTAGTTTCAAATTGTTCTCCAGAATGGCTGGCCCAGTCCTCGGCTCCACCAAAAGTTCAGGGAAAAACCTGTTTTCCCACAGCCCCACCAGCATTTATCCTTTTCCTTTTTTTGTCGGTTTTGCTAATCTCATGGGTTTGAAGTGGTTCTTCAGAGTTGTTTAATTTTACTAGCTTTGACCATTCTAAAGTAATATTCCCTATGGATTTGATCTGACCTTTGTGGGAAAATCTGTGACCTTGTTTTGTTCACTGAGGCCAAAAGCACACTTGTTTATTTATGTTCCTGCCTCTGATGGACAGCAATTATTAACATGGCATTTTCTTTTTTCTTAGAGAAAAGTGCAACTGGTTAAGTTTTAGGCAGTATTGTCTTACTAAAATCAAAGTATACTATCTTATAGTTGAGAGTAACTTGGAAACTTAACTCCATCCCGGTTGGTGTTTATCCTCTCCCATAAAGTAGCTGAATGAGTAGAATGGTCCTCAATATTGGACAGGTTACTTGATGCTCTGAAAAATGGGGTTGATGAGATGATGTCATCTTTTCTAGCACTAAATCTAATATCCTTATTAAGTAGCAAACTTTTTGAACCTCAATTTACTCATTTTCAAAGCAAAGTGATTTCTAAAATCCCTTTCTACTTGCAATTGTCTTGATAGGAGAGAGGAATTTTTCATCTAACCAGTTTTGAAGACAGCTATACCTCAAACTGAGGTTTGATTAAAAACAAGAACATGACAGCTTCAAGATGTAATCAAGTTTTTGCTGCTAGATTAGGATAATCCACTGGCTCATGTTGTTGTCAAGGTAGTCATCTGCTAAGGAGGCATGGAATGAGACCTTGGAGTTCCCCATGTCCATCCTCTCATTTTAAAGATGGAGTCATATTTTAAACCCAGGTGTTAGCGTTCTGTGTTCTTTTCTCATATACCATGATGCTAGTATCTTCAGTTTCTTCCTCTTCCCTCCAGAAATGAAGGAATTATTACATAAAGGACAATGGAAAATGGCACAATACTGCCTTTTGTATGGCTACTTTGACCACGCCTTTGGTGAATTCACTGAAGAAGGAGTCTGCATAAATTCTAAAATGGTTCTCTTTTCTCCCCTTCATTAGGTTGGTACAGGTCTTGGGCCTACACTGGAATTTTATGCACTTGTATCTCAGGAACTACAGAGAGCTGACTTAGGCCTCTGGAGAGGCGAAGAAGTAACTCTTACTAATCCAAAAGGTGATTTGGGGCAAAATTAAATGCTCCATAGACAACAGCTCAAACAGCTTCACAGTTCATTAATTCTGTGTTTCAAGTAGCGTCGTGCACTTCCTTGCCTTAAGGCAGTCTCTGCAAAATAGGACTTGGACTAGAAGATTTTTTCCTTTCTATGTTTTGCATGCTTCGTCTTAGGGAATGTAACAAGTAAAACAAAAATGGAATTCATTTTGATAGTTTGGGACTGTTAGTTTGTCAAGAGTATAATGAGTTATCAGTAATTACTTGTTGTTACAGGAAGCCAAGAAGGGACCAAGTATATTCAGAACCTCCAAGGCCTATTTGCACTTCCCTTTGGCAGAACAGCCAAACCAGCGCATATCGCTAAGGTTAAGATGAAGTTTCGCTTTTTAGGAAAATTAATGGCCAAGGCTATCATGGATTTCAGATTGGTAAGTTGAAGACTATAATAGTTTTTTTAAAAATAAGTACGTTTTTCACAGATGTATTGGAAGGGACTTCAGGGACCATTTAGCCCAACCTCTGTACAGAGGAATTCCCATATAATATACCCAGTAAGTGGTCACACGGAAGACTTCCAAGAAGAAGGAATCCATTGCCTACTGAGACAGCCATCCTGTTTTTCGAAAGTGGGAAGTTATTAGAACTTTTTTCCTGACATCAAGCTTATAGTGGCCTCTTTGCAACTTGTAACTGATGCTTTTGGTTCAGCCCTCTGGCACCACACTGGACAAGTCTATTCCCTTGTCAAGCAACAGCCCTTTAAGTAGTTAGAAAATAACTATTATATTGCCTCTGCGTCTTCTCTTCTTCAAGCTAAATATTCCTTCAACTGAACCTCATGTTACGTCCTCAGAGCCCTTCAACCATCCTGGCTGACTATCCTCGAGATAGCCTCCAGCTCATCTGTGCCCTCTTCTCCTGTGGTACCCAGAACAAAGCCTAGTACATCAGATCAGATCCCTGAAAGAGTGGAATGCAGCAGGATTGTCACCTCCCTATTTGGAAGAACTTTGCCCCTTCTGATGCCTCTCGAGATTGCATTTATTTTGATTGCCACAAATGTACTGATGATTCATGTATGCAGTCTGTTGAAACCCCCTGATCCATTTTGGCACAATTGCTGCCAATCCTTGCTATGCTTTGTAATGTATCCTAGTGCAAGATTTTACATTTATAATTATTTTAATTTAGTCTTCATAAATTCATTCTGATGCTCAAGTCTGTCAAGATCCTTTTGGAATCCTGATTGTCAAGTATGTTAGTCATCCATTCTTGTTTTGTGCCATTTACAGATTTTATGAGCATTCCATTTGTGGTTTTGTCCAAATCGTAATCATTGATAGAGGTGTTAAACAACCCAGGGCCAAGCACAGATCTCTGAAGGGCTCCGCTGCACATCTCTTGCCACACTGACACTAAATCATTAAGGACTACTCTGAGTCTGTCAGTTCTCATTCCATCTTGTTTTCTTCTTGTGTAATTTATGTTTCCCCATCTTTTCCTTAAGAATAGTGGGAAATACATTACTGTATCTGCTGTATTTCCTTTATCTATCCTGTCCAATAAAGATAGGACTTGTCCATGATCAAGCCATGTGGAATTTTCCCAGGAATACAAATCAAGCTCGGTGGTCTGTAGTTTATAGACTGTGATCTGTTTTTTAAGTATATCAATGAAATCTGGTTCTCTCTGGTCCCAATCTTGTACAGCTCAGACTGCTATCTTTCTGTCCTCTTACTGTGGGGCTAACAGGCCACTTCAGACATTTTGGTCCTGTCATTTCCAGTGTAAAGATCATTCTCCTCTTTTTTTTCTTTTTGGAGGGGGTAGGCAGGGCAGTTGGGGTTAAGTGACTTGCCCAACGTTACATGGCTAGTAAGTGTTAAGTGTTTGAGGCCAAATTTGAACTTGGGTCCTTCTGATTCCTGGGCCGATGCTCTATTCGTTGTGCCACCTAGCCGCCCCTCAGTCTCCTTTTCTCAGGAAATGTAACCAGTAAAGGAATGGAACAGCTCAGGAATCTTCTTCCTGTATGTCCCATCCCTTCTTTGGATGCTCATTTCTCTCCCAATAGCCCTAATACAAACTGAACTTTAGCATTCCCAATAGTGTTTTGTTTTTTACAGGATCATACCATGTAGTTAGACTCATCTTTTGTTACCTTATTTTTAAAGAAATGGCTGGGACAGGGCAGTGGATAAAGCAATGACCCTGGAGTCAGGAGGACCTGAGTTCAAATCCAGCCTCAGATACTTCGTAGTGTGTGACCCTGGGCAAGTCACTTAACCCCAGTTCTCATCTCCCCCCCAAAAGGAAAAAGAGATAAAGAAAAGATGAACTGATTTTCTGTGCTTCAACAGACAAAAAAAAATCCATTTTTCCTCCTGGTTAGAATTGTTTGCCCTTGTGCCTTTAGAATTTCTTTCTTGAGCATTTCCTGTCTGTCCTGGGCTGATTTGTAATGAAATAGTTTGTAGTCTGTGGGATCTTCCCCGTCTTTTCTTTGGACCCAGGGAAATCTGGTTTCTTCAAAACTAGAATACAGGTCAACCTGTACCCTCCCCTCTATCACAAATCCTAGGATGGATCAGTCACTTCCACAAAAGATTTTTAATAATTTCTACCCCAGCAACCAATTCCTCTGTTAGTGAGAATCAGATTCAGAAAATAATTTTCTTACGTTGATTCTTCCACCTTTACAAGGATGACGTTTTTACTAAGCCAAGTCAGGGGTTTATTAGCCAATCTGCTTTTAGCAGAGAACAAGCTCTGGCAGATGTCTGGTTAATTAAAGTCTCTCACATGACTGTACCTTCCCAGGTTCATGTTCTGTTTGCCAGATGCCTCCTCTCTAGGCAGTGGGATAAAAACACATCTGTTCTTCCTCCTTGGTCCTTTTTCTCAGTCATCTTCCACATGCTTCCTCCTCTGGTTCCATGAGTTCTCTGTTCACAATATGAAGTGCTACCTGCTCTTCCTCCCCTCTTTTATTCTATTTCATTTCTATGTGTCATCCAGAGCCTTGGTTGAATTATGGAACTTCTGTCTATTGGCTTGATAACATGGGAAAACTACCTGCTCCTTTCTTGGATTTTTGTCTTCTGTGAATTTCTAGGTGGCTCCTTTCCTTCTTTGAAGCAGTTCTGAATATATTTAACTTCAAGATATATACCAGCAGATCTGCTCACACTCCTGTCCTTTTTCATCGAAAGCCTTTTTTGACTAGATTTGCAAGATACCTGGCAAATATATTCTTATCATCCAGCCTGCACAGTGGATAGAGCATTGGAAGACAGGAGTTCAAATCTTGTCTCAGATATTGGCTGTAACCTTGTGCACTCTGTCGCCTTGGGCAAGTCACTTAATCTCTCTTTGCCTGAGTTTCCTAATCTGTTAAACAAAGACAATAAGAACGCACCTGCGTCCCAAGGTTTTTGTGAAGATGAGTGACAAGTCCAGAGGGCTCTGCAGACCTTCAAGCACCAGATAAATATTCACTTATTGAGTGCATAACTAGTAGGTATATTCCAGTTCTGGCCAAGAGACAAAGAGGTTTTATGTCTTAGGCTTTGTGTCCTTTTAGAAGTTGTCCATTTAAAAATTCCTTGACTAACTTAAGTTGGATAAATTGTGTAGTTATTGTAAGTTTCTTGCCAAGTATTTTGCTTTAGAGTATTTCACCACTGGAAAAAACAGTTATGAAGCTGAATGGTGAGGAAAAAAGATTTTGTTGTTGTTTTATTAACTTTTTTTGTTTTTATGAAAAGCTATCCTGTGAAGTTTCATTAACTTTGTGTCTAACTTTTCTTTGGAGGTGTGGTGGAAGGATGATAGTACCATATTGTTGATATGACCAGTGTTAGAGAACTTGGCATCTTTGAGGTTGTCAGGGAGCATGACTGTGGTCAAATCTCTTAATCTCTTAGTACTCCCATGCATCTAGGATGCGTCAGAGGTGGGGTTTGAATCAAGTCTTCTAGTCTTAAAAGCCAGCCTTGTGTTCCTTATCAAGTGTAAAAATTCACAAAAGTACTCTTCCACCTAACCAGAAACTACGTCTTTTTTTGGAGACTCAGAAATTTCATGTATCTATGTACTTTTAAATGATTGTTTTAAAATTTATTAAATAAAGCAATTCATTTTGCTTATGGAAATGCTAAAAGTATTGCTTAAAACACTTTGGGTTATAAGCCAGTGAACTCATATTATTACATTTCTTGTCTTTAATGAATTATTGATTTTCTATTTCTAAAGAATTTCTATTCTTTAATGAATTATTGAAGCTTATGTAAAAATATGATTTGCAACAGAAATTCAGGCTCATTAGGGAATATTTTATATTTTCCCCCTCTAGGTGGACCTTCCCCTTGGCTTGCCTTTTTATAAATGGATGCTTCGACAAGAAACTTCACTTACGTCACATGATTTGTTTGATATTGACCCAGTTGTAGCAAGATCAGTATATCATCTAGAAGATATTGTGAGACAAAAGAAAAGACTTGAACAAGATAAATCACAGGTGAGCATATAAAATGAGGAAAAATATTCCACATTCTTACTTTTCATAATCTTCGTATTGATACTTCTTATAGGCATTTATTATTAAAATATATAGAATCATAATTCTAAGAATTACACTGAGTATATCAGGGTAGCTGGTAATAAAAAAGTAGGCAATGAATTTAATAACTCATTACTATTGGCTTTAATTTTTTTTTAAATTTCTTTGGCTTTTGTTATTTTCATTTTCTACTGCCTGCTTCAACCCATGTCCTCCCCCCACGGCCCTATAGCCATCCCTTTATAATACATTTTTTTTAAATGAGAAGAAAAAAGTTTCAGCAAAATGAACTAAGTTTTTGAAAACATACAGTGGTCCGCATCCGTGGTCCCCTGCTTCTTCCGAAGCAGCTGTGAGAGATTTCTTCTCGTCTGTCAAACAGGGGCCAAACCTGTTTGATAGTGTATTTATTAGCATTCATATTTCATTGTTCTTTCTACTTAAATGTTGTAGTCATTGCGTATGTTGTTTTCTTGGTTCTACTTCACTTCGTATCACTCTTTATAGTCTTCCTTCTTCCCTCTATTCAGTCATATTCACCATGTTTTGATGTATAGTAATGTTCCATTACATTCACATAACACAGTTTGTTTAGCCATTCTCCAAAAGTAGCTGCTTGGTTTCAAGTCCCTAAAATTCCAAAGTGCTTTATAGAATTGTTGGATCAATTCATAGCTCCAGCAACGATGCATTTTAGTGTGCCTGTCTTTCCACAACTCCATTCCCATCTTTCATCAGCCAGTTTGCTGGGTGTCAGATAATACCTCATAGTTGTTTTGATTTGCCTTGTTCTTACTGAAGATTTGGACCATTTTTTCATCTGGTTATTAATAGTTTGAAATTCTTCTGAAAATTGTTTATTCTTTTTTGGGTGGGAGACATTTCCACTGTCTACTTCTTGTGATACTAACCCCTTAAGAGATGTTTGATGTTTAAAAAAAAATGTTTTTTACGTGCAACTGGGAAATAAGATATACAGGTACTAGGGTATAGACATTCATCTTGCCGTACTAGAAGGTTAGAGAGGGAATTGGGGAGGATAAAAGAGACAACAGATTTGAGGAAGGAATATTCAGTAGGCTTGCCATCTTGGAGTGGGGGGTAGGGGAAAGACAGGGAAAAAAATTTGTAACTCAGAATCTTGTGGAAATGAATGTCGAAAACTAAAAATAAATCAGAAGAAAAATTTTAAAAAGATTTGATACAGTTTTTTTTAACCTTTTGTTGCATTAGTTTTGTTTGTGCAAAATCATTAAATTTACATGTAATAGAAATTGTCTCTTTTATCATTTGAAATTGCTGCTATCCCTTGTGTCAGTTAAGACTATATCCTGGGGGTAATGGCTTGTGTTTGCAATCCCTGATCCTGTATAAGGCTGGGCTAGTAGGTCCCTTGAGTTTAGAATTTCTAAGCTACAATAGGGCTGGAGTTGATCAGGTACCCCCACTTAGTTCAAGACCAATGTGACTTTTCTGTTGGTTCATTTTAAGTCTTCCAGATTTTTCTGAAACTCTTCTGCTGGTCATTTCTCATAGCACTATAATATTCTATCACAATCATACCACAACTTGTTCAGCCATGCCCCAATTGATGGGCATCCCTTCAATTTCCCATTCCTTGTCACCACAAAAAGAGCTATTGTATTTTTGTACATTTAGGTATTTTTCTTTTTTCTTTTTTCTTTGATTTCTTTGGGATACAGACCTGATAGTGATACTACTGGGTCAAAGGGTATGTATAGTCTGTTGGACACAGTTGCAAATTGTTTCCAGGATGATTGGACAAGTTCACAACTCTACAAACAGGGCATTAGTGTCTCTATTTTTACACATCCCCTCCAGCATTTGTCCTTTTCCTTTTTTGTTATGTTAGCCAATCTGATACATATGAGATGATATCTCAGAATTGTTTTAATTTTTATTTCTCTATTAGTTTGACTTACATGTGCTTATGATTTTTTTGTATGGTTATAGAGAACTTTGATTTCTTCTTCTGAAAACTGCCTGTTTGTGTCCCTTGACCATTTGTCAGTTGGGGAATAGTGCATATTTTTTATCAGTTTGACTCAAATCTTTATATATTTAAAAAATCTTAGTTTGTATGAAAAGAATTTTGAAATTGTGTTCATGTAGTTTCTGAGTTTGTCTTGGTGGGTAAACTCCTCAGTGTTTTATATAGTATGCAGTTATTTTGAAAGGGAATTTCTTTTTTTTTTCCTGCTGGGTTTTGTTGGTAAGGTAACATGTAGAAATGCTTATGGTTTGTGTGAATTTATTTTTTATCTTGCAACTTTGGTTGTTAATTGTTTCAGCCAGTTTTCAAATTGTAGGCTTCTTGTGGACATTTCTCTTTGAATTGAACCCAAAAGTGACTATATGATCCTATATTTATTTTGTTTGTTGTTAAACTTGGAGCTTTCCTTTAAAACATGAAAAGCATACAGTGCATTTTTGAGGATTGTGGTGTCACTTAATGCTTAGTTTTAAACTTTTTGTCACGTTGCAGCATCCCTGGAATGTTTCAATGATCTGATTTCTTTTTGGTGTCCTTCCCTTTCATATATGGGACACTATAGACGGAGAATTTCTGCTTTGGTTAAAACCTTCCTGTTACGTGATCTTGAAGTACCTTGTTATTTATCTCCTTTCTTCCCTCTGGCATCTTGTGCTCTCTTCACTCAAGGACTTTACAGTTACTGTATAAATTTAGAAGTACCCAAGGCTAGAGAGAGCTTTATGAAAGGTTCTGAGTACTGTGTGGTTTGTCCAGGTGGCATTTTGTGGAACTCTTGGAACTTCATTTCTTTGAGTAGTAGTAAAAATTATTTTTTAATATTTTAAGGGCAGCGAGGTGGTACAATTGATAGAGTACTAAGCCTGAAGTCAGGAAGACTCAATCTTCGTGAGTTCAAAGCTGGCCTCAGACACTAAATGAGTCACCCTGGGTAAGCCACCTAACCCAGTTTACCTTAGTTTCCTCATCTGCAAAATGAGTTGGAGAAGGAAATGGCAAACCACCCCAGTATCTTTGCCAAGAAAACCCTAAATGGGGTCATGAGGAATCAAATGTGACTGAAATGACTGGACAGCAACAATAAAAATGAAGGAACTTCTTTTTGTTAAATGACAAGTTTATGTATTTGGTTTATATTATCAGTAACTTTAATTTTTTTGGTGTATTTTAATGTACAACTAAAAAATAAGTATCAAAAAATGCAAATTAAAGCGACTCTGTACCATATCACACCTATCAGATTGACTAGCATGACAGAACAGGAAAATAACAAATGTTGGAGAAGATGTGGAAAAATTGGAACACTGATGCATTGTTGGTGGAGTTGTGAAATGATCCAACCATTTTGGAGAACAATTTGGAACTATACCTAAAGGGCTGTAAAGCTATGTATACTCTTTGTTGATCTAGCAACACCAATACCATTACTAGGTCTGCATCCCAAAGAGATTATAAAGGGAAAGACCCAACATTCCACAAAAAAATGTATAGCATCTCTTTGCAGTGGCCAAGAATTGTAAATTGAGGGGATGCCCATCAGTTGGGGAATGGCTGAACAAGCTGTGGTATCTGAATGTAATGGAATATGCTTGTTCCATAAGAAATGGTGAACAGGGCTGACTTCAGAAACACCTAGAAAGACTTATATGAACTGATACTTAGTGAAGTGAGCAGATCCAGGAGAACATTGTGCACAATAACAGCCACGGTCTGCGATGACTGATTTTGGTAGACTTAGCCCTTCTAAGCAATGCGAGAACCTAAAACATTTCCAGGACTCATGATGGAAAATGCCAGCCACATCCAGTTTGAATGCAGAGCAAAGCAGACTATTTCTTTTGTTTTTCTTTCTCGTGATTTCTCTCATTCATTATAATTCACCCATACAATATAACTAATGTGAAAATGTTTAATAGGAATGAATATGTAAAACCTATGTCAGATTGCAGGCCATTTTGGGAAGAGAAGGGAGAAGGAGGGGGGAAAATTTAAAACTTATGGAAGTAAATGTTGAAAACTAAAAATAAATTTTAAAAAATGATGAGTAAGATGATTTCAGAAAAATCTGTAGAAGACTTACACGAACTGTTACTGAGTGAAGGGAGCAGAACCAAGAGAACATTGTACACAGTAACAGCAGCATTGTATGATAACCAACTTTGCTAGACTTAGTTCTTCTCAGCAATGCAATGATCTAAGATAAATGCAAAAGACGTGTGGTGGAAAATGCTATATCTACATGCAGAGAAAGAACTATGGAGTCTGAATGTAGATAGAAGCATACTGTTCTCTCTCTCTCTAATTTCTTGTGGTTTTTCCCTTTTATTCTGATTCTTCTTTAACAACATGACTAATGTGGAGATATATTTAATATGATTGTACCTGCTGTCTGGGAGAAATGAGAAAAAATTTAGAACTTAATCTAATAAAAGTGAATGTTGAAAACTAAAAATAATAAAAAGAAAAGAAAAATTAATAATCACATTTTTTCCTTGTTTTAAAAACTTCATACATTACCTTTTAAGAATATATTGGATCTCCCTATACATGATTGCACGCCACCATGGGGGGGAGGGGGAAGGGAGGGGAGAAAATCTGAAACTCAAGTGATTGTGGAACTGAATCTTGTAAATTAAAAGTAAATGAGTAAATTAAAAAAAAAAGAAAAAAAAGCATATGTTGGATCTTTTTCTATACTGATTTGAGTTGGACTAATTGTAATAGGAATTAATGAATTGTGCTTTACTCTTTTACCTTTCCACATTTTTAGACCAAAGAGAGTCTACAGTACGCATTGGAGACCTTGAATATGAATGGCTGCTCAGTGGAAGACCTAGGATTGGATTTCACACTACCAGGATTTCCCAACATAGAACTAAAGAAAGGGGGAAAGGATATACCTGTCACCATCCACAATTTAGAAGAGTACCTACGAGTATGTAATGCAGAGGGATTTTTTCAGGGGGAGGGAAAGTTTTATAAGCTTATCTTTCCTCAATGCTTTTTTTCTGTATAGTTCTAACTGTACTGATTTTAAAGAGTCAGTCTTTGACATTATTTGGTGTAAAGTTATCTAGTAGTGCTCATTATATGCTATATGCATAATTAATACTAGATATCATATATGAAATTCAGGTTTTGGACAAAGTTCCTTCATTTATATTGAAGCAATTAAAGGTAGCAAGTCACAGAATCTTAGGATTGGAATGGACTACAGACGCCATACTTGGAAAAGGATCCTCTTTTATATCCTGATCAACCTTTGCCTGAAGACTTCTAATGAGAGAACCCACTCACTACTTCCTAGGCAGCCCAGTTCATCCATTTCATAAGTATATTAGGAAGTTTCCTTGACATCAAACTTAGATTTGCCTCTGAAACTTGTCCCACGGCATCCAGTTCTGGTCCCCGGAGCTGTGAGGAACACTGCTAACCCTCTTCCACATCACAGGCCCTTCACATACTGGAAAATAGCTGTCACTTTGCCTCTTAAGTATTCTCTTCTCCAAGTTAAGTATACTCGTTCCTAGAAACAAAGCTGGTACGATTGATTTGGTAATGATTGGACAAGTGGTATATGAAGATAATGGAATATTACTCAGTTGTAAAACAACACATACAAAGAATTTGAAAGTATAGGAGACCTGAAACAAAGTCTTAATCTTAGTTTACAAAATCTAGGAGAGTATTAGAGGAAGGATGTAGTCAGATGTGAATTTGATGTGAAAAGGAAAGGCATTAAATAATAATTTTTAAAGGGAACTGAACAAAGAAGCAAACTCATTTTTTTTAATTGATCCTAATATGGTATGAACTCGAGACCCTCCACCATCTCGATTGCCCTTCTGTGGCTCTCTGACTCATTGGTATCTTGTGAGATGTGATATCCAGGCCAGGGCCTAGTATTTCGTTACAGAGCGATATGCAGCCTGAAATTGTGTTAGTTTTCCTAGCTGCCATATCCCGTCGTTGAGCAATTGCATCTGCCGTCCACCAAAAACAAATCACAACATGATGTCTTTGCTAATTTGTGTGCACTTAAAACTTTTTCAGTTCAGTTTTATCTAGTGAAAATATACAGCTTTCCTCATGAATTATAACTGTAAGTTCTAGATTCTGCCTTTCTTGTGATTCTTTCCCATCCAACAAAAGCCAGGTGCTCCTTCCCCCCCTTTTTAGAAAATTGAATGGTGCTGTTTTAACTCAACTAGTCTACGATTAAATTTACTAATTAAAAAAGTTAAATTGTGCATAGAGTCTACCTGATAAATAAATAACGCTTTAATCCCCTCCCCTCCCCTCTCCAGAGACTGAGGTGGTATAGGGAGTATTATCTCACTCTACCTCCCCACCTTCCCCCCCCTACCTCCCATTAGTGCCACAGGGAGAGGGGAGGTGTTTTAAAGTTAGTTCTTGTTATATCTATCTAGTCTAGTGGTTCTCAACCTGTGGGTCATAACCCCTTTGGGGGTCAAACGACCCTTTCACAGGGGTTGCCTAAGACCATCGGAAAACACGTATTTCCAATGGTCTTAGGAACTGAGACACCGCTCCTCTATCTGTCTCCAGGTGGGTCTGCCTGCATGCAGATATGTCTACATATGAGTATCTAGTCAGATATACCCATTCTTGACTAACCTCTTTCTGATTGGTGAATTCTCAAGGGCCATTGGCATGTTTCCTGTGCCGGCGCAGCTAACGAAGCTGCTGCCATGTTTCCTGCTTGACATGGTGAAAAGCTGCCAGACCCTTCTGAGAATCCTGACCCTTGGCTGTGTGGAGAAGCAGGAACCTAGACAATCAGTGGATATCAGTGATTTGACCTTAAGTATTTGGTTGCAGAATAACTGGGCAGGGTAAATCAGGTGGCTTTTTCTTGCCCAAGGTTTCCAAGGGTTGTGAAGGGCCTCAAGATGGGACAGTGTTAAAAGAAATGACGGTGTCTAACAGACCACCTGCAGGCGAGGGGAGTATAAAATGGCTATCTCCATCGGGTGGAATCAGACCGGCTCTGTGGGTCCTAAACAAAGCATCGAGGTTCAGTGAGTCATAGTTGCAAAGAGGTAGACTTTAGACTGACGCAAAACAAAACAGCTGTCCACAGCTAGAATCAGCTGCCTGTGAATGTACTGGGCTTCTCCTCGGAGGTCGTGAGTGCTGGGCCCCGAGGCAAGAGGACCCGGCTTCAGACTTGGGCTTGGGCACTTACTGTGTGACTGTGGGCAGGTGACTTATAATTCTGTTTGCTGTTGTTTCCTCAACTCTAAAATGGGAGTAGTGGTAGGACCTCCCTCTGGGCTTTTTTGTGCTTGTAAAGCACAGCACCAGGCCCATAGTGGATGCTGTATAAATACTGGTTATTGTGGAGGTGGCGGTGATGATGCTGCTTGTAGGAGGTTGTGATACAAGTACAGATTGGATCATAGATGGCTTCTAAGCATCCATTTCGATACTCATTTTGTTTGTGTTGTCAGATCTAACCCTAACTTTCTTTTGGTTTCTTCATCTATAAAATGAGGGAGGAGTCACAAAATTATCTAATTCCTATTACTTTACATTCAGTTAGACTTTTGTGTTATTGCTCATTTAACATAAACAAGTATTCATTGCCAGAATGCTTCAGCAGCTATACATCAAAAGTAAGTGGACTTCAGCCAAGCAACTGATTGTGAATTTGCATTCTAATAAGTTTCCTGTTACTACAGTGTGCTGCAATGTATTTTCTGAGATTCTAGCCCCATCTTTCTCAAAACTTAATAGGTTTTAATGTCAAAAATTCTTAACAAAAATGTTTCATGATTTATTTTCTTCCCATAAATGATATTCAGGTGATACTTTATAGTCTTTTGATTGAATAGAAACTATTAGGATAATAGTTATTTCAGCTTTAATGGGATTTATAAGTAAAACCATTTGGGGGAATGAGATGCAGACGGTCTTGAGTGATTTTGATAAATTATTTCTCATGTTATCTAAAAGGATATTTTGGATTTGGCTGGGAATGTATTTTTTTTCCATCAAGTCTAAACTAAGTATATGTGAGGATTTTTGTGAAACAGAAGAAAGCAAGCCCTGAACCCAAGCCCAGATGAAAACTTCTCATTGCCTGAGGCATGATTGAGAAAAACCTCCATGAAATTCCTTTTCAGTACGTTTTGTCAGAGGCCTAATAGCTTACCGGATAGCAGTTTTGTTACACTTTGCCCCTCATTAAATAGAAAAATTGCATGAAATCTTTTTAATGTCTATTTTTTTTTAGCTGGTTATATTCTGGGCACTAAATGAAGGCGTTGCCAGGCAGTTTGATTCATTCAGAGATGGATTTGAATCAGTCTTCCCACTCAGCCATCTTCAGTACTTCTATCCTGAGGAAGTAAGTAATTTTCTGAGTATAATACCAGTCTTGTAAAGGGCCCACAAGTCCCACATTCTTCTTCTTTCCCTGCTTCACAATCAGGTCCTCCTCCCCTTCCTTGATTACAGTTTCTAACAGTTTCACCACCATGAGCTAGATTTGTGAGCTTTAAGGGTTAGTTAGGCCACATGTTGCTAATCTTTATATGCCCTACAGTGTCTCACACGATAAATGTTGTTTGAATTGAGATGGAAGGGGCCAGGTATCCCAGACAGAGCAGCATCATCGATGTGAGACCACTGTCCATGGGGAGGAGCCACATTATTTTGTTCAGATTCATTTGTTTCTTCTCGTAAGCATCTGCCAACTGAGAATCATATTTCATCCTGCTTCCCAAACCTCTTCTGTGGGAGTGAAGGTTAAATGTATGGCTCAGTGGATTTAGGTGCTGGGAACATTATCAAGATATTTTAAAACTGGATTTTACACTTAATTAGGTAAGATATTTGTTATACACATAGGCAAGGTTGGCAGTGACATGTTGGAAGTGGTAATTGGCTGCCATGACCCTGGAAAAGTAGTCATTGATGGTATTATCACATAGGAAAAGTCAAGTTACTGGGTAAATAGCATTTTTAGTGTACCTAATCTTACAATGGGGTACATTTTCTTGAAAGAAGAGACTAATTCTAATAGTGTTAGAGCCAGTTTGATCCACCTGTTCACGCTGTCCTTCCCTCAAGTACGACTCTGATGCTTCTTTTTGTAATAGAGGGGACCTTTGGTTCTTGAACACTCTGCTTTGAGTGTTTGCTGGGTGTGAGGGACTTGGGATGACAGAGAGGTTCATCACCAGAAAGCCTGCCACTTGGTCTATCTTGAGGAGTAAGGCGAGAGGAGGACTTGAAGCCATTCAGGAAGAAGAAGGTTTGCTTAAGTGTGATCTAGAGAGGCGGTGATCTTTGTGAATGGAGTCCATATTCCTGTTAAGGAGATAGTACAGATGTGTGGGCTGCGGTTCACGCTTTCCTCCACCAACACTTTTTGAACAGGGCCTATTCTTAAGGTAGCCCCTCCCAGGTCTGATTGCCTCTTGCTCCCCAGTGTCCACCTAGTCCAGTCACATCTCCTCTTTGTGAGGGCAGCTCCTTTTACTGCCCTTTGTAAGAACACTTTCTTCCTGTGTGTTTGAACGTGTAGCTGGACCAGCTTCTGTGTGGCAGCAAAGCAGACACTTGGGATGCAAAGACCCTGATGGAGTGCTGCAGGCCCGATCACGGCTACACACACGACAGGTAATGGTGACCAGGGTCTGCTGCTTCTGAGGATTTTCTTCTTGGACTTGGACATGAGGCAGGCGGGTCCCATGACCAGGGGTTTTCTAGCTTAAAACAAAAACATTTGTTTTAAAGGACCTCCTTCAACACATTCGTGAGTTTTTTTCCTTAGCCTACTACCTAGTAAAAGCCAAGAAGCTCATTTTCAAGTGATAATCGAAAAGGAAAAGAAAAATTGTACTTAATATCAACAAAAATCTTAGATCCAGAATATCTGAAACACCCAGGTAGTGAGTGACCTGTTAATGATAACTGAAATTTAGATAGTGGCTTATTTACAGAACGCTTTATCTGTTTCTATGCCTACCTATATTTATATCCATCTACAGATGCAGATGTTTTAAATTTTATGTAAATAGATTTATATAGGTATCTTTTTCTGTCTCTCTAAATAATAAGCCGCTATCTAATTTTAAGTCGTCGTTAATAAATTAGGTCAGTGCTTGGGTGTCTTGGATAGTGTGGATCCAGGATTCTGTTATATTGATATTAATCTTTTCTCTTTCCTCCTCTGCCCCTCTCCGGCTAGTTGATGGTAAAAGCCAGAACTTGAATCTCAGAATGTCTGATTCAGAGTCCAGTTTTCTGGACTTAACCATCACTCATCATTTTAGATAATTATTGTGACAGTTCTTGTCATTGTTACTGTGTCAGTTCTAGAATGAAACTATCTTCCTGACCATTGTTCATCACGTACTTTTTTTATTCTAGTCGAGCTGTGAAGTACCTGTTTGAGATTCTCAGTGGTTTTGATAATGAGCAGCAGAGATTATTTCTTCAGTTCGTGACTGGTAGCCCAAGATTACCTGTAGGAGGTGAGTATACGTCTAGTTGGCTTTTACCTCACATCTCAGTATGGCTATTGTGTTTCTGGGCTTTTTAAAATAACTGTTTTAGCATAGTTAACATGATGTAACGTGATGACTTTCATCTTTGTTGTTAGTTATTTCAATTTTTCTAAGTTAATTTATCAGACCTAAAAGGTGAGAATTCTACTAATTGCTTCATAGCATATGTTTAGTAATCATTACATGCATGACTTAAATGACAAGAAAATACATATAGGTAGAGTCTGAATAAAAATAATTTCATTTGATAGAATTAGTAACATGGAGTGATGTGGTTATTTGAGCTTTTTCATGGATAATTTCATGCAATTTTCCAGGCCTTGCATTTTCATGTTTTGATAAAAGTACAAGAAGGCGTGTTGTTTCTATGATTCCTCACTGACCCTTCTCCTGCCTGCCTTTTTTTTTTTAATGACTAAGAGATTTCTGCTGTGTAAACTATCTGAACTTCACTGATGTACTTTGGTAAAAATTTGCCTGATATACTTTGCTTTTAGCAACAAGAAGCTATTTGTTAAAACTCATAAAAAAATCTTAATTATTGCGAAGGATTTTACATGCTTATTGATAAGTGCATTGGCCTTTTCTTCCCTTCCTCTCAATCAGGCTTCCGAAGTTTGAATCCTCCTTTGACAATTGTCCGCAAGACCTTTGAGTCAACAGAAAATCCAGACGACTTCTTGCCCTCAGTAATGACTTGTGTGAACTATCTCAAGTTGCCAGACTATTCAAGTATTGAGATAATGCGTGAAAAACTGTTGATAGCTGCCAGAGAGGGGCAGCAGTCATTCCATCTTTCCTGATCACAATGAAAAATGCAATGTCTGCCTGTTACAGCAAAAGAGAAAAAATCATGATTTCTTTTATAAATGTATCACCTGAGTCAAGGAAACGTGTTACTCCTTCTTGTAGAAAAACGGCTTGCAGATTATAAAAGAGACACTTGGTTGATATTTCTTAATGGCCCCATGGACTTAAAGTGATCAGGCCCTAAAAAGTTGTTGTGACAAGGTTTCTTTAGCAAGTTCTTGTTTAAATTATCATTTATTTGATGAGTGAAGTTTTTAAACTTGCTTTGCTGTGTGAAATTTAAAAAGGGATGTTTTTCCAGGCTGGAACAATAAATGTCGCTGTGCAGTTTAATACTGGGCTGTGTGTATCCATCTAGCTAAGTCTGCAGTTTTATTTCCTCCAAAGACAACTTTTGTACATAAGTACAGAAATTAAAACTCACATGTATTTGACATATAGTTTAGTAGACTAGCTCTCTGTACCTTCACTTGCCTCTGATTTTTCTCCCTTTCTCTGTGTATTGTCTGATGTGCAATTCACACGGTTCTTTTTTGTGTACAGCATCACAACAATTGTTACATTTTCGTTGGCGTGGACGTTTACCGTTCCATATTTTTTCTCAAATTAAGATATAATTTAAATTTTACTGAATTAAAATATATTGTCAATATAACTCAGCCTTTGTAACTAGGTAGATTCTTTCATATAGCTTAGTTTTAATGTAGTTGTAGGCTCTGTTGGCGCCACAGCCTTTATCAGATGACACACTAGGACTGTGGATACAGTTATTTCAGGCAACAAAAGCCTCCAAAATGGAGGCGAGGAAGAAATCTTTTTTTTGTGTGTAGTTGAAAAATTGAACAGATTGGGCTGGCCACTATTTATTATTATATGGCCGGAGCATTTTGAATTGATGTAAAGTTTTGAAAGTAAATTAGCAGTTTTCACTCCCTGTTCTAGGAAAACTTTTTCCCTTGTTCTTAAGTTCTTGCTTTTCTTTCATAGTTTTGCTTTAATTCCTTTCTCTTAACCCTTCCTTCCTTCCCTCCCCCCTCCCCCAGTGCTAGCTTGGAACAAACAGTTCAGCCTTTGTCTTGAACACAGATAAAGCACCTGTAAGCAATGCTCTGTCCAATTGTTTTATGTGCTGATTTCTCAAATCTGCAATAATTTACTTCATCAGGTTAATGTTTTTACCTGAATATAAATAAATAAAGTTTGCTTCACCTTTTTGTTTATAGTTTTGTACTGTATCCATAAGTTCAATTGTGTAAATTTATTTCAATGCTAGTAAATCATTTAAATCTCCATGACTAATTGCCTATGGTCATGGCTGATTTGCTATTTAAACAAGAGTTTACAATATATGCTATTAAATTCTGTGGAGAGATGAGTGAAGGATCTTCTTTCCTTCCATGGGTTAAAAATTTACAGTCTGCTACAAACATTCTTGAGAAAGAACTTTCTGAGTCATCTCTGAAAATCTGAGATGAGCTAATTATTTTTATTCAACTTTGAGAAATCAAATTTATTTTTAGTTTGATCACTTGTTCAAAAATTTATTTTGTCAGTGTAAGAATTCCTATCTTCCTCCCCTTTTCATCCCTAAAGTATCTTAGTGGCTTGTTTTATTTGGGTGAATGTGTCATTTTAGAATAAATTTAAATGGCCTTTCACAGACTCTTTTTACAGTTAAATTAGTCACAGAATTTCATATGAAGCAAATCCAGCTAAGTGCCATTGAACTATAATTCAAACTTGTGATGAAGTATGAAATTTGAAATCATTGAAGAAAAAAATTCAGAAATTACAAAACCGTATTAAAATTGAATAAAAGGATTACATTTCTACATGTGACATTGGCTAGCATAATTTCATTTTTTTAAAAGGCAGTGTTAGAACATGGATTAATTGGTTCCATATTGTTGATACTTTTTTTTTTTAAGCTACACACAACAGTTTTGTGTTTGTAATGTCTGGGTATAATACTTCATTCTGCATTTTTTTGAAAAGTTCTGTATTTTAAAAACCTTAGATCCCTGTTGCCCAAAAAAAGGGGACAAGTAATGTTTTACATTAAAATATCTGTATTTGATATTTTTTAAAAATCCATGTTGTTTCCCTGCCTAATATGGCTCCATTGGTTTGCATCTAACATAGATATAATTATGGTTTCAAATCGGACATTCCTAATCAGTCACCTCTTGTGACAACACCAAGAGATTAGTATCAACCAATTTTTAAAAATCAACCAGAACTTTAAATTCTTTTAGTGGTTGAGCACTCCTGTCACTAAACCAACAGATTTATTCATTAGCTCTCTAATGAGGGTTTCGGAGATTGACCAAAGGATATAAACTGCTTCCTTCCCTGTGTTGGTCAGGGTCAAGCATACAAGTAGCCCACCAGTTGAAAAATTAACTGTTAGTAGCTTTTGCTGGGCCTTAAAAGTTACATCATACTGCTCTCCACAAGCATTAGTCACTTTAAAAAGTAAATTACAGATAACAAGGTATTCGGTAAGGCTTTATCATCTTTTTATTTCTGCTGAATTGGTTTCAAATTTACACAGACCATAAGTGAACTAAGTCTGTTGGCTTATTCAGTTCTCTGAAGGACACATCCATACCCACAGTTAGTCTTACCAGGAATGGTCAAGTGAATTCATATTTGATTTTTTTATTTTGGCATAGCTATTTAGAGCACCTCCATAAATTTGAGGGGAAGGAATTTAACCACTGCACTTTTTAATCCAGCTCACTTTCCTTCATCCATGGCAGAAGGGACTGAGAGAGTTAACATAAATTAAATCAACAGTCTTGACTAACTCAGAATAAAAAACTGCTTGCCCTGAAGGAGCGGATGGATATAGATGGCTTACCAGGTCGGAAACCATTCATGAGTAGATAGTAGAATTGGTTCTCTTTTTTTTTTTTAAAGAATACAATGGAAGTCATAAGGTTGCTCTATATTGTACTTATAAAGTACAGTACCAGTTATAGTCTTATAAAAGGAGGGTTAATCTAATACATTGGGTCACATCACATAGCTCCTATGTATATGTAACACAGTTATTGTCATGCAGCCTATAAAGAAGATTGATTCCTTGACTCCTAAGTCCATCAAGTTCTTTTTCACTAATGTCAAATGCATCCCAAGGAACTACAATTAATCAACTCTTGGTTATCCACTTCAAGGTTCTCTAGCAAATGTGAAATTCTAGGTTGCTTCCTTAACTGCCAGTGGGGCAAGTACATGCAAAAACCCCACCACACACACACACACACACACACACACTCACTCACTCACTCACTCACTCACTCACTCACTCACTCACTCCTCAGCTTTAAGGGTGTGATTTCAAGAAACAAAAATGCAGTTGTTAGTGAACAGAATTTATTCAGGAAGGCAAATCTGGTCTGGGAAAAATGCAAGTGCTTTCCAAAACCAAATCACTTGAATTACCTCCTTTATGAGATTGTAGATATTATCAGTTTCACCAGTTGCATGGAGGATGATCAAGAGTTGACTCAACAGTTCAGTCATTTAAGGTTTTGTTTCCACACCTTGTTTGCTTCTGTCCTTAACTGTAATATAAGACTGTGGTTCTTTAAAATGTCTTTGGCTGTGTAATATTTTTTTGAATATGCTTTTTCAGCAGTTCACTCCGTTGGACACTGAAATGACACACATTAAATCCCAGTGCTGAATAACAAAGTGCTTCTTTCATGACCTCCTAAAAGCAAGATAATTAAAAGGCAAAACTCATTCAAACGTATAGCAAAGTTTTCCAAGAATTTTAAGGTGATTATCATTATGCAAAAAAATTTTAAGTTTTAAAAATCACTTTGCGTAATACAAACCAATGACTCTTTAATAACAGAATTGTTTTTTTTTCTCCCCAAAAGCTCATTGGTATAATCAAACCTATCATCAATTGCTGATCCTTGTGTAAAAGCTTTTTTCTCTATTTTACCCAAAACAGTGATTTATATGGAAGTTTTTCCTCTTTTGGAATAATAAAACCTCAAGCTACAGATGCATATGTAAAAATGCATAAATGCACTGACTATTCTCCTCCCTGAATATATTTTTAATAAATAGCGTTAACCTAACTTGATCACTTGTTAAATTGGACTTGAGAGGGTTTCTTCAGAAAAGTGGAATGTGCCTTTATGTAGTGCTTTTGGAAAGCTGATAAAATCACTCATTGTAGAATGCAGCTGACCCTTACAAAGAATGCAGGTAACTGTCACTCATTTTTGAAGGGATGGTTGTGGGGGAAAGTCCTAGACACATAGAACCTCAGGTGTGGATTTGTTACTAAAGGTTAACTGAGGGTGACACCTGTACCTGTAAGTGATGCTCTCTATGCAGTGATGAAATTGTGCCTTGGAGATTTGGTTTATATTTGACAATAAAGATCCTCGGTAAAAAAAAATAAGACTGACTACCAAAACAAGAGGAGTTATTTTTCCTGAAAAATAAATGTATCCTCTTAATTAGAACACTGGTTGGATTCCTAGGCTTCATGCCTACCATAGGACTGGCATATTGTAATCTGGAAGACCAGGTCAGGTTTTCACCAAAATGCGCAAGTAGGTAGAATGCATCGAGTGGGGGTGGTAAATGAGGCTATGATTTTTAGAAGAGTCAGTTTGAATTAGCTTTAGTTTTACTATTTTTCAGTGATTTAATGGAACTGGATAGGATATTTCTTGGTCATACCTACACTAACCACCAATACCAACTAAAAACTTCATACTTCACGTTTTTCCTGCGTGTACATCTGTGAGTTATGTGTAACTACTTTGTGATCAGCAAAATGCTCTGAGCCTCAGATGAATGGTGCTATTCAACTTAAACCTGTCACAGAACAAGAGTATTTCCATAACCTTTGTCATTGATGCAATGCTGTCTGTATTATAAATTGTATATTGAGATAGTGAGGCATTATGTTAGAGTAACAAATTTAAGTTGATTTAATTATGTTGATAGATGTTGACATTTTAATGGCTCCTTTGAATAGTATTTTTAAATCTTTACTATTAAAATATAAGTTATTTTGACCACTGTTCCAATACTAAGTTTATAGATTAAATACTTTGTCCCTGGAAGGCCAGTGGACACTACACAAGACATTTCTGTTTTGGCTTGAAACTCTCAGCATCCACTAACATTTATTGTAACACACTCCACATTACTAAAACCCAGGCTTATCTTTTTTTGGACAACCCGGGGCCAATACTAGCCCAGATTTTGGATGCCAGGTTATAGCTCCCCAAAGACAGTGGGTGAATTATGCACATCTTTACAAAAGGGACAATGGTGTACTGGAATACCAAAGTGCTGCTATCCTAGTATCTATGCAATGACTTACCAAGGTGGTAGTCTTAATAGCAACCCTTAACAATCTGCTCTGTAGGAACATTTCTCTTGTTCTGTTCTTTTCTGTTTACTTTGCTGTGTATGAGAAAGAGTGGTGGTCTGGCCCAGCTGAGGAAATGATATTTCTGCTCAAATCTGCTTTCCTGCCCTTCAGATCCATGATCAGTGGTAGGATCAGTATAACATCCCTAAATGGAAAAGCAGTACTGGTTTCAGAGGCTGGTAACTTGATTAAATGGGATGTAAAGTGATCTACAAAGCTACACAAACTAGCTGTAGTAAAAATGTAAATGTTGCTGATTATTGGCATCCTAGAAAGAATCTCTCAAATTCAAGCAAAGACTTCATGACCACTAATCAAGGGATGTCATAGAAGAGATTCTAATTCAGGTATGAGTTGGATTAGATGGCTTTGTGGTTTCAACTCTGGGGTTCTTTAATTCTAACTAGCATCCTTGTATCCATTTCTATACACATTCTTATTTATCACTTTTTAAAGAGTTATCAGTATAAAAAGAAATGTAAAATCTTGACATTAGAGCATACTGAAAAGAAATTTGAATGTTATGAATAAAACAAACCCAACGACATTACTTTGGCCTAATGTAAAAATTGCACGTTCTAGAACTAGTCTTTTAATTATGGTTACATACAGATTGATAACTGAAAATCTAGGGCCCCCTCCCCAACATAATTACGTTTTAGGGAAGAAGGTATAAATTCAACTGGCACCAAAACCAGTTTGCTCTCAGTTGAAAGATAATTGTAAAAAATTGTGTGGAGACACTGCTTTAAAAAAAATTAGAAATTGTCTAGATTTAAAAGTCCAATGACTTTTTGAATCCTAGCTTTTAAGAGAAATAAGAAATAAGGTCTAACTTGAATCCTGTTGGTTCCAGTTAATGTATTTGTCAACAACTTCAGTTTGATGACAGAATTCTTATTTTGTTGTTCTGGTGCAAATTTTCCAAAGTAAAGACACTTCAAGAAGAAAGGTTTATGGCAGTAATGCAGTTGAGTAAAAAGAGCCTAAGAGCGATCAGTCTCTGAGTTCTGGTTCCTGCTTTGCCCCTAATTAATTGTGAGACTACTTGGGTGTATCGAATAACTTCCCTGGACCCCTCCTTTCTTCATCTGCACGGTAAATCACAGCAGAGCCTTAAAATTTACAAAGGTCTTCTCACCCTCACCGACTTTTGAGGAAGAGAATTTAATTTTGTTAGCCGCATCTGGGGAATGAAGAGTCTCAGAGAAATTGAGTGACTTTTTCATAGTAATACATCCAGTAAGCTGGGACTTGTGTTCAGATCCCTTGACTAGGCCCTATGGGCTGTTTTCTGTACTAGGTTGGAATAGGTGATTTCCGGAGTCCAAACTTTTATAATCCTTTGCTTCTGATGCGCTCTGAATCCTCTGGTGTTTTTTGTTTGCTATATTCCTACCTGGTTTTGCTGGAGAAAAAAATTTAGCTTCAAGAATATTCTTTACTTAATTTTGGCTACTAATTGAGGCTCCAGGGATAAATGATGGCTTTATCCTATTAACTAGTTGATTGAACACCTTTTAAACCCACATTAGTTCTATGTAACTTTCTCCAATTACTATTGGTTTCACATACATACAAGTATGGTTGGGTTTGTGGGACTTTTTACGTCTCCCATCCAGAATTGAAGCACTATTATGAATGTTATTGTTTCTATTCTTTATCTTGCTTTTCTGATTCAGTGTTTGTTGGTGTTAAAATGCTTAGCTAAGAAGTTTCCAACTTCTCAAGCATAAAAAGTAGAGCAACCCTGCTCCATTGAATGGATAATTGGGCCTCATAGCTCTCTTCTGATTGATGAACTGTTTGTGAACATAGGATATAGGGTTTTGAATTGTCAAGGATTTTAGGTTCATTGTGTCTTATGGAATGAATGAAGCAAAGACTCAAGTCTTTAGCATCTACCTATTTCAGTAGATCTGAGAGTTCATTCATATGTCTTCCCCCCATCAGTGCTGATTATAAGCCAACCACACCTCAACTTGGTGCAATCCAAACCAACTTTTTGGAAGTGTCATTGCTACCTGTCCATTTATCCCTCGTTCTTCGCATTCCAGGTTCACCTTTCCCTCTGTTCATTTCCTTAATTATAAATTTCCTGCACATAGCTAATCACTGAAAATGTTGCCTACTTGTACTTACCATACATCCTTCCATTGCTTCTTAGTTTGGTCACTGGACTTTTCTGTTCTTCAGCGATTATGATGTCCCAAGATTCACTTATGTTTTACAAAAAAGAAGAAAGGAAGGAAGGGAGTTGTTTTAGGGAGCAACTTAGGATTGCTGAAAACATTCCAAAAGCAATTCTGTGTGCAATTTTATTTATTCTGATCCCAACCCATCAAACATTTGCAGTGTCTTTCCCAGTTGAATACACACACATGCACCCCTACTTTAATGGGGCTGTATTTCATACTCCGAAAAATAGGCATTTTAAAATCCTACTTATTGGGGCGGCTAGGTGGCACAGTGAATAGAGCAACAGCCCTGGAGTCAGGAGGACATGAATTCAAATCTGGCCTCAGACACTTAACACTAGCCGTGTGACCTTGGGCAAGTCACTTAACCGCAACTGCCCTGCCTTACCCCTTCCAAAAAGCCAACAACAACAAAAAAAATCCCACTTAATTTTTCTTGTACAGATTTCTTGAGTAATCTTGGATCTTAGTAAGGGTGTCTTATAACATTCTGAATCTTGAAGAAATTAGCACAATATCACCCACAAACAGCAATGTCTAGAGGACCTCACCATCTATAGCAGTTTTTAAACCTCTTTTGTGTCCCAGGAATCTGATGAAGTCTATAAATCTCTCTTCTCAAAATAATGTTTTTAAATGCATAAAATAAAATACATAGGATTACGAAGGAAGCCAATTATATTGAAATATAGTTATAAAAATAGACATTTTTAAAGTTTACACAGCCCTTTATCTATAGGGAAACCTTCCATTTGCCAACCTTGTCAAGTTTTGTTCCCATAAAAATGATATATGTTATATACTTTAAAAACACAAAGCTACAAAAAAGGATCTTGCAATATCAACAACAAATTTACATTTTGAAATTAAGTACATCGAATTGACTACAATGCCAGAGAGAGAAGAATACTTCATCTATCTAGTATAGTTATTTATTAATAGTTCTTTTTCATTTTATTTTTTCATCAACTAGACACTTATTTTCTTCCACTCCCTATGTCATAGGGGAAAAAACAAAATCCTTGTAATAAGTACATTGTCAAAAATCCCCACGTTGGCTTTGTAAAAAAAAAAAAGTATGCTTCATTCTACGTTTTGAGTCCATCATCTCTGGACTTTGGTCTGTTGTTATATATCTTCTGAGGGTTTGTTTTTTTTTTGAAACCAATCCATTTCATAATTTCTTATAGTACAGTACTCTTCCATCACATTCATATACCACAATTTGTTGACATATAGCTGTAAAAATGGCAATCAGAGACACAGGAATTAAATTGTTATGTAAAGTCATACTTGCCTATGTGAACTTGGACATTCCTCATCTATAAAATTAAGGGATTGAATTACATAATGTCCATCACAAAAACTGTAGTTCCCTAAATTAGAGAGTTAGGGAATTATAGTAACTGTGGTATCTATCTTTATTGGTCTCTGCAGATTGCTCAGAATCAGAATGTAGAAGCTGGAAGAGACCTGAGAAACAATCCTTTCTGATTTTGCTTCATAGGTGAGGAAACTCAAGTGCAGAAATCACTTGTTCAAAGTTGTCTGGGGACTAGCACTAAAACCCATCTCTCCTGACTCCCAGACCATCTCTCCTTCCATGGCACCATACCACCTCTTAACTTGGTCCCTGCCTGTTCATAGTTGAAATAGATACTTTATGTAAATTCCATCTTTGGGGAAGCTTTAATTCCATCTTAAACTCTACTTGAGTTTTTAGGGGAAGGATGTAGGTAGGGAGATCAGGAAGGTACAAAAGGGTTTCTGTGAGAGCCTTCTTGATTTTGCTCTGTTGACAAGGAAAGGTTGTAGAAATTTACCAGAGATCCCTAAGCCCCCATAAAGCATAGCATTTTCACATTGCCAAATCTTGTGTGTTTTGACTTGAGTATACAAGACACCTCTCATGTTCCCTCTCCCAGAAGCAAGTAACTAAGATCTTATCTTAGTATTTGGAACTGGAAGGAACCTTAGAGATCAACTAATAACAACTCTCCATGTTATATATTAGGAAATGGAGACCCAGAGAGGTGAATTAACCCTCCCTTGAGAGTACAGGTGGTTAGCAGAGGTGGGGTTCCAAAGTCAGTGCTCAGCTGCTGATCAGAATCTCTCATGTTGGGAGCTCACCACCTCACTACCCAAACCATTACCCAAAATTCTAAGACAGATTTTTACCATCATTTTACAATGATTCTGTGTTGTTAATCATTTTAAAGCTTTTTTTTCATAGTGTTTCAGGGAAGCCTCTGATTCTACTGACCCAGGGATTCATTGACTTAGAATTCTGATGTAAAGGGCTGATGTACCATCTTGCAGTGGATCCTGACATTGGATTCATCTGGGTCAAAAAGTTAGATGGAGTTTAGAATTTAAAAAAATAAATCCAGATTTCTTCTTCTTGGATAAAAAGGTGTTATTTTCTTAGGAACATAATCCTCACAACTTGAATCAGATTTATTTCCCAGCTTGGACTGAATGTTGCATCTTTTATTGGAGTGTGTATATAACTTTGTTATTATCCTTGCATTCTGTTTGCTACCTCATGTTCTTAATGTAAGAACAATGTTTCCTGCAATTATGCTTTTGTGTTGGTTGTACTGTTCACTGACCTCTTTGGAGCTCTTTCTTCCTCCCTTTCCCCCACCTTGACACTCATCACAAATAAAATTGTTACAAATAAAATTGTTGCTAAAAGTCACTGGAGTTTTCCTTGGAAGGAAAAATGAAACAATCTTTAGATAATCAAAGTGATTACATGTGAATAAAATGATTTATTATGTTATAGATTTCTTATTCATTGGATTCACGTTTCCTCCAAGAGACTCTAGATGCTATACATAAATATTTTGCTCTGATTTTAGGATGATAGCTTTAAATATTATAGAGAAAAAGTAGCAAGGAGATGGGGTGGAGTGGGTTGGGCAGGAGTGGGGTGGGTAGTGGTAGTGTGGGGTGGCATAGGATCAGAGGGATAATGAGAAGGAACAATAATAGAAGCCTTCTATCCTATCATTTCCACACAAGCAAATAAGTTGTCTGTCACAGACGTGTAGGGTTATAGAAATGCAAATAATAGTAATAATAATGAACATTTATATAGAACCTAGTATGTGCCAGTTAGAGTGTTTAGCACTTTACAAGTACTGTCTCATTTGATCCTTGCAACAACTCTGGGAGGTAGGTGCTATTATTAATATCATTTTACAGATGAGGAAACTGAGACAAATAGAGGTCAAGTGATTTGCCCAGGATCACACAGCTACTAAGTGTTTGAGACCGACTTGAACTCAGGACTTAGAGATTCCAGGTCCAGTGCTCTATCCACTTCACTCCCTGAAGGTTGTAGAGATGTCATCTGCTGGGTTGTGATTTGGGAGGGGGTGGAATTCTAGTCCAATTGGTATGAAAAGAACCTGAAGCTCTTGAACCCAAAGTCAGCCCCTAATTTTCCTTTGCACAGAGTGCACAGAATAGCCAAAAGTCCACAGTCTTGAGCTCCAGGAGCCCATACATATGATTTACATGGACCTTGGAGATCACAGTCCAGCTCCTCAGTTTATAGATGATATGGTGAAGGACCAGGATTTTTTTTAAGACATTTGCCCAAGACAAAAAGCAGAACCAGGTTTTGAACCAGGCTCTTTGACTCTCAATTCAGTGCCTCTTCCACAAGTTCTAATAGCGCTATATCTGATTCCTCAATAGTTGGTCTCTCCATACCTAACACCTAATCCGATTCTCTGGTATCTGACAATTATTCTTTTTGGAAACTGTAATTCCCCTCCTCCCCATTTATCCATGGGCTTATATATGGTTTACTCCTCTGTATCCCTCTAAAGGAGTAAGGCTTCAGGAGTACTCCCATTGGTAACAGTAATAATCACTTTTCCTTAACAAAGGTGAACAAAAGTAAGACTCTGCCCCCTGTACCTATACATACTCTGGGCCCCTCAAGCTACCCAGTGTTCTGTTGTGACTTCTTATCTTCTTAGCTGACCTTTATATTGGTTGTAACCTAGAAACAAGTTTAAGAGAAAGGTTAAGTATGATACGCGCTAAATCCTAGAGATATTCCCTTGAAGATGGACATACCATCAATTGTCTTATGGGAAGACCATGGCATGTTTCCAGAATGTTTTCATTACTGATTTTGCTTAGGTTACCCAAAAACGTCGTCAAGATCCTCTTCCATCAGGAAGCAGTGATGAAAACAAGTTCCAAGACCTTAGCCTCAAGGATAGAATACAGAAGGTAATTGTGAATGGAAGTTTTCCCTCATACAAAAGTAATTTTACTAGATAGATGCCCACATATAACCCCCAGGACCATGTTTTATTCTCACCCTACCGAAAATAATGTGAAAGAAGGGAAATCCTATATCCCTGAAGTTATTCCATATGGGAAACTTCTTACTCCGTCTGCAAATGAGATTGACCCTATTCTAGCCTTTTTCAAGATTATTGGGAAATAGTCCAGCAAACACTAAAGATTTGGCAACTGGGTAGCTATTGAGGGAGGAGAGGTGAGGAGAGGGACAAATCAGGGATGACTCCAAGTTTGTAAATCTGCCTTGCTGGAAAGGTGCTGGTGTAAGACAGAGGAGAATTTGGTGGGGCAGGTTTGGGGAAGAAAACAATAAGTTCCATATCCGGGAAGAGATATTCAACAAGCAATTGATTACACAGGACTGGAATTCAGTATAGAGATTTGGGCAGTAGATGTCAATTTAAGAATCATCTGTGTATAGATACTTGAACCCATAGTAGAAGTAGATGAGATCAACAACAGAAAAAAGAAAGCCCAAAATGAGATCCAGGCTAAACTAAAGTGGGGACCTATGCTTCTGTTCAGGGAGTCCAAGCTGTGACTGCGTTATGGGTTCTCAGCACAGAGATAAGTCGCTAGCAGCTCTATACCATTCACCCCAAAATGGAGTCATTGATTCTTAGGCCTACATCCAAGTGAGCAAAGCACAAAGCTCAAAAAAAGGGGGAGCCTATAGTCTCCTGGAATCTCCTAGATTCCAGAATCTTCCAGAGCCTTCAAGCTAGCTGACTGTCTATGTCCAGTAGCAATCTACTGTAACTCTAACGAGGCAAGCCTAAAGTTGTGTCACTCAAACTCAAACCAGGGTCAGGAGCTTTTACAAAGTTCAGACTAGAATCAGACCACTCTAGGTCAGACTTCTTAGGGCTGAATGAAAACTTGCAGGTCCTGGGCCAGAGCCACTCCTGAGACCCTTGAAGAACATAGTACTGAATACCCAGAGAAAGCAGCAGCAGCAACACACTAGAGAGTACAAATCAGAACCAAACAAGGACCTCTCATTCCCTCTTGAAGTATGGAGAACCTGAACCTAACACAAAGTCCCAATCTGGGAAGTTAGGCTGAGAGAATGAATAATCAGAAGCCCACTGACACAGTTAAATAAGAAGAAATAGAGAACCTGGCAGTAGACTAGTTCTGTTCTGAAGGTTTTAAGAGGGGAAAGAGAAGGGAGGGCAGGAGGAACACACTAGCATAAAAAATGAGGGAAAGGGAGGAGATTGAGATGCATGAAAAGCAGATTACACACACAAATGAAGAAATTGAGGGGAAGGGCATCAGATGAACCTCATTCTTATCTGAAATAGACAAAAGAAGAGGCTAACACATACACCTTGGTGTAGAAATACATCAATTTCAACAGAGATATGTGGTGAAAGGGAGTGGTTATTATAAGAGGGAGGAGTGGTCCCTAGCAAAACAAACTTCTTGTTCGTAAAGCTAAGACTAAAAGGAAAGGAAAGAACTAGAATCTAATAGGTATGGCCACCAATTAGGAAATGATAAAACACATTTGGCTGGTGAATGTAATGGCAGATATGTCATAAAAATGATAAGAAAACTTTAGAGAATGCTTAATGTATTCCCTGATGCAATGGAGAGAGTAGATGTAAGGGAACAATTTGCATAAGGACAACAATGTTGCAAAGAAAAAACATTTTGAATGATTGAAGAGCTGTCATCGGTGTAGTGACCATTCTGGTCATACTAACCTTCTTATTGTTCATTTTATGTAATGTGTCATCTCTTATCTCAATGATCAAGCTGTTCTTCATTTCAGGAGAAATTTAATTACTTCTCCCTCTAATTACCTCTAATTATCTTTCAAATACTTGAAGACAGTTTTCTTCCCTGAAGTTACTAGCTATACAACTCTGCTTCTAGAACTAGATTTGAAGTCAGAGGATATGGATTCAAATTCTAGTTCTGCCCCATACTAGCCCTTGAGTAAGTCTCTCACCCCAATTACAACTCACTAGTTTTTTCTCCAATTGAAAATATCCATAGCTCAATCATTTATTATAGATGTGGTGGAGAGGATCCTTTTCTGGGTATAGATTAGAATAGATGGCCCTAGTAGTCTCTTTCAACCCTGCAATTCTGTGATATCTCAAACTCATTTAAAAGAAGACTAAGGTTTAAAATGCAAATATGACTGGGAAAAAGAACTACTTGACAGTATTCAAGTAAAAATGACTAATAGGTTATTTTCTTACAGTCAGTCAGAGAGGGAGATACTGGGCACCTAAGAGAAGCAGTTTGGTGGCCCAGTGGATAAAGATCTAGAATCAGGAAGACCTGAATTGAAACTTGGCTTCAGACACTTACTAGTTGTGTGACCCTGGGCAAGTCACTTAATTTCTCAATCAATATCAATGGGGATGATAATAGTACCTGAGTCCTAAGGTTATTGTGAGAATCAAATGAAATGATATTTGTAAAACACTTAGGACAGTTCTAGAACATAGGAGAGACTTAATAAATGCTTGTTTCCTTCCCTGGAAGGACGAGAAGATACTGCTGAGAGGAGAAAAGGCAACGAAAGGAGAGATTGGTTGACTTTTCATATATGGCAATCAGAACCCTAGAAGAAAATGTCTGGAATAAGGGCCAGTTAATTTCCCTTGTATTATGTACCTGCAGCTATTTGCATAAAACATATTTTACTATAAGTTTCATAAACCTTCAATACTGTGATGGACCCTTGATCTCATTCTTGTGGCTACTTCCCCAAAGGTATGGATTACAACCTGGTCACCCCTCCTCCTCTGTGATTCTTTTCCACATTGTTCAGTCAATCGATAAAGATATACTGAATACCAATTTTTTGTAGGCATTGTGCCAGGTGCTAGGAATAAGGAAAAAGAATGAGACAGTACCAGCCTTCAGAGAATTTACATATTATCAAGGGAGACAAAATACACACTTGTAAGTATATACTTACTGACTTATCTATAGGAAGTCTCATCATTATGCCAACTTACAAATTCACATTATTCAACCTCAACTGGGCTCCCACTGTAGCAAGGCAATCTTTTTTTCCTCTCCTTCCCCCACCCCCATTGCTTCCCTATTGCTTCCCACCAAAAACCTCCTCTTCTCTCCTCAAGTCCCCTCAGCCTCTCTCAGTTCAAGACCCTGCCTCTGACTTGACTGAAAAGTTGAATCCATTTGACATGATCTCCTGCCTTTCTCACTCTCTTCATCTCAAAAACCCTTGACATTGGGTCCCATCAGGTTTTTTTCCTCAGGTTGTAAGTAGCATTTTCCATCATGAGTGCTTTGGAATTGTCTTATATCATTGTATTGCTGAGAAGAGCTAAGTCTATCATAGTTTATCATCGCACAATGTTGCTGTTACTTTGTACAATATTCTCTCAGTTCTGCTCACTTCACTCATGTAGCACCTATGTGATATTCACAGTGCTTACAGTGGCTATGAATATGCCAGTGTAATTCTGAATCATAAAATATGACAGACTCTTCACATGGAAGACAGAACCCAAACATTTATCCAAACACCAGAAAATCAAATCCCAACAACAGAAAGCCAAATCCATCATAGCAACAAAGAAGTCTATACACAATAACAATGCAGGAAGCACTGTCATCTCCAAGGCTTCCCCCTGCTAGGATCTTCCCACAAATGAACACACAACTCGCTGCCTGCTTCCCCTCTCTCCCTCAACTTTAATTGCTCTGACCAACTTCCTCTCAGCTCTCCTCCACCCTTCTTGCTCCACCCTTCTTGCTCTACCAATTCAGCAACCACAGGTTTTATGTGACTCAAAGTCATGTGTCTTAGGCTTCCATGTGACTTAAGCAGGTCACATTAATGGATGGGAAAGATCTTCCCATTTACATTACCGTTACAACTCAGCATCAGCTCATGTAAGTCTTTCCAGGTTTTCCTGAAATCCACCTGCTTATCATTTCTTATAAAACAATTGTATTCTATTACATTCATATACCACAACTTGTTCAGCCATTCCCCAATTGATGGGCATCCCCTCAATTTCCAAATCTTTGCCACCACAAAAAGAGCTGCTATAAATATATTTTTACATGTGGTCCTTTTGCCTGCTCCATAGGTAACAAATGCAGATTGAAGCATATTATTTTCACCTTTTTTTCATTTTTCCTTTCTCGTGTTTTTTCCTTTTGTTCTGATTCTTCTTTCACAACATGGCTAATATGGAAATATGTTTGACATGATTGAGCATATATAACCTGTATCAGATTGCTTGCTGTCTAGGGGGGGAAGGAGAGAAGAGAGGGAAGGAGAAAAATTTGGAGCTCAAAATCTTACAAAAGTGAATGTTAAAAACTATCTTTACATGTAATAGGAAGAAAAATAAAATACTATTAAGTGCAAAAAATGGGGGGGGAGGGTAGGCCAGGAAGGCATGTCATGAGGAGGGAACCTGGTCTCAGTGAGAGCCAAAAGATGGAAGGAGTGGGAAAGGAAAAGATTTATTATGGAAGCATGTTTTTTACCGATGGAGCAGGCATCCTAGAGAGCACAGTGGGAAGGGATTGGCAGCTTTAGAAAGTGAGGCGTTGAAAGGATTAGGTTGAGGGAAATTGGAATAAGGGATTAAGCAGGTATGGGGAGGGAGGATATAGGATTTAGGGTTTGAATGCTGATAGCCAATAGTTCAGAATCACTGGGATAGGGAAGTTTTATAGTGGTAGGAGTTTGTTAATCCCTGAGGAATAAGTTCAGGTAGGTTATCAATGATTTTGGCTTCAGAGTAGAGTCCTCTCAGAGCCTTAGGTAGCACAGCGGGGTAACCTTGGAGTGAACAGAAGGAATGATGTTTCTCTAAGAAGGAAGGAAATGAGACAAGGCAAAAGACCTGGCCCAATGAATGGCTTGCCTGCCCTGGGAATGACAAACAGTTAGTGGGGATGGCCAGCCCCTTCTTCACAGGAGTTGCTTCCCTTGATGATAGCCATGAAGGCTAGGCTAGAAGGAGGATTGGCAGTTTAGAAGCCGTTGTCACTCTCAGGGCCTCTCGAGCTTGTTAGATGTCATAGACGTTGACCAGCTGTTGTTACCGATCATGATGAAGAATGTGGGCCCCTTCTCCACCATGACTTCTCTCCTCAATTTCAATATTATCCCTTAGACCTCAATCTCCTTTATCTTACATATCCAGTCAACTGCCAAATCCTTCCAGTTCTCGCTTTACAACATATCTCCCAGCTGACACTTTTTCTCCACTCTCATAGCTAACATCTTATTCCAGACCCTCATCACATCGTACCTAGAATATTCCAACAACTTTCTGATCACTCTTCCTGTCTCATGTTTCCTACCACTCTAGTCAATCCTCCACACTGATGCAAAATAATTTTCTTTAAATAAAGATTTGACCAAATGACTCCCCTAATCAGCCAAATTCTTGTCTTCTTGTTGCCTCTAGGATAAAATGTGAAGTCTTGTGTTGAGCTTTCAAAGCTCTGGCCTTCATCTCTCCCTCCTAAACTTTGTGACCCAGAAAAACTGGCCATTTCTCTGTTCCTCACACACAAATCTTCATTTCTCATCCTTGTGTCTTTTCTCTGACCACCTCTCCATACCTGGAATGCACTCTTTCCTTCCTTCTGCCTCAGAGAATCCCCTTCTTCCTATAGGATGCAGCTAAAATATTGTCTTTGGAATGGACATCCCCCCAGTTCCTATAGCTACTAGTACCCTCCAACCCAAACTACCATGTATTTAATTCCTTTGTGTATATTTTTTCATTTTGTATTTCTGTCTTATCAAATTTGATATGTACTTGTCTCCTTCATTAGAATGTAAATACTCTGCAATTAGGGATGGTTTCAGTCTTTTTATTTTAAATAAATAACATTTACTTAAAGTTTATTGTTATATATTATATGTTGTTATATAAATTATATTATATTTATATATTATTATATTAATATGTATTATAAAATTGTTATATATTAAAATAAAACAAAATTTAAAGAAATAAACTTAAATAAATGAATAAAATGATATTTTACTTATTCACTTTTTATGTACAGTGCCTGGAACATGGTAGCTGTTTAATAATAAAAATAATTTTGATTGATTAATTGATTGAAAATTCAGGTCTCCTAGAAGAAAAGCTGCTGCAAGCATTTCCTTATTGTCTTTCTTTTTTTTAGAATGGGATTTGATTTGTAAGCTTCTCAGTCATCTTTTTTTTTAAAAGAATGTTTTTCTTTTTTTTTTTTTTTTTGCTTTTTGGAGGAGGGAAGGTAGGGCAATTGGGGTTAAGTGATTTGCCCAAGGTCACAGCACTAGTTTTGTGTTAAGTGTCTAAGGCTGGATTTGAACTCAGGTCCCCCTGACTTCTGGGCTGGTGCTCTATTTACCTTGCCACCTAGCTGCCTCCAGTCATCTTGCTTTAAAAAAAATATATCATGATCCATTACTTATCCAACTTTTTCTTAACTGTGGGACAGAGCAAAAGCCCAACCTTGACCTCCAGCTCTCCGCCATCTCCTTAGCCCTTGCACCTTCCCTGCAATGATACGAGAATCTCCTGCATGGACCTTTTCCTGCTCTGTCAGAGTAAGGAACCAGCTTCATGAAATCAGTGGAGTTTATGTTTCCATTTAGCAAATCACTCTGCTTTATAATTTCCTTCAGCAAACAGCTGCACAGATGTGAGTGTAAGGCAGGAGATGGGTAACTGCCTCTGGAACCAGGACTCTTTGTCGGGAGCATAATAGAATGCTACGTAGAAAGGAGAAAGTGAACTCCCTCTAAATTGCCTTTCTCCCTAATTCCTCCTATTTCTCTTCTCCTTTCCCTGAGCCCTAGCCTATAGGGTGCCAGTATGAAGTCTGACCAGTAGTGAGATATGTGGCAACTATTACTGAGCAAGCTTACCTAGGAGACTAGGGTGTTTGTCTCAGAATTTCATGAATTGACTTTGTGATGCAGGGAGCTAAGCCCCAGTGATGATAATATTCATTATATTACTTCACTAACTAAAGGATTTGTGATTTCATCAGCACATTATTACCCATGGAGATAACAACCACTCCCTATCCATGATGTCCACCCATATTAAAATGGAAGCTTTTTGAGGGAAAGGACTATCTTACTTCTTGTATTCATATTCCCAGCACTTGACACAATGTTTGACACATAGTAAGTACTTAATAATTTTTCTTTCTTTCATTCATTCATTCATTTATTCATTCGTTCATTCATTCATGATTGCTTAAAGTTGACAGTAGTTTATCATCCCCATTTTACATGAGAATTTTAGATGAGGAAATGGGCCCATGAAGACTTTGAGAGACTGGCCCAAGATTGCATGGCTAGTTGGTGATGAGACTGAGAGGCTATTTTTAGTCTGTTACTCTTTCCAGATACCAGAATTTGAGAAATGATCATAGCACCCATGGGTGCAAGGACATGTTCATGGGCACACACACACACACACACACACACACACACACACACACCCCACACATACCCCACGCACACAAATAGATTTTAAAACCATGGGGTTGTAGTACAATGCCTACGTGTCCCAGCATTTACATAAGCCATCGTAAACATCTGTTAAGTTTACTAAACACTAAGTTCAAGGCTGGGTAGGAAGAAAGTTTTAAGGATAGAATTAGACAGAATTAATAATAACATAAAAATAAACACATATAAGACATTTTTAGAAATAAGAGCTATTATTATTAGTTGTTTCGTGGGGTTGTATTGAGATCTGTTATTTCAGCCTTTTAAGAAACTCCTGATATAGAAACTTCCTTTGCTGTTAGAGATCAGCACCTTACCTAAACCTTAGAATTTTAGAGATTTGCAGGGAGCATTGTAGGGTTAAGTAATATGCCTTTGCTCATGCAGCTAGTATATGTCAGAAGGAACAATTGAAGCCAGGTCTTCCTAATTTGGAGGCCAGAACTCTAGCCACTGTACCATGCTAAATCACTCATTATAAATAAGAAGGCTACTTCTATCCATACCAAAATAGGGATTTCTGGCTGTAAGAGAAAGGCTAAATGATGGTACTGGCTTCATTTATTACCTATTATATATTTAAACCACAAAGCAACTTCTCTATGGGAAGACTCCCTTGCTAAGTAGAAGAAACACTTGTATGAGGGGTTGTTTCCTATCATCTTTTTGCTTACTCACTAAGAGTTAATAGTTTTTGCAGTGTAGCCATTGTAATCTTGGTGTGCATGCTCAAAATTAAATGTTTTCTCTTGTTTTGTAAGAAGCCTTATGAGATCTAGGAGGACAGAGGAGAGAAAGAATTCAAGGGATAAGATAAGGGCATTAACCTTACAAAAGAAAAGGGAAAACTTTTATGTAACCAGAGGGAATGAGGAGAGAATAGATAATGATACTGAGACATTATGAGGAATGGGAGAAGTAGTATAAAAAGATAGCCTTGACTTTCTCATTGAAATAGAAAACAAAGTCATTTGCTATTAGCAGAAAGAAAAAAAAAGTAACTTGTGGGATAGGAGGAGTATGGGGGTTGAGAAGTGCAGTGGCAGAGGAAAGTGGGAAATTGGGGAAGAATATTTACAACCAGTGTCTCTGATAAAGGTCTCATTTCCAAAATTTACAGGGAATTAAGTAAAATTTATAAGAATACAAGTCATTCCCCAATTGATAAATGGTCAAAGGATATGAACAGGCAATTTTCTGAGGCAGAAATTAAAGATATCT
>CM053580.1:46612512-46639931 GCA_028627135.1 Pseudochirops cupreus
CCTACCTATGTCTACATAGATATGTTTATATATCAATATAGATATCTTTATAAATCAATATCAATATACATAGATATACATATACTCATTGGTTCTAGTTCTACCCATACAAGGAGTGTATATAGAAATATATATTATTTAATATATAAATAGAAAGGCACATTTTGAGTTTAAGTAGGCAGCAGGATGTGACCAATAATTACTTGTCCACAAGGAGTAGCTTTAAGAACATTCATGAAAGGAGGTAGGCTGACTGTAGAAGAGGATACTTGGGATGTGCCTCTCTTATTTCCTGCATTCCTTTTATTCCAGAAGAAGGCCTCCAGCGCACTGGGAGAATTCTTTGTAGAAGACTTATGGAAAGAATTGGGCAAGAAGTCCTTGAGGGAAAAGACCTAGGGAGATGGTGATCTCAACCCTTTGAAGGAGATAACTATACTAATGAGGTAAGAGTTCTATTCAAATAAGGGAGAATATGATTGCATTTCTTTTTTAACCACTAAATTATACTGTTGAGCCCTCTAGGTGGGAGAATAGATAGAGAGTGGGGCTTCAAGCCAGGAAGATTTTAGTTCAAATCTGACCTCAGACTCTTCCTTACTGTATGACCTTGGACAAGTTATTTAACATCTGCTTGCCTCAGTTTCTTCATCTGTAAAGTGGGGATAATAATAGTACCTATCTCCTAGGGTTGTTGTGAGGGTCAAATGAAGTGGCATGTATAAAGTGATTAGCATGGTACCTGATACATGGTGAGTGCTGTATAAAGTTAGTTACTATGATGATGTCAGCTGAAAATTCTGGATCTTTTTCATATGAATTATCGTCTTGTCTTTTGAATTCATATGATTGATTTTTTTAATATAAATGCAGGAATTTGCAATTTTCCTTGTTAAATTTCATCTTAGAAGCAATATTAGCTAGCATTTATATAGTACCTACTATGTGCTAAACACTTTACAAATATTATCTCATTTTATGTTTATAATAATCCTGGGATGAAGGTGCTACTATTATCCCCACTTTACAGATGAAGAAACTGAGATAACTAGAAGCCAAGCAACTTGCCCAGGGTTACACAGTTAATAAGTGTGTGAGATTGGATATGAATTCACAGCATCCTGGCTCCAAGTCCACTGATTCTACCTCACTTAATTTCTACCCAAGACTGAATGGATTTGAGGCAATTTAAAATCTCCATTCTACCACTTAATACATTCAACATCCTTGCCAGATTTGAGCCATTTGCAGATTTGACAAGCACACCTTTAATGTCTTCTTCACCCATTACATTATGGAACAGAGCATGACCAAGAACAGAATCCTGCATCCTGACACTAGAGACCTTTTCCCAGGTAATAGCAACCCCCTAACCAACAATTTCTGGAGCTGGTCGTTCCCCTGGCTGTAAATGTATCTAATTAAGCAATCAGCCACATTCCCCAATTTTATGTATAAGAAGTTTTCAGATGCTCTGATGAAATCAAAACTTCCTATGATTACAACATCCTTCTAATCTGCCAACAGACTGACATTATTAAAAAAAGAAATGAATCTAGTCAGATGTTTGGCATGATATTAAGAAAAAACATCTGGATGATTGACTGCATCTTAAAACTTGTCATTTAAAAATAGAGCTAAAGTTATTTTTGAAGCCTCTATTAAAGGGATAAACCATAGCATGGGGGAAAGATTTAGAAATTCTGTCCCTCATCACCTATGGTCTGGAGTCATATGGTCACCATTAGAGCAGCCTCCTAATTGAGTTCCCTCCCTCCAGTCTCTTCCCACTCCAATTCATGCTCACACAGCTGCCGAGTTGGTAAATACCAACTAGAGCATACCACGAGAGACCAGGTGTCTCTTTTCCTCCAGTTTCAGCGGCTTCCTGTTGCCTCTAAGATAGAATGGAAACAGCTTTGGATCTAGCTTGTCTTCTCAGGTTACTGCTATGTTACTCTCCAACCTCCATAGAGTAATATGAAGTAAATGCCTTTTTATTTTATGACTCATCTATTGATAAGATGGGCATGATGATATAGGGCAAAGGAACATGATGGAGAGTCTAGTAGGGAGGGAGGAATGGTCAGCTAGGTGGTGCAGTGGATACAGTCCTAGACCTGGAATCAGCAAGACCTGAGTTCAAATTTGACCACAGACACTTACTAATTTTATGACCTGGGTGAGTCATTTAATAACCATTTGCCTCAGTTTCCTCAACTATAAAATGGAGATAATGATATCACCTACCTCTCAGGGTTGTTGTGAGAGCAAATAAAATATCATTTGCAAAATGCTTAGTATATAGTTGGTGTTATATAAATGCTTATTTCTTCCTTTCCCTTTATTGTTGTGTTCAAGGATAATTAAATTTAAGATTTTTTTTTTCCAAATCGATGTTAGGAGTTCCCAGGGAGGAACTTCTTCTACCAATGGCAAACTGCCACCATCTCTGCAGTTTGTAGTATTACAGAGAGTTGCCTAAGGGAAGGGAATCTAGTTTTATAAAGCCACCCTGTTGCCAGGATCATGCTTGAACTTAGCTCTTTCTGCTTCCTAGGCAGACTGTCCAGCTACTACAGAAAGTTGCCTCACAAGGAAATTTTTTGGGGTGAAAGAGGTAGCAGGGTGGTGTGTCATGGAAGGTGCACTGGGCTTGAAGACAAGAGATTGTGTTCTAGTTTCCACTACTGGATACAGAGTCAAAAATGAGATAGATCCTGCCCTTGGGGAGTTTACATTCCAATGAGAGTTTGAAAGAACAAACGAAGGAATGAATGAATGAATGAATTTGATAAGCACTGAGATACATGTAGGGGATAAAAATACAAGTAGGCAAGGTGTTACCTTCAAGAAACTTACATTCTTATGGGAGAAAAACCAATAACAGAAAGTTGGAAGTGAGGAATATGGGGGAGGGAGATGGTTTGGAAATAGCTAGAAATAGCTGGATAGATAGCCAGGAAGTACCTTGTAAAGCTCACCTCTGAGAGCCCAGAATCGCAGGTTCTGATGGGAGGGAGAATGTGTGAGCATAGGAGGAGACCGGTGGTTTGGAAATGTGCCCCAGGTGGCACAGCATCAGTAGGCAGATAACTCAGATGGTAAATACAAGGGAATTCGAGGCAGGGGTGGCAGGGCCAACAGAACTTTAACCTTTTCAATGCTTTCCAGAAGATCTAGACTCTCATTATATGTATAAGGCTATTGTGATACTTCTCAGAATTCTGTAACTGCAGATGTCTTTCCTCATTCTTGGTAATGCCAATGAATGAACATTGCATGCTACAGAACTCCCTGTGCATTCACACATTTATGTGAAGTTAGTAAGGCCTTGTCAAGATCTTTATTCCCCTTTTCCTACAAAAGCTGCCTGGGGGAAGAAACAAAGACACAAACACTTCTTTGATTCCTCACTTGACCTGAGGTCACTCTCCTGGCGCTTGACAAATAATTGGCTTTGCACCCAAGACGTCTCAGTGATTGTCCCTTGCTTTTCACACTCAGCATTAAAAGAAGATCTGCCGTTCTTTGTCCAATAATAACTTCAGAGATAAGTATTAATCAGAGTCCAGCTGGGTCCTGGGACCTGGAGTCATCGATAAAGCCTCTTCTTCCTTCTTGCCGCTCTGTTGGGTGAATCAAGGAATTCTGTGTTCCTAGACTTTCATTTAATCAAATCCAGGGATAGCCCCGTCATCTGTTTGCTCAGTTTCCTCAACAGTAAAATGAGAATAATAATAACACCTACCTCGTTGTTGTGAGGATTGAATGATATAATAATTGTAGAGTGTTCAGCACTGGTACAAGGTAGTTGCTATGATAGGTGGTAGTAGTAGTAGTGGTGGTAGTAGTAGTAATAGTAGTGATAGTGGTAGTAGTAGTAGTAGAAGTAGTAGTGGTAGTAGTAGTAATCAAAGTAGTAGTGGCAGTAGTAGTAGTGGTGTAGTACAGTGCTTGGTCCAGAATAGGTACTATATAAATATTTGTTACTGCTAGTAGTAGTAGTAGTAGTAGTAGTAGTAGTAGTAGTAGTAGTAGTAGTAGTTGTAGTAGTAGTAGTAGTAGTAGTAGTAGTAGTGGTAGTAGCAATAGTACTGCTAGTGGTAGTGGTAGTAAAACACTTAGCACAAGGCCTGGCACAAAGTAAACTTTACATAGATGTTAGTTATCATATTGGTAATAATAATAATTATTATTTTTAAAGTGCTTAGCGTAGTACCTGGCAAATATGTAGTAGGTGCTTAATAAATGCTTGTTCCCTCCCTCCCCTTCCCTTTATTCTTACCCTACTCAATCCAATAGTATTCGAAGATCCCAAAGTGTAGTTCTCAGAGCAGAGGTAGCAGCTAACGCCTTGTTCTCCATGAATCATCATTCCGGATTCCCAGAAAAGGAGGAAGCATCTCTATCAGGCTTCTAAGATAGAATTCTTACACAAAAAGGAAAGTTTGAGGCGGCCACATCATGGAAAATCCCTCCCCCATATTCCTCACTTCCAACTTTCTGTTATTGGTTTTTCTCCCATAAGAATAAGAAGGCCCCATTCCTGTCTCTAAGCAGCTCTAAAGACTACCACTGGACATTGTGAGTCTTGTGTGTGGTTTTCTTTTTCTGGAGTGTGGATGCTGACATATAATTACTTGTTTGGAGAGGCATTTACACCGTATGAAGGAATTGAAATGCCAGGGAGAAACTGATCCAGGTTTTATGTATTTTTGAAATTCGTGGAACCCAATGAGGCCACCCTTGGTTCAAGTGATTCAGGGAGTAGCTCTGGTTTAGCAGGAGGGTGAGTTAGGACCCAGTTAAGGCCTATAGAGTAGATACCGCAAGTGGATAAATGTTCTGAGTCAGAGTTGAGGAGGAGGTGCATTCCAGGTAATGGTTACAAATTCACACAAGTGAGAGATACAATGTGTACAATGCTAAGATTGAAACAGAGCAGCGGATAGAGAACACAGGACCTGGAGTCAGAACAACTTGAGTTCAAATCCAACCTGAGACACTCACTAACTGTATGACCCTGGGCAAGTCACTTCACCCTGTTTGCCTCAGTTTCCTCATCTATAAAATGCGCTGGTGAAAGAAACAGCAAACTACTTTAGTATCTTTGCCAAGAAAACTCAAAATGGTGTCACAAAGAGTCAGACAGACAGACAGACAACAAGAACAAGACAGACATTGGACTAAGCACTAAGGATGGTTAATAAAAAGAAAACCAGTCCTTGTCCTCAAGAATCTTACAATTTAATGGGGTTGGGGTGGGGATGGGGTTGGTTGTTGTCCTTCATGCTTGAAGAGGACCAAAATGACATCACTGTGTCAGGGTCAATGTGCAGTGTGTCTGACTGTGACTGATCAGACCAATAGGAGCTAGGAAGGCTCTGCCACAATGGGGGGGGGGGGGGAAACACGCAAAAGGGGAGAGGAAAAGGGAAGGGGAATAAGGGAGAATACCACCAGGGAGTACTGGATATAGGGGCATCTTTTTTTCTGTGGAGTTGAAACCAGAAAGACCAGTGAGTCAGAAAGTCCAGTTCCTACCCTCTAAAAGGGAAGGCATTGAGAGGAGCTACTCCCCTCCAGTCTTCCAATCAGAGGCTAAGGGAGGTAGTAGTGTCAGTCATGGCTTGAGTTAACTGGCATGGCGATGAAATGAAAGGTTATGAGTGTGTGGGTGAGAAACCTCACTTACCCAAATCAAAGGAATGTAGAAGAGAACTTTGAGCAGACAGGAGTTTTATTCTTAAAAAAAAATACATACGCTGGGGCGGGGAGAGACATCTCCCCGCCACATGTCCGAAGAAAGAAGAAAGAGAGAGAGAGAGAGCACCTCCAGGTGCCCTTTTTTTAAAACCCTGAGAGTCATAAAAAGTCATAAAAAGTACATTCTTTTAAGTTCTATTGGAAGAGAGAGAGGGTATGGATTCCACGTAGGTAAAGTCAGAGGGTCTCTGACTTCTCATTGGAGGAGGGGCACTTAACCTAGGAGGGATTTCTTTTTTTGTGGGGTTGAGACCAGGCAGAGCAGCAGATTCAGAGTGGATTGGGACTGTGCCTGAGATAGTAGAATGAGGCTAATTTCGGATGGTCAAGTAGGAGAATGTCAAATCAGCACAGATTAAGAAATGGAATCAGAGAGAAGGCTAAGCCAACCCTGCAGAGTCCAAGGCCATGTAGAATCTAGGGTTGCTATTGACAACGGTAAGGGCCAGTGTGATCCTTAGAGCTCTCTCACCCAAGGTGATTCAGGGCAAGCTGAAGGTTTGAAAATTCTTAAATGTCCATGGAAATGGGAGTGCCTCCTGTAGGAATTCTTATCTCCCTGGGTATTGACCAGTAGGTTTTGGAGTTCTGGAAAGAACTATCTATGGAGAACTTTAAAAATTTGATTAGAGATCTGTGTGTGCACTTCTGGAGTTGTATTTCTGAATTTGTATATAGTGTCTTTTCCTTGTGAATTAACCATAGAGAATGTACCTATGTGGCTAGGAATGTGGTAGCAGTGGGAGAAGGGGAATGGGGAAGATTCCAGAATTAGGCATGTAGTCCCAATGGCAGAGGTGGAAGAGGGAAAAGGAAATAGGGATTGGGTATAACATGCATTTGGATATAGGAAGCCAAGCATGCTCAGGGTCAAGCGGTCTTGTTGCCTTGAAATGAATTTTAGACAGCAGGGAAGTTTAGAAATGGGTAAAGGATGATTAGGGCAAGGTCTCTTGGAGAGGTTCCAAGGAGGATTTGGAATTCTGTGCTAGGATTTGTCCTAGAGCTCCAAAAGAAGCTACAGCAGGTGAGAAAAGTATCTAACTTAAGAGATTTCGAATTCAACCTTGAGAAATGCTATCCCTAAAACATGGTTGAATGAATGAGTGGAGCGAATAAATGGATGAAAAAACTTTGATTAGGTACTAAATTATGTGCCAGGCACTGTGCTGAAGATACAGAAATGAAAAGAGAGAGCCTCTGCCCTTAGGGAAATCTCCTCCAGAGAAAGGAATTTTGGTCAGGGAAGTCACAGGGGTGGGGAGTGGATGCTTAGGAAAGTCAGCTGACAAGCCCTTTCCAAACTTAATACTACTTCAGAGCAAGAGGTAGAAAGTGGGAGTGGAGGGGTTGGAAGGGAGTCCGTGAGCTTTTTCAGGCAGGATGTCTAGATGGGTGACTGTGAAGATGATGGGTGGTTGTGAAGATGAAGCATGGTCTGGAGTCAGCTAGACATAGTTCTCAAAATGGACTAGTTCGTATTCATTGGGTCACCAATCAAGATTGCTGGTCCTCGGGGCGAGAGTCCAAAGATGACTAGATTAACTTTCTCAGAGACTGGAGGTGTGGATACTGCAATGGAAAGACTAACCTATACCTTAAAATGAATCCTTAATACAAAATACCCAACAAGTGGCCATCTAGACTCTGCTTGAGGGCCTCCTCTGGATGGGAAACACTATCTCTGGAGGCAGCCCATTCGATTTTTATGAATTGCTTTAATCATTAGAATTTCCAATCTAGCCGCCTTTCCACTATACCAAATGGCCAGCCTTAAAGTGAAATCACTTTATGAGAAATGCAAAGAATGGCTAATTCAGACTTGGCCTCCATAGCAGGATGTGCAACTGAAATGTTTGCTTATATGAGCCCCTCTCTCTTCTTTTTTGTACTTCTGGTTTTATCTACCAGAGTAAGGATGGAAGAGAGTGCATCCTCTACTTTTTAACTTAAAACCTCCTATTCTTTCTTCTTATTCCTTGTCTTCTTGTTACTCATTTATTCCTCCTATGGGAATATGCAGTGTCTACTATTTAGAGCAGTATTGAATATTTCTAATGGCACAATCCCATTAAAAATAAAGAAAAAAAAAGACAAAATAGAATTGTCCTACTTGTAATCTCTTTTCAGAGTAGTCTTTGTTTCTGGAGCAGTCAAGAAATGAAATTACTGATTTCAATTCTCCCGTGGTGTGAAGGGGTTAAATTCAATGGTATAGAGTTGCTTGAGGCAAAGATATTATAAACCAGGTGTGTGTGTGTGTGTGTGTGTGTGTGTGTGTGTGTGTGTGAGAGAGAGAGAGAGAGAGAGAGAGAGAGAGAGAGAGAGAGAGAGAGAGAGAGAGAGGAATGGGCATGGCAGAAGTTGTCTCAACACATAACCTCAACAGGTTAAAAAGTTTTAGCTCCACAGTACCAGTCCAAGCTTGATTCCTGAATTGCTCAGTGTCGGAGAGAAAACAGTATGCGAATGGTCAGAAAATGACCGGCAGAGGGCGCTAGGGTGGCACAGAAATGGAAACATTTAAAACTGATGAAGTCTAGGATAAAACTCAGGTGTAAAGGAAAATGTGAGCCTGTTCTGTTCCACTTGGAAGAACGAATCTAGTGATTCCATCAACTGAATACAAACCCAGCAAGGTTTCAGTTACTTTAAGCAAGTCATGACAAGGATTTTAGCTACTGCCTGCAAGATACCAAATGTTGGTTAAGACAAGATTGAGAGAGGCTGGGCAGATATTTGCACGAGAATTAAGGTTTTACTGGCCTGTTAGAGACCTGTGGAGCATGTGTTGTTGTAACGGGGTGGGAGTTGGGATGGAAAGAACTCTCGGCCCAGTGTCAGATAGAAAACATTAAGTTCCTATTGTTGCTGTGCACTTTACCAAGCGCTACGGATACAGAAAGACACAAAAAGAGGCAGAAGACAGTCCCTGCCCTCAAAGAGCTTCCAACTTCATGGGGGAGACAATATGCAAGCAAATATATACAAAGCAAACTACGTGCAAGATAAATAGGAAGCAAATAACGGAGGGAAGGCAAAGGAGTTGAGAGCTGCTCGGAAGACTTCCTGCAGCTAGCAACGTAAGCTTAGACAAGTTACCGCGTTTCTCTGGGCCTCGGTTTCCACAACTCTAATGTAAAAGGCTTGAGACAGACGGTCTCTCAGGTTCCTTCCAGTCCTAATATCCTCAGATGACTGAAGTCATCCATGGGCTTCTAAGTGGTACTATTATTCCGGAGCCCGGGGCATACCTAACTATATCCAGGCTGGGGCAGCTTCCTCTCCCTAACTCATGCTATGTCCGCTATTGCCGAAGCTTTTTGCTTTCCATACAAAATCTGGTCAAGTTTCTAGGTTTCCCCCCAGGGGAATGGGCTTCTATGTTCTCCCCCTCCACCCCCAATGAGATAGTTATATCTAGCCGTATAGATAGTGGAAGGGATAGCAGAAGGATTTTAAAAGATAAACCAATGCAAGTAGCGTCTGTATTCTCATTTTTTCGAAGTTTCCCCAAGGCAGGTGAAAGCAAAGGCTACTTTCATGCGGCCAGCCTTCCACAACAAGGGGTTGGACTTTCTATACACACACACACACACTTACTATATATATACTATATATATATATATATATATATATATATATATATATATATATGTATGTATGTATATTTAATTTGTACAGCTATTGAGAACCAGGATTTCTGAATTGCTGTTTTCCAAGTCTTTTTTCTCAGTACCGTCGATGGCTTTACTCCTGTCTCCACCTCAGACTCCGAGGAGTAGGGGAGCAAAAGGGAGTGAGGGGAAGAAGGAACAGAGGGAGAGAGAGGGAGAGGGAGAGGGAAGAGAGGGAGAGGGAGGGAGATGTATATCTAGCACTTAAGTCTCCTGGATGCAATGCTCCTGGGTGGCATGGGTTGGGGGAGGGACGAGGGGAAGGGAGGGCTGAAGGAAGGGGGAGAGGCAGAGGCAGCCACGATGGATGAGGTAAGGCTGGCCACCGCAGTGGTACACACGGATTCTGCGCCAAACCGCCTCCTCCTCTTCTACAGCTCCAGCAGGGGCTCTGAGGGGTAGTGGCGGCTGCCTTCGCTAGGCAAACCCCATCCCGGGTGGGCGCAGCTGCACCCGCCCGACCCCCTTTTGGGACGGGATACAACCACCTGCAGCACCCTCCCTCCTCCCTCCCTCCCTGCTTCCCGTGGCCCGGTCTGGACAGCTCAAGGCTAAGCATCTCCCAAGTTGACCTGCTCCCTATTCAGCTGCACTTCTCCCAGTTTAAGGGTGATACTGTGATCACTAATGCCGTGCGCCTGGCCACTCCCTAAAGCCCCAAGCCTTCCTTTTCTCAGCTCACAGCCTTGACCCGGCCCACCTCGGACTATCTGGCGGCTCGCTGGACACCCTCCAGTGCCCTTGGGACACACCCCTCTTCTCCTAGGCGCCAGCCAGTAGTACCAATTCACGGGACTCAAGGCTCTTCTGTCTGACATCCCCTCCTTGGCCCTGTGCCCCTTTCTCCAGTCACAAGCACTTCCAACCTGATCCCCAGAGCCAAGAGGGAAGGGGTCTTGGAGTGCATGTGCGTGTGTGTGTGCGTGCGTGTGTGTGTGTGTGAGGGCGTGTTGGTGAGTATTCGCGAGGGGAGAGAGCGCAGGAGGGAGGGAGGAAGGGAATTAGACCCTCTCTCCCCATCTTCTGGGCAGTGATCACTGCGCCCCCAAGCAGGGGACAGCAAGCTCCCGGGCCGCGGCTCCGCCCTCCCCTCCTCCCCCCCAATTTTCCCCGCCCCGCAGGCCCCGCCTGCGCGTTGCCTGGGGAACCGCGGATCCCCGCAGCTGCAAAAAAGAAACGGTAGGAGCGTGCGGCCGGCCGCTGTTGCTACTGCTTCTCCTGCTCAAGCCGCTCCTACCTTGAGCCCCGGCGGCAGCGCCCCAGCCCCGGCCCGATCCCGGTCCTACAGCGCCCTCCACGCGCCCTCCGCGCGCCTTCGAGCTTCCTTCCCAAACCCCGAGCTCCTCTCCGGGCCATGCTGCCCAGCCGGCGCCCCCGCCGCCGCCGCCTCCTACCCCCCTTGCCGACTGCCCCGCTTCCCGTCGGCAGGCCGCTGCTGCCGGGGCTTCTGCTGCTGCTGCTGAGTCCAGGGCCGTCCCGGTCCCTCCCGGTCACCCCGGCCGTGCCCTTCCCGGACCCCTGCGCGCTGCAGCCCTGCAGGAACAACGGCACCTGCTCCCCAAGCGCGAGCGCGAGCCCCGGCCCCGGGCAGCAGCAGCCCGACGTCCAGGAGCCCCCCGACCTGGGCTACAGCTGCACCTGCCCCGCCGGAGTTACGGGCAGCAACTGCCAGGTGAGGGGCTGGGGAGGGTCCGGAGCGGGGCGCGCCGAGCCTGAGCCGCGGCGGCCGGGACAGGAGCATCCTCTCCCGGGCTTTCCCTCCCCTCAGTCTCTCTCTTCCTGTGTTTCTCCCTGCATCCTTCACCTGACTCCTTGCTGCCGGCATGCCCGTGCCCCTGCAGCTGGGGCTGCTTCTTGCTTCATTTTCACTCGCCACTCCCTCCATCTTTCTGGGGCATGTGGCTATCTATCTCTGTGAGTGCTGTGTGCTCCTCGGTAGCCCATCTCACCCCCTTCCCTTGCCCTCGCCATCCACGACCACCACGGCTGGCTCCCACTCCTTCCCTGGGTTTTCTTCCCTCCCCCAGCCTGGGCATATTCACAGCCTCGCTGTGCAGCTCTCATAGCTCCATCTCTCTGGCTTTCCTGGGGAATGCTTTCTGTCCCCCAGGATGTAACGTCCATGCCTTCATTCACTTCCACTTAGTTCTGTTGTATGCATTACTTCCTGCAGCCTGCCTGTCTCTGTCTTCTGGACATGCATTTCCCTAGTCTGTCTCCTTCGATCCTTCCGTGTCAGCCAAACAGAGCTCATTTATTCCCCTAGTTGGTAGGGGTTAGGAGGCCAAGAGCAAGATGGCTCAGGCGGTGGTCGGGTGCTGCTGCGCTTCAGGCCTTATAGACTTACCAAGGTTGCCAGCTTTTTTTTTTTTTTTGTTCTCATTAAATATTTAAGGTGGATGTTGTTACCCAAAGGAGTCATGCTCATCCTTCCTTGAGAGTGGGTTTTTTCTTTTTTCTTTCCCTTCCCGGGCTGTGCTGTCCTTGTTGGGCTGTTTGCTAAGGTTGAGAGAACTTTGCTTCCCCTTCAGGGATGAGCTAAAAATGCAAACCGTGCGTTTCAAATGCGAGGAGCAGGAGCCGGTGTCTTAGGCGAATCTGAGACTTTGATTTCTCTCTGGAGTTAATTGTCATTTCAGAAAAATAAATGGGTAGCATTTATTGGAAGGCAAACGCAATGAATGTCATGTTGGTGTTAACGTGCATTAGATGAATCTAACATATATAGGCAGTTATAAGTATATATATGTATATGTATGTATATACTGAGTATGTATCAGTCGCTTTTTATTTTTTGGAATTGGGAAGCCACAATAAAATGTATCAACTAATGAAGTATTAATCAAAGCAAATGTTCTCGGCTGGTATTCAGTCAAGAGGGTCGAATGGAGCTTTCTGATGGTAATCAGTGGATTTAGGTTCTGGGAAAATCTGTTAGAAAATACCATATACACAAAGACCAAAACGTCAGCCGCAGCCAAATTAGCTTTGGTTTGTATCCATATACATTGCAAAAAAGAAATTCAGTGCCTGGACTCTGACTAGTTAGTAGAGAAACCCTAAGCCACCAGCAAGGGTAGGAAAATGAATCTGATGCCCTTGAGAAAAGAGGCTGTTCTGTGATCATAGGATTCATTTAAACTAATTAGATGTGAACTATCCTCGGGCTCCTATTGAAAAATCCAAGGACATAATCTTTCCACATTGCATGTAGACCTGAAGAGAGTTGCTCATATGAATTTAATTAATGAAAGACTTTTGATGGGAACTGCTAGGAAAATGATCAAACCAGTTCTCTCTCTCTTTCTCTCTCTCCCTCCCTCTCTCTCTCTCTCTCTCTCTCTCTCTCTCTCTCTCTCTCTCTCTCTCTCTCTGTGTATGTGTGTGTGTGTGTGTGTGTAGACTTCTCCCATCCCCATTTTCTCAAGAGGGAGGAGGTCACATGAAATAAACAGGGGCTCAAATTGATGCACCTTGATGGATGATGCTTAGTTTTATTTAGAAGTTCCTTTTTAGGGCAACTGTCAACAGGAAGGTAATTTGTTTCAAGGTTGTAGTTTTCCCTCTGTTCATGGAACTGTAATTCCAGTGGAAAGGACATATGGCTATCTACTAGGTTTTGGTTGTAACTATTACCTGTCTTTTGGATGCCTAATCATCAGAACACAACTCTCACCTCCTACTTCTGGAAAATTTAAGAGAACCACATATAGAGGGAATCTGTCAAAATGAGATTAAATGGATTTAGGGTTAATTTCAACTGCTTTGCCACTTAATGACAGGAAAGTGGAGAAGTGCAGCTGTTCAGTTGTTTTCGTGTTTTTCTGTGGGAAAGGCAAAGTTATTGTACATTTTTCAGGGGCTGTGTTCAACCCATAAAAGACATCAGTTGATTCCTCCCTGGTGGGGCAAGGGTACTCAGTGGAGTGAGAGGGTGGGGCAGCTCTGGAGCATGAGTGAAAGAAGATAAATGGGGCATGTGTGCCTCAGCTCAAGTCAAAGGGTACTACTGGATGGGGAGATATTTAACACAAATTTCAGGGTTTTTTTTAAATAAGTTTCATTTAATTTCTTTGGAAGCCTGATTGATCATGACTTTTTTGGTGTGTTTCCTAAACTTATGTAATAATCATTATGGCTTTGGGTGACTTTTTAAAACAGGTATTTGTTGAGGTTTGGGAAAAGGGGATCTTGTCTGTGATTTCAGCCTATGGGCTTCCACTGATGCAATTGAGCAGTTCAACTGCAATTCATAGCCTCAGGGAATTGCCTGGGGGCACTGAGAAGTTAAGCTACTTGACTGTGGTCCATTAGCTACTGGGATCAGTGGTTTGACTTGAATCCAGGGCTTACTACTTTCTAGCCATGACCAGTGAAGGAGCACAAATGTTCTGATTAGGTCTAAAATGATGGTTTAAGATAGAATTAATCTAGATTAAGATATCCATAGATTATACATGATGTCCAAGGATCTTTAGCTCCAAAATATCTCTGACCTATGATGTCATATTTTAGTTATAGAAAGATTTGGGGCAACATTGGGGAAAAGGAACTTGAAATGGAAGGCTATATGAAGGTATTTAGGAGTTGAATTCAAGAGAAAAGCTTGGGAATTGCAATTTTAACAGGTTTTTTTTTTGTTGTTGTAGATTTGGAATTTGGCTTTTACTTCATTACCAAAAAGATTTTATTGAGGTTATCTAGATACTAATTACTCATAAATACTCAGTTTTTGATTGTTTAAATTATTTCAGGTTTTATGCTTATTACAGTAAGATCCTCCCTACCCTCCCCTCTCCTCCCCTCTCCTTCCCTCTCCTCCCCTCTCCTCCCCTTCCTCCCCTTCCAGTTGTAGGTCTGCCTATTTCCCCCTCCTACTCCATGATCTCCATTTCACTCCAGTATCACATATAAAATCTTCTGTTTGGGGGCGGCTAGGTGGTACAGTGAGTAGAGCACCAGCCCTGGAGTCAGGAGGACCTGAGTTCAAATCCAGCCGCAGACACTTGACACACTTACTAGCCGTGTGACCCTGGGCAAGTCACTTAACCCCAATTGCCTTCCAAAAGGCAAAAAAAAAAAAAATCTTCTGTTTGGCATTTAAAGCCTTTAGCAACCTGGTCCCTTCCTACCTTTCAAATCTTCACTTGACTCCTTTACAGCATATGCTCTCTCTATGTGGGTCCACTTGCTGTTCCTTGCACAGGACCATCTTACTGCCCTTCTTCCTGCATTTTTCATTGACTATTCTCTAGCCCTGGAATGCTTTCATTCTTCCCTTCTGCCTCTTCCATTCCTTTGCTTCCTTGGGGACTGAGATCAAATGCTACCTTCTGTAGGAGGCATTTCCTGGTCCCCTCCTTAGCTGCTAAAGCTGTCCCCTCTAAGGCTACCTTTTCCCTACTCGCTCTATATCTTCTATTTACTTGGGTGTTTTCTCCCATATTAGAATGTAAGCTCCTCTAGGGCAGGTATTGTGTTTTCCTCTTTGTACCCTCAGTGTTTGGAATAGTTCCCGGAATACGGTAAGTGCTTAATAAATACTCATTGACTGAATGATTGGCAGACTAATGCAAATAAGGAAAGAGAATATTAGCCATTGATAGGGCATGTAGTTGCTGAAATAGGGCTTAAACTCCTAGTGCCAAATCATCCAATAAATGTTTATCAGTGTTTGAAGAGCACTTCTTAAATGGAAACAATATGACTGGAAAGGCAAGTGATAGTACTACTAATAACGGTATCTTACATGTGCGCAGCCTGTACTATCACCATGACCTCGTAACTGGTCCCTCTGCTTCAAGCTTCTCCCCTCTCTAGTGCATACTCCGTATAGCTGCACAAGAGGTTTACCTGAATGTCAGGTCTGACGATAGTGCTCTTTGAACTCACACTTTCTTGGCTTCCTGTTGCCTCTACGATCATATATATACTTCTCTGTTTAGCTTTTAAAGACCTTCACAACCCAGCTCCAACACACCTTTAAATTAAAGTTGCTTTTTCCATGAACAAAAATCTATTTTCTCTCTCTCCCTCCTCTTCCTCCCAACCTTGAAAAAGAAAGAAAAATAAAACTCTTGTAAGAGACAAACATAGTCAAGGCAAAGACATTTATTTTCACAATGGATGGGTCCATAAAATATACATCTCAGTCTGCATCTTGAGTCCGCGACTCTTGTCAGGCAATGGGGAACAAATTTCTTCATGAGCCCTCTGGAATTGTGGTTGATCACCACCCCAATTTAGCAGTCTAACCCTGTTATACATTACACCCCTTCTGAAACATTAAAGGTCCAGTTAAACCACCCTCATGGCTGTTCTTCGCAAATGTCGCCCCATTTATTGACTTGCCAGTTTTGGCCTGTGTCCTCCATGCCCATAATGTACTCACCACCACTTCTTACACATCTTTTCTTCAAAATTCTATCTGAGCTGCCTTTTCTGTGTAAAGTCTCTCATGTTCCTGTCACCCCAAATTTGCTAGTGCCTTCTTTCCTCCCCACTACTGTAAAAAAATTTGTGTATTAGGGAGGCAATGTGACATAGTGGATGGAGAGGGGAAGCTCAGAGCCAGGAAGACCTTGTGTCCAGGCCCAACCTAGACACCTCCTGGTTCTGTGACTCAGGACTCGGTCATTGAACTTGCTGCTTACTCTAGGTAACTCTCAGAGACTATTAGTGTGCTGACCTGTACAGTGCTGGGGAGGAAGATTTTTCTATTAATTAACAAGCAGGACTAGTTCCTATCTCACTATAGATTTTGCACACACTTATTGGTGTGTGTATGTGTGTGTGTGTAATATAGTCTTTAGCATTAGAATATAAGCTTCTTGAGGGAAGAGATTGTTTTGTTTTTGTCTTTTTATCTCTAGCAGGTAGTTCCTGACTCTTAGTAAGAGTTTAATAAATGCTTTTTCTAGATTTATGCTTTCTCAAAAATTGTCATATGATCCTCACAACAATCTTGTGAACTGTTTGGGGAAGGTATTAATAACAGCATTTTTCAGGTGAGAAAACTGAGGCCTAGAGAAGGGAAATTTTCCAAGGTACAGGAAGCACTATGATAGAGCATCAGACTAGGAAAAAAGCAGGATATGGGTTTAGAGGATGCAGGCTTGAACACTTGTCTTGCAACAGTAAACTGGTTGTGAGAGTTTGGGCAAGTTGGTCCTCTGTTCTGGGCCTTAGTTTCCTCATGTGTAAAATGAACAGTATTGGGTATATGATTTATTATTCCTTCCTTCTTTCTTTCTTTGTTTCTTTCTTTCTTCTTCTTTCTTCCTTTCTTTCTTCCTTCCTTCCTTCTTTTCTTCCTCTCTCTCTCTCCCCCCCTCTCCCTCTCTCCCCCTCTCCCTCCCCTTCTTTCCCTCTCTCCTTCTTCCTCTCCCTCCCTCCCTACCTCCCTCTCTCTCTCTCTCTCTCTCTCTCTTTCTCCCTCCCTTTCTCCCTTCCTCCCTTCCTTTCTCCCTTCCTCCCTTCCTTTCTTTCCAATTAGGGTTAAGTGACTTGCCCAGGGTCACACAGCTAGTAAGTGTCAAGTGTCTGAGGCTATATTTGAACTCGGGTCCTTCTGATTTCAGGGCTGGTACTCTATCCACTGTGCCACCTAACTGCCCTGGACTTTATGATTTCAAGACCTGTCCAGCTCTAAATCTTATAAGTATAGTACTTAAAAAGATGTGTTATATTTGAAACAAGTATTAAGTTAACAAACCTTTTGTGTTAATGGGACAGAATTATTAGTTACAACTGTTTTAATGCACTTAAAAAAAAGTTAACGGGTTACGTTGTCTGTGAAAAGCCAAAGCTTTGGCTGTGGGGTCAGGATGACCTGGGGTTCCCTCTTGTCACTAATACATAATGTCTATGTGATTTAAGGCAACTCGTACACAGTAAATGGTTACTAAATGCTTTTTGATTGCTTGAACTCACTAAAGATTATATATTATAGACAAGTTGCCAGTCTGCCCAGAAGGAGAGAGTTTACGCACCAGAAGTTCCTTTTATGATGGAATCACAGGTCTGGACCAAAATCAAAATGTAGCATGTAACTGATCAAAAGGTGGAAGACAAAAGACTAATTTGTAAAGATGTATACAGGAAGGGAATGTATTGGAAAGAGTTGGGGAACCTCAGTTCTAGGTTCTTGTTAGCCAATAGCTAGTGTGATGCAAAGCAAAGCATTTAACATTTCTTTTTTTTTAAAGTTTATTTTAGTTTTCATCATTCATTTCCACGAGATTTTGAGTTACAGATTTTTCCCCCATCTTTCCCCTACCCACCGCCCCAAAACAGCCATTCCAGTGTATCCTCCCCTCCCCCAATCTATTCTCTCCTATATCTTCCCCCCTTACCCCTCTGACTTTTTGGTAGGGCAGGATGGATAGCATTTAACATTTCTGAACGTCGTCAGTAAAATGAAGGGCCCAGATTTGATAATCCCTAAATTTCTTTCCAACTGACTTATAAAGGCACAGTAGGCATATCTTTTTTTGATATGAAAACCAGGGCTACTACCCCCAGGTTTGCAATTAAGGTTCTTAGCTGGAAGTATTTTTGTGATTAAAAAATTAAATTTTTGCCAAAGAAAAAAGACCAAGCATTCCTGATATTTTGGCCAACCCACTTCAGCTTTTATATTTCCTGTTGAATGTGACTGTTTCCTCTTAGCTCCTTTTTGAGGATGCAGTTGCTGGGAGGGAGGGGAGCACTAACTGTTATATTGCAAAGTACAGAAACTCTCAAACTTGATGGACCTATATAACAAAGCTATGAATTATTTAAATCTGTATTATGTTGTTTGTAAAATTGTTTTTATCTTAATGAAACATTTTGCTGCCAAACATTCAAGTATCGATAGAGACACTTGTTTTGTTTTTCATTAATTTCTACAGGGATGTTATGCTTTGGGATAACAATGAAAATGGGTGATTTTTTTTTTACCAGAAGAAGAAGGGGACTATCTGTACAACTGCTATTTATGTGGTTTAATTTTACCCAGGAAACTGATTTCAAGCTTCTCCTCCTCCCCCTCCCCCTTGTCCTCCTCCTCCTCTTCCTCTTCTCTTCCTCCTCCTCCTTTTCCTCCTCTTTTCTTCTTTCTTCTCCTCCCCCTCTTCCTCCTTCTCTTCCTCCTTCTCCTCCTCCTCCTCTTCTTTTCCTTCTTTCCTCCTCCTCTTCCTCCTCCTCCTCTTCTTCCTTTTCCTCCTCTTCCTCCTTTTCCTCCTCCTCCTCCTCCTCCTCCTCCTCCCCCTCTCTTTCATAAAGGACTCAAAAAAGGCATGTGCTTTAATTGAAACTGTTTTGAGTTTTGTTAGCCAAAATAATAGCTAAGGGTATTTATAGATATTGGAACACATTATTACATTTTGGAAAACTGGGAGATTAAACTTTGTGTAACCAGAGGGAATAGAACTTTTCCTCTGCAATCAATGAATTAATTATTGATTGTTGTTATTAATTATTGATCTTTAAAAAAATTTGAGTTCCAAATTCTCTTCCTCTCTCCCCTTCCCCACCCATTGAGAAGGTAAGCAACATGTAAAACATGAGGATAAGACTTTTCCAGAGTGGTATAGCTTGTCAGTGGCTGAGCCAAGATTATAGTTGAGGTCTCTTGCAACTTCTGGTCCAATACAAGTGTATGTTGAGAATCGGTGTGGGTGTGGTGCAGAGGGGCCATACTCCGGACTGTATGCAGTGCCCAACATTCTTACATACAGCTGAAACCATGTTAAAACATAATTGGGGAATATTTAGCAAAAAAAAAAACACAAATACAATACAACATATATAATACTAATTTGTGGTTTTCTAAGTCAATAAGAAGCCAGCAGAAATGCATTTCTATTTGAGTTGGACACCACTGATATATAGATAGGGAAGAATATTGTACTTGGAGTTGGGAAAACATGGGTTCAAATCTCACCTCAGACTTTGGGCAGATCACTTAACTACTTTGAGTTCATTTTCTTATCTATAAAAAAAGGATTATAACAGTACTTATTTTATTTAATTTTTTTTCCTTAATAGTACTTTATTTTTCTCCAATTATATGTAAAGATAGTTTTCAGCATTCATTTTTGTAGAATTTTGAGCTCCAAATTTTCCCCCCTACTTCTCCTCCCCCCCTTCCCAAGACAGCAAGCAATCTGATATAGCCATACATGTACAACCATGTTAAACATATTCCCACATTAGTCATGTTGAACAGCACTTGCTCTTACAAGAGTGAGTTGAAGATAAAATGAGATAATGTATGTAAAGCACCTATATGAATACCAACTATTATATGCACATTGTTCTCTATTGAAGTTGTTTTTACATCTATATGAAATGAATAAGTGAAAATGCATTTATGAAGAGATAATAGCTAATATTTATATAACACTTACTGTGCAAAGCACTTTACAGTTATCCTCTCATTTACAATGTCCTCAATCAGGGGCTACAGAGTATCCTCAGCTACAGGGACTGGATCTGTAATTTCACTGGCATAGGGACCTCCAGTGAGGAGAGCCTTTCTACCCTTTCAGAGCAGTACTTTCCTTGCAATTTAGAGTTATCTAAACTCAATCAGTGTTCACTTGGTGGTTAAGTGACTAAAGACAGAAGTCCAGTATGTGTCATAAATTAACTTGGACCTTGGTCTTCCTAACCCCAAGGTCAGCTCTCTAGTGACTAGGGTACACTGTTTCTCTTTTAAGCTAAATTTAAAAAATGGGATATGGATTAGATTTGGGATTTCATTGGAATAGGAAACATTTGGCTTAGGAACCACTTGTATCAGGGCACATCTACACACCATTGCCAATTTATAGTCTTAGATAATTTCCTGGATGTCTGAGAGTCATATAGCCACTGTCAGAGGTGAGACTTGAACTCCTATCTTCCTCCTGAGACCTGACTAGTAACCAGGCTAAGCTGTCTCTCTAATGGGGTAGACAACACCTATAGGGGAGTGGTGGTTTGGAGAGTTATGGGGATGGTAAATGGAGGCATAGGGTAGGGGAGTTGAGTGATATATCCTTTCTATGAATAAAGACAGAATAGAGTGGTGGAGAGGGCTGAAATTTTGACAAAAACAGCAAAAAGAACAGTAGATTAGGAGTCTGGAGATCTGGGATTAAGTCTTATCTCTGCCAGTTATCTGTGATTTGGGAAAAGGCATTTGACTTCTAGTTAACACTTTCCTAATCTGTAAAAATACCTGTTCTATCTACTAAGGGGTACGAAGATCAAATGTGGACATGTTAATGAAAGTTCTCTGAAAAATTTATTAAGAGAGGTAATGGATAAGGAAACTTGTATAAAAGCGTAAGGTAATATGATGATGTAGTACAATCATATACTAATGTTAATGTTAAATAATGTAATATAATAAGGAACTGATTCAAATTTATAAGAATAAGAGCCATTCCTCAATAGATAAATAGTCAAGAGATCTGAACAGGTATTTTTCAAAGGGAGAAATCCAAGCTATTAACAATCAAATAAAAAAAAATTACATGTTACTAGTAATTAAAGAAATGCAAATTGAACCAACTCTGAGATTCTACCTCACCACTATCAGATTTGCAAAGATGACAAAAGAGGAAAATCACAAATGGTGGAGGGGCTGTGGGAAAACAGGCACATGATGCACTCTTGGTGGAATTGTGAATCCATTTATTCTGGAAAGCAATTTGGAACTGTGACCAAAAAGCCACTGAAGTGTGCATACTCCTTACACCTACTGATACCACTACTAGACATGTACCCTAAAGAGATCAAAGAAGAAAAAGATTCATATTTACAAAAATATTTATAGCAGCTCTTTTTGTAAAAACAAAAAATTGGAAATCAATGGAATGCCCACTTATTGGGGAATGGTTAACTTATGGGATATAAATATAAAGGAATATTAATGTGTCATAAGAAATGAAGAAATGGACAGTTTCAGAAGAACCTGGGAATATTCTATGAACTGATACTGAGTGAAGTGAACAGAACCAGGAGAAGAGTTTATACAATGACAGCAACATTATACAGAAGGACAACTTGAAAGACTTTACAATCAATGCAATGACAAACCATAATTTGAGAGAAATGAAGATGAAGCCCATGATGCCTACCTCCTGATGGAGAGGTGAGGGACTAAAATGCGGAATGAGACATAAATTTTTGGACATGGCCAAGTTATGTGTATTTGTTATAAGCATTTTCTTTGTTGCGCATTCTCTCTGTCTCTGTCTCTCTCTCTCTCTGAAAGGAGAGGGAGATGGGGAGTGGGAAGGAAAGAAAATAAGTTTTTATTAATTGGAAAAATAATAAACTAAAAAGTAAAAGTGCGACAAAAAATTAATATGTATGAAATATCACTTATATGAAAAAACAAGAGGGTGAGGGAGAACGTGGAATATTGATTAGGCAAGACAATAAAATAGGGAACTAGGGCAGCTGGGGCATTAGGTAAAATTTTTTTTCATTGGTTTAAAATTTTTATGTAAATCTTATAGCTGTGTATAGTCTATTATGTAACCAATAAAGAATTTTTTATTGTTTATTGTCAACTTTTTTTTTCTTAACCCTCCCCAATGTCAGTAAGAGGTCTGCTTAAAAAAATGAAGGATTACACAATATTGGAATATGATAATATGTATTCCTTTTCTTAATTTAGGAAAATGTGTCCTTAATTGAATCAATATCTGTGAATGTTTTCTTTGAACAAAACGCTTAGAAAAGTTTTCATAAAAGCTTACCATTTAAGTGAATATGACCAACTAAACTTGCTGTATAAGTATGTTTAAATTAATTTCAACATAATCTATTACAAATTGCAGTCCCTCCCTCTATAAAATCCTCATGAAGGCCTTTTTGGCCATTCATTATCTTTTGCTTTCTTACATGGCCAGTGTGAGTACATATTCCATTTTTTTGGTTTTGCTTTTTTAAAAAAATTGTATTATTTCACAAAGGTCTTAGATTTCTTTGTATTACCCCAAACTTCTCAGTCAGTAGCATGGCAACATTTCATTATATGATTGTGCTACCTTTTATGTAACTTTTCATTGATTGCTATTGAGAATGAAATACTGTTCATCCAGCTTGGGCATCTTTTTGGCCATGTTAGAGTTTTACCATGTGTTTTAAGTGGGAACAGTCATAGAATTCTACAATTCCAGAGCTGGAAGGGACATTAGAGATTGTCTAGCCACCACCCTTTCACTTTACATGAAAGGCCGACACAAGTGGCCAAGTAACATGCCTAAGGTCACAGTAGTGGGGCTGAGCCTAGAGCCTTGACTTGCTGACTCCCAATCCAACACTCTTTTTGTTGTACAAGGTCATTTAGACTTAGGGCTTAGTTGAGAAGTTGAGTAGAAAAGACTTTGATTGACTAAAGGGCTTTCAGAAGAAGGCAGCCAGGGTCCCCATAGTTTACTGAGTTAATAGCATATGAGATGGGGGTGAGATGTCTTTTGGCTAGGAAAGAAAAGACTTTGGGGACGAGATAATTGTCCAAAAGAATTTAAAATGCTGCTAAGAGAAAGAAGAATTAGCTTTGGATTCCTTGGTCCCAGAGAGGCCAAGCTGATTTTAACCAGTAGTGGCTGAGATTGTCTAAATTCTACTATAACACCTCTCAGTTTATCTTGATTTATTGTGATCATTTAAGAAGCACCCATTTCCCATTATCTCTTCCCCTTCAATTGTTGTACTTTCTTTCACGTATTGCAAAAATGATCAGACTCACTTTAACAGGTTTATATGACAACCAGATACTTGTTGGATGGGTAGTTATGGATGGGTTGCTGAGTTTTATTAGAACCTGCTTTGAAAGAGGGGAACATACTTAGCCTTTGGGTTTTTCGTTCTCCAGAGAAAGAGAATAGTTTCTAACCATTCACCAAGAGTCAATATCCCTCATACTTTAATCTCCCTGTTTTATTTTTTAGTTCTGGTTTCTATTTGAGAACAGCCTTATTTCTAACAAAGAAGGATTTTTCCCCAGTCATTTTGTTTTAGTTTTCACAAATTCATTTCTTTCTGTCTAGAGAAGAATAACAGAAAAGAGGGAAAGACAGTGATGAGAACTAATATTAGCATTTCTTTGAGGCCCAAAATAAACAAATCCAGCTGGATAGAAGTAATTTGTGGTGTGTGTTTGTCTTTTTTTTTTTTAAAGAAGGCAGAGATTTTTAATTGAGTCAACTGAAGGGAAGTTGCACTTATTTCTCTTGCTTGAGAAAATAATTATAATTATTGTAATCACTCTTAATAGGATTAAAAGTGACATTGACATCCACTTAAAAATCATGAAATTGATTTTATTGCAGATTGCTTTTCTTTAAGCCTTTCTTCACTTAATAGTAGCATTATGAGTGACCTTTCCTAAGCAGAGTAGACAGCTACAAGGTACAGAGAACCAATATCTTCCCAACTAACTCACTTTAATACCTGAAATTCCTTTCTTCTTACTCTTTTGGCCACTGAAGCCTTCTTAATATGTATTTTTTTGGGGGGGAGTCAAATATTAAGCTTGGTTAGTCATTCAAGTTAACTCGAATTTTGTTTATCATATTAACCCAGGCACTCAGCTGAAGTTCCACAGAGGTAGCCCTGAGCAATCCTGGGACAGACATTAGGAGGCTAAGTAGGTATGTGGAGTCCAACTTTCTCATTTGGTAGTTGACTTGTCCAAGGTCTCTGTCACAGTAGTGACAGAGGTGAGTTTCGAACCTAGGTCATAGTGTCCTAGATTTAGAACTGAAGGACCTTGAGAGGTCATTTGTCTTCCCTTCACTCCTTTGATGCCCAGGAGAGCTAAGTGACTTTTTCTGAGTAACCTCAGTAGTGTTAGAAGTTAGGTTTCTTGGGGTCTTATTCCAGAGTCAGAGTTCTTTTCACTGGATCATGTCTCTCTCTTGAGTTTTGTGTGTGGTATCTGCCGTGATTTGGAGTGCTGCATAAAATCCTGTGAAATTAGGATGAGTGAGCTATAAATTCCAGATAGGGTTCATAATACATGATGCTGTGAAGCTTTCATGATTATCTAATTGAATTGTGCTCAGTTTCTGAAAAATTAGATGAAATCCACTTAGGGAGCTTAGTTAAACTGTACAATAAACAATCCAAACTGAATGATGCATGTTACATGTTGCCTAATTTCTGTGCCCACCAACGACTGGAAACCTTCATTTTAATATTTTTTTAGGAACACCAGTGGAGAGATTCAAGGACTGTTCAGAAGCCGTCTTTGTATATTATGAAGGTAGTTATCTCTTACACATTCTTGGCTTCTAAAGATTACTGAGTTCAAAGAAAGGCTTATAGAAAGTTGGTTTATAAGTCTGTAATTGGAATGTTTCAAGACACTTGTCAAAAGCCCTGGCTCCATACCTATTGTCATACGATGCTCAGACTCCTCACCGCCCACCCCAATGTACTTTGTGTTTTTACATTGCTTTGATGCAAGCATCCTTCTTCCCTTTCTTCTGTGTCCTGGGGTAACTGCCGTTCATTTGAAAGTGCAATGCCCCTCTTTGTTTTCAGCATTTCATAAGATGGAACAGCTCAAGACCTGGTTGAGAGCTCTGAAGCTGAAGGCTACCCTTAGTCAGAATTGTTTTCTCTTCCTCTCATTTTGTTTAAACATTAATGGAACATCCCCATCCTTTAATGTTCATCAATAGAAAGCTGGCTTTGTTGATTGAATGTTCACGCAGAGCTTGTATGGTTGACTTTTATGAACCAAATACGCTTGTGCTTGTAACGCTTAGAGACATATGTACCAAATGGCCTCAGCATAGAATCTTGTTTTTCTTTAGGGACTTCAAAGGTGGCTGCTGGAGGTCACTGGTAGCTCAGAATCTACTTTTTGGCCATTGAGTACGCCAGCCCACAGCCTAAGTTTGGAGATGTCTTTAGGGACTGCCCCAGGAGTTGATTTAGGCCCAATCAACACTTGGAGGGTTTATTCTCTAGGCTCAACTTGGCTCTGAAAATTAGCAGGACCCCTTTGGGTACTGGCGCTGGCTCGGGTAGAGTGTGAACAGACACGTGTTGAGGACAAGGGACTGCCATTGTTTTGTATTTTATCCTTAGCATCTGGCATAGTGCCTGACATGTAGGTACTTAATGCATGAATTTCTGTGTAACTTTCTTCTCTCTTTCCCATGCTGACAACTTGACTTGGACTTTTCCTGTCCCATTGAAGTCTCATTCTGAACCTCCTGGTTGGTCCCAGTGACCTGATGGATTTAGAATTCAAACCCAGCCCCAGATACTTCCTAGCTGTGTGACCCTGGACAAGTCACTTAACTGCTCAGTTTTTAACTTCAGCTGAGCCCCTGGGTTAATCTGTCTGCCTCAGTTTTTTCTTTTTCTTTTCTTTTTTTTTTTTTGGAGGTGGAAGGTAGGGCAGTTGGGGTTAAGTGACTTGCTCAAGGTCACACGGCTAGTTTTTTTTATGTGTCAAGTGTCTGAGGCCGGATTTGAACTCAGGTCCTCCTGATTCCAGGGCTGGTGCTCTATTCACTGCGCCACCTAGCCGCCCCCTGCCTCAGTTTTTTCAACTGCAAAAAGGGGCTAATATGTAGCACCTACCTCCTAGGACTGTTTTGAAGATGAAATGAGACAATATTTGCAAAGTGCTTAGCATGGTACCTGGTATATAGTAGGTGCTTAATGAATGCTCATTCCCTCTCTTCTCTGTACTCTTTTTTTCCTTGTGCAACTTTTAAGTACCCACATACACCTCCCCCCAAACAACAAATCTTCAAATTCTGAAGTTAATTTTTGAGTGTCTGCATAGTAATTGGGCTGGAGAGTCTTTATACCTAATGAAATGTACTTTTCAGGGTCCAATGTAGTATCAATCGAGTTCTGTGAGAGCAAGAAATATCTTCTTCTTTGGCTGATCAACAGTAATCATTTACTGCTGTGTGTAGCAAATACTCAATACTTTGTGGAATGAATGAATCAGTAATTCAGGACTTCACTCACTGTAATGCCACAGTATTTGTTTTTTAAACTAGGAAACTGGTCATGGACAGGGCATGCCAGTATTTAATAATGGCTTCACCATACAGCAAGAAGTCAAAGATCTGTGAGTTTTCTCAGTGTGGGAACTCCCTTTCCCTGTGCAGAGAGCAACCCATGCATATCATAGCTTATTATAGAGTTTTTGTGAGTTATCAGAGGCTCAGGGGGTTTAAAAAACTTGCCTACAAACACATAGTTAAGTGTCATGCTTGGGATTTGAACCCTGGTCTTTCTAATGGAAAATCTAGGACTCTGTTAACTATGCCACACTGCCTCATCATAACAAGTTGTTTTCAATTCTAGCATCAGCAATTGTACTGAGTTATTGATACTGTCAGGGTAGCTAAGTGGCACAGTAGATAGAGTACTAGTGCTGGAGTAAGGAAGACTTATCTTCTGAGTTCAAATCTGACCTCAGCCACTTACTAGTTGTGTGACCCTGGGGAAGTCACTTAGCCCTGTTTGCTTCACTTTTCTCATCTATAAAAGAAGCTGGAGGAGGAAATGACCAACTACTCCAGTAAAACCCCAAACAGGGTCATGGAAAGTCAGACTAGACTGAAAGGACTAAACCCAATTGATGCTATGCTCATCGTAACAGGAGATGCCTTTCCAATGTATTCAAGAATGATTTCCTCTATGGTAAAAATAGGCTTTCACATTTTAATCCTTGCAGAAATAAATCACAACTAGAGAATACTTCCAAAGAATGGTAATTAATTTGCATTGTTGCCTGCCATGGTTAAATTTTGGTAATTCAATTAAAAAGCCAGCATAAGAACTTTTAAAAAAATAAATAATTGAACCAGGCAAAACCTGTACACAATCACAGACACATCATACATATGATGACCAACCTTGATAAACTGGACTATCCTCAACAATGCACAGCTAAAGACAACTCTACAAGCCTCAGGATGGAAGGAGATACCTAAACTCAGAGAAAGA
>CM053580.1:46640431-46653819 GCA_028627135.1 Pseudochirops cupreus
AAAAAAAAAACAAATAAATAATTTCTGTATGGTTGGAAGAATATAAGTGATTTCTTACTGTACTTGTGATTTGGGATTAAAAAAAAACCTCAACAGTGTTTGTGCAATTGATAAAAAACAATATTTTCCATGTGAGTGGAGTTTGGCAGATTTCAGAGTGCCTGCACATACATTGGCTTGGATCCTCACAGTGACTTGGACCATCACCACTGGGACTTGGCTGTTGCCATGGAGAACAAGTGAGGAGCTTTTCAGCTAAAGGGACTTTAGGGAGAAGAAATACAAAAGCAAGGGAAGGGTGGGCCAGGATGTACACAGCCAGACATAAAAGCAAGGTCCAACTGTGGACCCAGTGAATGTGGAATGTTAAGATAGCTCTTTGTCCAACTCAGTGCTTGCCCAGTGCCAAACTTATGTTCTTGGAGTCTTGTGATTGCTGATATGACCCTACTTCTGAATCAGGCAACACCTGCCTCCTTCAGAGGAAGACAAAGGGAGGCAATAAGCATTTATATAAGTGCCTACTATGTGCCAGGCACCGTGCTAAGCACTTTTACAAATTTATCTGGTTCCATCCTCACAACAACCCTGCCCCTGAGGTAGGTGCTATTATTATCCCAATTTTATAGTTGAGGAAATAGACGAATAAAGGTTAAGTGACTTGCCCAGGGTCACACAGCTAGTACATGTATGTAGTCATATTTGAACTCAGGACTTCCTGGCCCTCCTGACCTCTTACCTAAAATAGAATTCCCCTCTGATTGCCTATTCTCCAAACTATGAGGGTTTAATCAGCACCTGGACCTTTCTTCGTTGCAATCCTTCATGTACAGAGTGAAGCTGAAAGGTCAGATGTTATTATCTTTTTTTGGAAGAGGAGAAAGCTGAAGTTGAGAGTGGAAAAGTGACTTTCTCCAAGTCCTGTGGCTAATACTTAGGGAGGCAGAATGGGAAATTGAGTACTAGCTCTGTAGTTAGAGGTCCAGAGTTCAAATCCTACCTTGGATGCTTACTGCTGAGTTGATAGTAGACAAGCCACTTAAGCTCTTTAGGTCTCAACTTCCTTATTGTAAAACAAGGAAGTTGAATTAATTGGCCCATGAAGCCCTGGTCTGCTCTTTATTTGTGACCTTGGCCTTGGACATAGTTTGGATTAGCCCTCTTTACGTCATTTTGTACTTGAATGAGGTTTTGCAATCATTTAAATTCACATTCTGGACACAGCCTACTGAGGGCAGTTGTACCTTCAGCTCTAGGTAGATGAGGGAGAAGAGCTGGACAGGAATGTGGGTCTTCACTGGAGTGCATGATGATGAGCACTGATCCCTCTCAGCAGTGCCAAGACTGGGGAGCATGAAGTGACTGGGCATCTTGAGTAGGCTTTCAGAGGACTGGTCAGTTTAAGACCATGGTTGCCATATTTAACTGATTCTTGTTCCTTTTAGAACTCTTATAGATAGTTTAAAAAGTGTTTCATGTAATGCAACATCCTTTCACCAACTTGAAAAGAACTGACTTGAAAGGCTGAAATAATTTTAAAAGGATTAGGGATTATATGTGTGTGTGTGTTTTTTTTTATCCTGTCTTGATTTCACTGATATAGGGAACTCTTGTCATGAAAAATCCCTCTACATGTGCTGATTGCTAATGGAATAACTAGGATTTTTTTCACCAGGGGCAAAACCAGTTGAAGGGAGTTGGCAGCTGGGAGGAAGTGAGGGAGAAGTAGACTGAACTAGTCCTGGGTTCTGGATTCACTCTAGTCAAAGGGCCAGGGTGTTCCAATGAGGCTGAAGGGATTTTACAGACTGGAGCTGCTCTGAAGGAGGAGAAACTTCAAAGTCCAGACCCTTTGGGCACTGGTTGGGCTTCGCAAAGAAGATAGGAAGAAAGAAGCATTTCTTAAGCACCTACTATGGGCCAGGCATAGTGGCTAAAGGTTTTACAGATATTCTTATTTGATCCTCACAACAACTTTGGGCTTAGGTACTGTTATTATCCCCATTTTACAGTTGAGAAAACTGAGACAAACAGAGGTTAAGTGACTTGCCCAGGGTCACACAGCTAGTAAGTATCTAAGACTGGATTTGTAATCAGGTCTTTATGTTTCCAAGCTCAGAGCTCTATCCACTAGGCTGCCAAAGAGGTTATGCTCTGAACCTCATTCCTACTAGAGAGAGAGGGCTGTAAAGGGACTTGACTAACTGTAGTGACAGAGGTCCTGCTACTCTGGGGAGAGGGACTTGCTTCTCCCAACGAGAGGTGTTGTTTGAGGAACTCCAGGGCTGAGGACTTGCAAAGCCTGGGCTGCCTGCCCTAATCCTAGCCTTTCTTCTGGGATTAGGGATGAAAGAGGAAAATAAGGAGATTCCTTTTCCTTGGGTTCCAGCTTGTAATACTTTACTGTCTTCCTTTCTCCTATCTTCCCTTACATCTGACTCCCAACCAGTACCCCTGGTAACACCTCCCCTCCCCCTGCTCTTTTCAGGCTGCGTTAGTGCCTGCTTCTTCACAGAACCGTGAACAGGATTGAAATGCTTGATAGAGGGGGTAATTTAGCTTGCTGTCCCCAGAACCTCTCCCAACAGGATCTTCCTCTGTTCTGTGGAGCTGGTGCCCAGGTGATAAGGGACCTTGGAAGCTACTTTCACCTTGTGCTGAATTTCAACCAGATACAAAAGGGCCAAATCTCATTTGTCTTTGAACTTTATCTTGAGAGTGAAGTAGAATTTCAGGTGATAAGAGGCTTTAGCCTCTATTTGGTAAATGAAGATATGTAATAAGACCCAGAATTGTAATGCAGGTGAATTATTTTGTTAGGCAGCAGTACACAAATGCAATCCCCAAGGCTCAAGATTTGGATTTATTGCTCTCTTGTATTCCCAGGATTTTTTTTTCCCTCAAAGGGGATCACTTAGAAAACAAAGGTTTTGTGTATATGCGTGTGTGTATGTGTGTTTCCAGGAATACATCAAAGTGGCAATAAATTAAAAAAAAGAAACAATTGGGTTTTGTCTTCTAATTCCCCCTCCTTGCATGATTTTCTGTAGAACTTGACAAGTGATTAATCTACACTGTACATTCTTGTCTTGCCTATGTTACTTTAGGGAAATTACTAGAGTTAGTTGGCTCCATGGTTGACTGCTTAGTTGATATTTGAGAATGGAAAAGAACCTTGTGGTGGCTCATCTGGGACATTTACTTGTAAACATTCGGAGGCTAAGGAGCCCACTAAAGGAAAATAATTTTCAACCTTCAATTATAATCACCAAAATCACATCTTGCAAAGGTTGTAGTTTTTAAGATTCCTGCTGCTGGATGGAAAAAAAAATATACCTTTAAATTAATCAGAAAGCATTTATTAGTACTGTCTATGTGTCAGGCACTGGAGACACCAAGACAAAAGGGAAACAGTTCCTGCCCTCAAAGAGCTTACCTTCTTATGAGGAAGACAACAGAGACATGTATATAAGTATAACACAGGAGGAAGCTGGCCCCTAGGGGATGGAATTTTTTTCTTCCCTCAGCAATTCATGAGGAGTAGGTGAAGGGGTTGTGTTCATCATGGTTGGCCATATGGGTGGTACCCATTCTAATAAAAGCAAAGATCACTGAAACATGGAAATAATATTGTATGTTGAACATGAGGCCACTCATATTCCTAGCTCCTGCCCACATGGGATCCATCCTTCCCTTTCTTCTCTTTTTTTCCTCCCATCTTTTTTTCCTATTTCTTTCCCACCACCTCTTTCTTTAGCCCTATCCCTGCCCCTCCTCCTTCATATCTCTTTATTTTCTCTTTCTCTCCTTTTATTTTTTAACTTATTAAGTACCTACTAGGTCTAAAACATTGTACTGGCACTGGAGATGATCAGAATTATAAAGGACATGGCTCTTACCTTCAGAGAGCTTCTATTTTGGGAAGGAGGGGATTCAATACCCAATTATGCCTTAGTATTCAATAACTATATTTCAAAGAGGAATGTATTAAGAACATGGGAGAGGGGCAAAGTCTCATACAAGACTGGAGAGAGGAAAGATAATTTGTGACCGCGTCAGGGAACTCTTCCCGAGGGGAGTGGTACTTGAGTTAGGTCCTTAAGGATGCTGAGTGAGGACAAAGAGAAACCACAATATTTTCTGCTTATTAGTTTTAGGTTGCATTAGAGAAAAGATAGAAAAGGGGGGTCTGGCTGCATCAACACTTAGCCTTAGGCAGCCCATTGAGATCAGAAGAGTCCCCTGATAAGATAATTGACAAGAAGATTTTGATTGCACACTTGGATTCGAAGGTAAGTGAGACAAGACTGCCCCTTAGCTCAAGGAGACAGACAACAGCATGGGGCTTCTGACAGGGGGAAGTCTGACGTTGCCTCGCACTTCTGGGAGGAAAGTTGGGTTTATTCAGAAAGAATGTCTAAAAATAGCTAATGTTTATGTAGTATTTCAAGGTTTGCAAAACATTTTACATATGTCATCTCATTTGATCCTCAACAATCTGCTAAGGTAGGTGCTATCTTTCTCATCCTCATTTCATGGACTGAGGATACTAGATCTGTCAGTGGGTAGGTGACATGCCTATGGTCATGCGAATCATAATTGAATGAGGTAAGATTTGAACTCCTCTTTCTGACTCCAACTCCAGTGACCTATCTGTATACTTCATATATCTAAGCCATCTGTATACTTTAGAAGTCATTGCTCCTATGTTAGGCATGGGCTCTAATATTTCCCCCAAATGGTTATACAAATCAATATTTCTGTCTTCTTTCATTTATTAGAAACCAATTAGGTATAATAGCTCTTCAATATTAAAGTTTGGGATGGAATTTGATGGGAGCTCTGAGTTCATGGGTACAGGGGAAACACCCTTTACAAGTACAGATTATCACCTGCCATGCAATTTACAGACTTAAAATGTTGCCTAGGGTATTGGCAGCTGAGGTTCCAGAGCCCAAGCTGTGACATGCCACCAGGACTGCTCTCAGTCCTTATCCCACAGCAAGTATTGAGCAGAGCAGCCTTTGTGGAGAAGGGGTCGAGGATCACCATTACCACCAAGACCAACTGCCACTGCCAATACAGACTGCCAATCTGGCTGCCAGCCAGGCCGTCGGAGCTACAGTCCAAAGGAACAGCCCCATGGGCATGTGATCTGGCAACTGCCTCTACTGGTGTTCCAGTGCCCACCTCCTTAGCTGCCAGTTACTGAAGGAAGACTTGGTCAAGAAAGTTCTCATCACGGTCCTTGGCATGGGCAAACCAACAGATTTGGTTTTATTATTGTACATCATATTAAAGAAAATATATTACTACTACTTTTGGCTGTAATCCAGTGCCCATTGGGCTCTTCCATCTATGTGGCATGCAGCAAAAAGCTCTATGTAAGCTTTATGCAAGAATGCAAGCTTCCTCAGAGAAGGGACTGCCTCCCTTTTGCACATGTAACCCTAGCATTTAGCATAGTGCTGTGTATACAGTAAGTGCTTAATAAATGCTGTTTCATCCGTTCTAGTCATCTTTTCAAAACATTCCTGTTCTGCAGATACTGTACTTCAATATTAAGTAGTTACTGTATGTACCCAGAACCTCTGTTTATAGACTTGTCAACATTTGTGAACTCAGTACGTGGTTTTAAAAGAAATTTATAACTTGCACTGATTGTGTAAGAACTTCCCTAAGCGTGAAATCCATTTTTGACTGCTAATAGATAATGCTGAATAAAACACATTTGGATGTCTTTCTGTCTGCAATGGGCTTAGTACTTTTGCTCTTCCAGCAAGGCCACAGTGTGAGCCCAGACAGAGAAGTGCGCTCTCCCACTCAGGTGTGTGATAGGTGCTACCACCTTCTGTTTAAGAAAATCAATTGTAAATTAGAGCCTGGTCCCATTAAGCACAAGGTAGACAGAGGACCTGGCTCAAATCTCAGCTCTGCCACTTACTGCCTATGTGTTCTTAGTGAGCCTTAGTTTTCTCTGTCACGTAAGGGAGTCAGAATGACTGACTTCCAAGGTCCTTTCCATTTTTAAATCTATGATTGTATGTTCTTGTTCTTTAATCACTTCAGTCATGTGCGATTCCCTGTGACCCCATTTGGAGTTTTCTTGGCAGAGATACTAGAGTGGGTTGCCATTTTCTCTTCCAGCTCATTTTTACAGGTGAGGAAACTGAGGCAAACTGGGTTAAGTGACTTGGCCAGGGTCACCCAGCTAGTAAGTGTCTGAGATTGGATTTGATTTGGGAAGATGAATCTGACACTCCATCTACCACACCACTTAGTTTATGGTATAAGTTACTTTGTCAAGATTGAGGTTAAATGTATAACCTTTAAGAAGTAAGGATATTCAATAGGAAAAATGGGCCAGTAATTTGAAAATCACACACACACACACACACACACATACACACACACACACACACACACACACACACACACACACACTTTTTAGAGCCCTGGTGTTAGTGACAAAAATAAAGAATAGCGGCATTTGGTGATAATTCAAATTGTAGACACAGCATACCTTGGGCCTAGGGAATGGGTTGTGTCTAGATGACCTCATTTTTGACAGTTATGTGATCTTTGAACTATAAGAAACTGAGCTAGAACTCAGCTGACTTGTGAAGTGATGTGGTTTTCATCTAGAAGGCATTTTAGAGATCACTGGGGCCAATCCCCCAATCTTAAAGAAGAAGAAACAGCCCTATGGAGATGAAATGACTTACCCATTGTCATATAACTAGTTAATGGCAAAGTCAGGATTAGAACTGAGGCCTCTTGACTTGATACTTTTTTTTTCCTGTTTTCTGCTTTAACCTGATTATTTCTCCCCACATAAGAATTTATATGAATTTTGCATTTTCAGTGATGAAAATCTGACCATCTAAATCTTTCATAAAATTCTCTATTTCCACCAGAAATTCACTTTGCTAACACTGACTGCAGGCACATATGGATTGAGAGTGTGGGTCTGTCCTTGGGTTGTCCAGTCTGGTATTCTCTCATTGACCCAGAGTCTAGGACAGTGCCTTGGTGCCTAACACTGGTTGGATCTGTATCAGTGAAGGAGGGCCTGACTGTACTGGGGAAATTGCAGGTTCTTCAATTATTGAAGTATGGAAAATTACCTTAACTAGGGCTCCTTAATCTGGGCTCCATGAACTTGTTTTAAAAATATTTTTATCACTTTATTTCAATATATTTACTTCCCTTTATAATCCTACATATTTTATTTTAGATATTTAAAACCATTATTTTGAGGAGTCTATGAAACAAAAAAGATTAAGGACATCTCTTGTTTAACCTTTCTTCCCTTCCCCATCTACATTCACCCTTCTGACCCTCGTATGCCTGTCAAGCAAGATATCTGCTGCTCACTTGGGTTAACTTTACTGCCTTTGTGACTGGTCTTTCTGAAACTTGGTGTAGTTCTATGTCTTGGGCATGCATTTCCAAGCCTACCTCTTCTAGGAAGCCCTGCTGTGTGAGTAGTAATAAGATGTTGCTCAACCTTGAGCCATCTCCTATATGGTAAAGGAAATAGCTCTCCCCTCCATCCCACATTTTTTGTCATTTATTTATGATCAAATTGTGGATTCCTAGAGGACATGAATCACTTCTACAGATTCTACAGTTTCATCCGTTCTAGTCATTTTTTCAAAACATTCCTGTTCTGCAGATACTGTACTTCAGTATTAAGTAGTTACTGTATGTACCCAGAACCTCTGTTTATAGACTTGTCAACATTTGTGAACTCAGTACGTGGTTTTAAAAGAAATTTATAACTTGCACTGATTGTGTAAGAACTTCCCTAAGCGTGAAATCCCTTTTTGACTGCTAATAGACAATGCTGAATAAAACACATTTGGATGTCTTTCTGTCTGCAATGGGCTTAGTACTTTTGCTCTTCCAGCAAGGCCACGGTGTGAGCTCAGTTTGTTGGGGTACAGATTGGATTGGAATCCACAATCTGGCTCTGATCTTTTTGACTCTCTTTTACCTGCAACACCAAAAATTAAATTTTAATGTTATCCATCAAGAAGCCAACAGATAAGTTATGAATTACTGTTCTTGTTGGCAATAGCAGCAGCCCTGGCTGGGGAGAGATGACTGTAGGACTAGCGAGTGGTCATTTGTATGCAGCTCAGAAGATCCTCACAATGTCACATGCTATGTTATCTCTTGAGTCTTGAGGTCAGTGCCTAAGGAAGCTCCTGGGTTTCCCAGGTAACCCCTGACAAATTAGACAAGAAGGGAGAAGCCCACCCACGGGATGCTCTGAACGTGATGGCTGTGACTCCCTTGGATGTCGATGGCTGTGGAGTGTGTGAATGAAGATCAGGGCTGCAGGGAAGTACTCAGGCACTTGTCAAGGTTGATGGTTTGTGGGGAAGTTTTGATCAGGGGATTTCAGCAGCAGCCTTGGGCCAGGTCTATGTGGTCAGGTTAGCACTCTGTTTTAGGGAGGAATAGATTGGTACACTCCATTATGGGCTTGCTAGTGAAATTGTGACAGCAAAATGAATCTGGAGAAATGACTTGCTGACTCCAGTCCGTTCACTTGGGAAGGTTTAATCAAGCAGAAGCAATTATTAAGTACCTACTGTGTGGTTTCCAGCTAAAGAACTTTCTGACAAGTGGAATTACATTTGTGTGAGCAATAAAAACACCACGAAGGACAATGGTGTGGTCTCTCAATAGCAGCATCCTGAATGTTTACCAGTCGGTTTAATCCCTGACAAGGAGCAAGAGAAAGGAAGAAGAGATAATGGCTGGCTGACAAAAGTGGGAGCTGACCTCAGCCAGTGGTCAGTTTCTAGTCCAGCTGGAAATAGGTTTGGAGCATTGCCCTGGGCAGATTTATGGTCTTGGGTAAGATGGCCTCTGGGTCCAAGCCAACAACTTACTAAAACGTTGTAATATTGATATGCCTTTAAGGCTTTAGTTTTTGCAGGGTGGAGGAGGGCTAATTAGTCAGTCAGTCAACATTGATTAGGTGCCTAGTATGTGCCTGGCACTGTGCTAGGGGCTGGGAGCACAAGAAAAGCAAAAGATAGTCCCTGCTCTCAAGAAGCTTATGGTCCAGTGGGCAGACAACATACAAAACATTATGTACAAACAGTCGTAATTGGGGATAACCAACAGAGGGAAGGCACTGGAATTAAGGGGAATGGGGAAGACCTTTCTGTAGAAGGTAGGATTTTAGCTGGGATTTGAAGGAAGTCAGGGCACAGAGATTGGGAGGGAAAGAAAACTGAGCATGGGGGACTGCCAGAGAAAATGTGTGGAGTCGGGGGATGGAGTACCTTGTTCAAGGACTGGTGAGACCAGTGTCATGTGGCTCTGTTAATTAAACCAAGCCTCCAGACCCTGCTTCTCCACAGATAACTCTCCCCACCAACTCCCACAGTGATTGAGATTCCCACCATTGCTTTCTCTCCTTTGGGTTAAGGTATTGTTCCCAGAAGGCTTCTGTGATGTCCAGATGACCAGGGAGAACACATTAGTCTATCTGATTCCATTACTGTATCAGTATGAGTTAGTTTATCAGATCTGCAAGGATAATAATAACGGCTGACGTTTATGTATTATTTTACCCCTTCCAAAGTGAACATTGGATCAGAGATTTGGAGCTGGAAGAGGCCTTAGGGGCCATCTGCTTCAATCTCTTAATTTAATAAATGAGAGAGAGAGAGAGAGAGAGAGAGAGCGCCAGAGGAAGTAAAGTCACTTGTTCAGGGCCCCACAGACTGAAGATAGCAGAGGGGAGACTCAATATAGTATCTCTGTTGGTACTTATAACAATTCTGTGAGAGATGTAGGAATTATTTTTATTTATTCATAAGGATACTAAGTAGTGAAGGGTCCTTCTCCCCCTCCCTGTTCACAAGATCACATAGCTAATAAGTAGCAGAGCCAGCTCCAGGGGTTCAATCCTATAGAAAGTGTTCTTTATACTCCATCTTGGCTGCCTCTTCTATAAGGTAAGTCGTGTAGGGTAGGTTGGATTGGGGCTGGAGAATGGGCATGATTGGGTATATGGAACTGCTGGTAGAAACAGGGCCAAACTGGCTTCCCTCAGTAGAGGAAAAAGGACCCCAGATGTCTGTAGCTAAGCCCAGGAGATGCCAAGAGGAGAGAAGAATGCATACTTTTCTTCCTTCAAAATTTTCTCCTCTGTTGCTATATGTGATAAATTTATGATCATCTATATTATAGATCGCAGGACCATAGATCTATATCTGGATGGAACCTTACAGGTTATATGCTCTAACCTCCTCATTTTAGAGTTGAGGAAACGGGTTCAGAATGGGTTAAATGATATGTCCAAGGTCATGCAGATAGTAAGTGATGTAGCTGAAATTCCAACTTAGATTATGGGATCATAGCTATATAGTGCTTGAAGGGACCTCATAAGGCTTCTGGTCCAGTCCCCATGTTTGACCCTAGATGCTGTGACTTCAACTCCAATGTTCTTTCCACTGATGCATACTACTTCCTGGATTCTCTCTTCTCACCTCTGCTTGCTAATGCCAATTCCATTTGGAACTAACTGTTCCTTTTATAGACTGCTTGCCAAGCCACTACCAGGCCTTGTCTCCTCCCCTCTCTCTCCCCCTACCCTTTTCACTCCCCTCCTCCAAATCCTAGGTTGCTACTGCCTCTTGGGCAGAGAGATATGAGTCCTTCATGGGTGAGGATGGATTATTTATTCCTGGGTAGGATGAAGAAATTCAATCCTAGAAATCCTAGGACCAGAACATTGGGTCCCAAACTATTTTTACAGGATCATAAATAGAAGATACTTTAGGGAATATCTAGTGGAGACCTCTAATTTTACAGATGAGGAAACTGAGGTCTAGAGAAGCTGTCTCTTCACAGAATCACCAAGTTTGAGAGCTATAAGGGACTTTAGCAGCCATCTAGTCCAAACCAGACAACAAAGAAATCCCCACTCTAACACAGCAACAAGCCATCATTCAGCTTGTTCAAGGTCACTCAGATAATGAGTTGTAGAGCTGGGATTCAAACTTGGTGTAGTCATCTGGGAAAAAAGCCAACAAACCTCCCTAAGATCCATAAAGTTTGCTTGTTGAAGGTTGTTTCTATTCTAGACATGGCTCCTTCTTCCCCACCTTGCCCTTTTTTCTAGAATTTCTGTGTCTGGATTCTTTTAGGCTAGAAACTTCCATCTCCCATGCTTCTAGAGAAGGGCATTGTGAGCGAATTCCTGTCATCTTTGTGCTGGTGAGAGCAGAGCTCAGAAACTAATCATAGATACTTGGGTGAGAAACCCCTCCTCTATACCATCTATGGTTGGTCCTTATGTTATTGAGCTGCCCAGACATGGAGGATGAAGAGTCTAGACATCCCATATATTGCCTTAGAACGAAGAGAGTTTGGGATGTGTCAGCTCTGGAGAGTCATAGGCCCAGCTGACTACCATTCTTCTCTGCCCAAAACCTGAAGGTCACAGTGCCAGAAGTTTTAACTCTCTGTCTAGTTGTATTCTTCTCTGTTTTTTCTTATCAGGGTTTTTAAGCCTTTCCCTGTGTAAGTTAAAATGCGCCTGTAATAAAGTCTCCAAATTCTCAGAGTTGAAATGTATTGGGATGCCTTGTTCTTTTGACTCAAAACCGTAGTCCAGAGAGTAAAAGATGGAGGACCATGCATACTGTCAAATTTCCATCATGTTATCTACGCCAGTGTCCTCTCCATAGATTTTTATCTCTGTTGATCCACCCTAAGGGAAATGAGTTGACTCAACTGTCTTTGGCAACACACGGTTTCTTGATTCAAATGTTAAAGTGTGTAAAAAAGGCCTTATGGTTTCTTGGGGGAGCCAGTGTTTCTCCAGATATATTTCAATGATCATAAACTAGTCAGAAACATACAGATTGACTTTTCCTTAAGATAAATGGAAAAGGGCTCATTGTAGAACATGGGACTTTTGCTGAATATAGCAAAGCAAACCAGATGATGTATTTCTGCTTAGCAGTAGTGACAGATTCCAGTTCTTTATGCATCATCCTTGTATTGCTGGAACAATGGCCCTCGTTCTTGTTAAATCCTGCTGCCATCTTATTTCAGTTTGTTATAATGATCTGTTTCATGTATTCAGTGTTTGGTTTCCATGTCAGATACAGGGCATGATGGAGATTGTACTGATGCTTTCTCTTGTGAAGTATTCATTTGCATACTTGTATTTGGATGGAACAATATTAATATTTCTAAAACTTTTAACTCTCTATTGAAATGCAAGTGGCATTATCATACTGTGCACTCTTTGTCCTTCATACGATTCAAGGCTGCTGGTTGCTTAGCAACTGAAGATCAGAGTCCTCTAACCTTGTACTGTTGTTATTATACAGTCACTGTCCCAGTGGAATTGGGGGGGGGGAGGAGATCAACAGAGATAAAAATATACCACAGAACGTTTGCAATAATTCAGTGATTATCTCAATTGCCTTCTAGAGACTGTTACTGATTCTAAAGCATATATATGGTCTCTTCATTTTACTAGGTCAACAGAATAGCTTTCATTTCTGTTAGTACAGATTCTTTTTTGTGAAACTTTCTTAAGTTAAAGCTTTAAAATTAGACTTGGTAAAATAGGTTGCTGCATGTCACAAAGCAAAATAAGCACTATGCCACCTGTAGATTAGATTTAGGAAACTTGGATTTGCTTTAAACATTTTATTACAGATTGCTTAGTAGAGATAGGATCATCTAGTGTGAAGGATGATGATATAATGGATAGAGAGCAGACCTTGAAGTCAGGGGGATTCAGGTTCAAGTTCAGACTCTGATACATCCCGACTTGTTTATGACCCTAGGTAAGTCATGGAATCTCTCAGTACTCTAGGCAACTCTCTAACATGATAAATTGTACCTAAAAACTCTTAAAGACTATCTGCTAAATTGTAGAAAAGATGTGATTAGCATCAGTGTAGGGGAAAAACCTCCCCCCATACTAAAGAAATCATAGATGTTTGAAGTACTTAAATCAAATGGGTGGTCATATACCTTATTCTTAAAGAATCCAAGGTCCAATTCAGCAATCAATTGTCACATTTACTCACCCTACCACTAAAAATGGTCTTGGCTCTATAGAATGAGTTCATAACATTGGTTAACTCTAATAAGGATAGGGATATGAACTATACTTGTTATTCTATTGTACCTGGAAGGACAAGCAATTAAATACAGGCTGTACATGTGTAATTATATAGAACATCTCCACAGTGGGCATATTGTGAGAGACTGATTATATGTCCCTCCTTCCTATCCTGCCCCCCACTTGTTCTATTCTCTACTTTGTCCCTGTCCCTTTACAGAAGTGTGTGCTTCTAACAACTTTCCCCCCAACCTGCCCTCCCTTCCATTCT
>CM053580.1:46653919-46674479 GCA_028627135.1 Pseudochirops cupreus
CTCCTGTGGGCCAAGATACCCAATTTAGAGTGTATGTCATTCCTTCCCTAAGCCAAATTCAATGAGAGTAAGGTTGACCCATTCCCTTTTGCCTTCTGTTCTTCCCCTCCATTGTAACAATTATCCCTTGCCTCTTCCATATGAGATGATTAACCCCATTTTGTCTCTCCCTGTCTCCTCTCATTCTAATTCTCTCCCACCGCAGAGTTTCACCTTTTAAAATATCGTTCCTTCCTATTCAATTGATCCTGTGCCCTCCATGTACACATATATACACATACTCAGATATGAGTTCATACTCATATATAAACCCTCCTATATAGACATATGCATATGTATACGTATATATACATTTGTATTCCCTTCACCTATCCTCATACTGAGAAATGTTTCATAAGTTACATTTATCATTTTTTTCATGTTGGCATGTAAATAGTTCAACTTTGATAAGTTCCTTCTGATTTCTTTTCCATGTTTACCTTCTCATGCTTCTTGTATTTTTGAGTGTCAAATTTTCTTTTCAGAAGTCCAAACTTCTTAGTCTGGCATTTAAGTTCTTTCCACAACCTAGACCCAAATTATTTTCCCACTTTCCTACTACATAGGATTGTAAGGTCATATTTTCAAAGCTAGAAGGAACCATAGAGGCCACCTAATTGAGCCCTCCATCTCCCTTTTTACAGATGAGTATACTGAGGGTAAGAAAGTTTGGTAACTTACCTAAGGTCATGAAGAACAGGAAGTGACAGAGCCAGATTTCAAATCTACAATGTCTGACTGCAAATATTTCCATTTGAAGCATACATCACAGAGTCTTGTGCTTTCATGTTCTGGATCTTTGTTTACATGTTATCTCCTCTGCCACCTGAACTACTCTTCTTTCTCTTCACATTTCCAAATCCTAGGCATCTTTTAAGGCCCTAATCAGTGATTGTCATTAAATGGTTTGTGAACTCCTTGGGGGTTCATGACAATGGTCCAAGGGGTTCACATAACAAATTCTTTAGTGGTACCTTAAGCAATAAATAAATGCCCAATTATGTCACAAATATATTATTCCTCTGTGACAACAAGCACACATGTATTCAAAATGTTATAGGTTTATTTCTGCAGTGATTTGAAACTGTCATGATCATGCACACAATGACTTTGCTGTCTGTGCAGCTGTTACATTAAAAGCTGACTGCTTCTGACTATGCACAATGTGCTTTTGCAATTTCTCAACCCGTCATCAAATTGTTTACAAATTGTCCCAAGGTTTTGACATTCTAGCACAAACAGATCCCTAAAGGATGATCAGATGCATTTGAATACCTTCATTTCTTGTCTGTACACTGCACCAGAGTATTTTTATTGTTCCCCCCCTATAATTGTGACTATTCTCACAGTGCAAAAGTCAGGTTGCTTGAAAGCCAGAATCAATGGGCATGTTCATTTCTGGGGATCTTTAAGTCATCATGGACCATCACAAAAATTTTGCAGAAGTAAAATTTATATTGATTCTTATTGCATTATGAAGGGTTTAAATTTTTCATCTGCTTATGTTAATATTCATCTATCTGTGTGAGTGTTCAAATCAACTGGTCAGCAGCACTGGTCACTTGTTCAGTAAGGTTTCTATGAGGTTGTAGCCAGTTGTGTGCCAGTGGTAGAACAGAAAAACATCATGTCTGAAGAAAGTCCTTCCTTAAAATGGTTAGTTTATATATTAAAAATGAAGCAATATATGCAATTGAACTTTACATTTATCATATAGCACTTGTCATTAGCTAGTAGAAAAGTAAATATTTTCTATCATAATAGGTGATTAATTTTTTTGATAGTTACATGGCTAAAAAAAAGTGAACTTCTATCTCTCAGTAAGAAAGCTTGTAAAATTCTGCATTTTCTACCATATAGTTATGAATGTTTATTTTTACTTTATTCTTATTTTAAATCTAAATACAGAAATAAACTTGATTCAGAGCTAGATTTAAGACTGCATTTGTCTTATAATATAAATCTGTGTTCAAACAAAAAAGCCGAATATTGAAATTAAGTTTCTATAGTTCATATTATTTTGAATATAAAATTATGTTTAACATCTTCTAAGTAATAACATTTTATTAAAAATGTTATTTATAGTCAACAAAATTCATAAAATAAAGTTAATATAAAGTCTTATAGCTAATAGTAAACATATGTGCTCTTGCTAGATTACTTAAAATTTTTTAATACAATGTCCCACATAAAATATTTATGATTAATAATTGGAGTTTTAAACTTTATAGAGTTTTCATAATTATAAGTGGAATAACATTTTATATTTGATAATTATGAGAATATAATCTACATTTTTAATTTGGAGCTTTTGGAGGGCAAACGTAGTTTTTGTAACTGTTATAAGGATTTAATGAATATTATGAGTAGTGTATTAAACTACCCTGGGAATTACAACATATTTATTTTTATTGTTGAAAGGGGTTCTTGACAAAAAAATCTTGGGAACCACTGCCCTATTTGAACCACATTTCCTCATTGCAACCTTCCCTGACCACTCCAACTGGAAGTAATCTCTCTTAGTACTTATGTACTGCTTTCCATTGTTAACCTTTTGAGTGGGTATATGTTTTGCTTTTTCAATTAGATCATAAACTGCTCATTGCTTACACCTCATTATGTCTCTTTATAAACCTTACAGTGTTTAGCATAATGTCTTGTACAGAGAAGATGTTAAATATTTTATAATGACTAGGGACTCCAATCAACTGAGTTTCCCCCTTCTTCTGCACACTGCTCTCCCTCCCACCCCCCAATGAGCTCCAGGCTACTTGATGAATTTATACAATGTGAGCATCAAGTAACAAAGACAACAAGATGTTGAGGTCATAGAGAAGTATTTATACTTTATTGATAATTAGGATAATGATGTTAATTAGCATTTATGTAGTACTTTAAGTTTTGCAGAGCACTTTTTCATTTATCATGTCATTGATCCTTACAATAGCTCTAGAATACCATAGACAATGAAGCAAAATCAGTACTAAACATGTATGCACCCAATGGTATAGTGTCCAAATTTTTAAAGGACAAGTTAAGTGAATTACAGGAAGAAATAGACAGCAAAACTATACTAGAGGGAAACTTCAACTGTCTCTTCTCAGAACTCAATAAATCCAACCAAAAAATAAAAAGAAAGAAGCTAAAGAGGTAAATAGAACATTAGAAAGGTTAGATATGACAGACTTTAGGCATGATTTAGACATGAAGGGTGACACCATAAACAAATTAGAAGAGCAAGGAGTAGTCTATTTATCAGATCTATGGGGAGGGGAAGAATTCATGACCAAACAAGAGACAGAGAATATTACAAAATGTAAAATAGAAAATTTGGATTATATTAAATTTAAAAAGCTTTTGTACAAACAAAACCAGTACAACCAAGATTAGAAGGAAAGCAGAAAGCTGTGAAATCTTTATAATTTGTCTCTCCTAAAGACTTCATTTCTCAAATATATAGATAACTTAGTCAAATTTACAAGAATACAAATGATTCCCCAATTTATAAATAGTCAAAGTATGTGAACAGGCAGTTTTCAGATGAAGAAATCAAAGTTATCTATAGATACATGAAGAAGTGATATAAATCACTTCTGATTAGAGAAATTAAAATTAAAACAACTCTAAGGTAACACCTCACATCTACCAGGTTGGCTAATATGACAAAAAAAGGAAATGATAAATTTTGGAGAGGATGTGGGAAAACTGGGTCATTGACACACCGTTGTGGGAGTTGTGAACTGATCCAACCATTCTGGAGAGCAATTTGGATCTATGTCCAAAGGGCACCAAATTGTACATGCCCTTTGATCCGGCAATATCACTACTAGGTCTGTATCCCAAAGAGATCATAAAAAAGGGCAAAGGATGAATATTTGCAAAATATTTATGGCAGCCCTTTTCATGGTGGAAAAATTGAAAATTGAGGAGATAACTATCAATTGGCCAATAAACTGTGGAATATGAATGTAATGGAATACTATTGTGCAATAAGAAATGATGAACAGGCAGATTTCAGGAAAATCTGGAAAGACTTGTGTGAACTTATACAAAGTGAAATGAGCAGAACCAGGAAAGCATTGTACATAGTATCAGCAACATTTTATGATGATCAACTATGAATGACTCAACTCTTCTCAGCAACACAGTGATCTAAGATAAGTACAAAGAACTCACAAAAGAAAATACTGTCCATATCCAGATAAAGAACTGATGGACTCTGAATGCAGATCAAAGCTTATTATTATGTTTTTGCTTACTTTATTCTTTCTCATGTTTTCCCCCCCTTAATTTTTCCCCCTTCACAGCTGTGACTAATATGGAAATATTTTTACATTATAGCACATGTATAAACTATATCAAACTGCCTACCATTTTTGGAAGAGGGAAGGGGAGGGAGGGAAGGAGAAAAATTTGGAGCTCAAAATCTTGTAAAAATGAATGCTAAAAATTTTTTTGGCATGTAACTGGGGAAAAAAATGAAATACTGTTTAAAAAATAACTCTAGGAGATAAATGTTATTATTATTCCCATTTTACAGATGAGGAAACTGATGCTAAGGGAAGTTAAGTGCTTTTGCCCAGAGACATACAGTTAGTAAGTGCCTGAGACAGTATTATGAAGGAACTTCATCTATTTAGGGAGATTATAACTATTGGGTGCTCAAAGGATTGGCCACACCTTTTATAAAGCCCAGGAACCGCTTCAGACACTCTCTAAGAAGCAAGGCAAGGCTGAAGCTCTGTCAGTCAAGGGAGTCATCCCTTGCAGTGGAAGGCTAGCTCTCAGGAAGATATTGCTCTTGGATTTATCCTTTGTGTCTCCTCCAGAGACCAGTGGAGGAGGGGAGCTGATTTCTCTATTGCCCAATCCATTCCCATCATCAATGGAGCCTGTCAGTAGAATAAATTGCTTCATGGAAGATGCTGAACATAACCCAGGGTAGGTTCAGATAGTCTAGATAATAGAGAATAATGATATATAATAATAATAATAATAGCTCAGGTAGTCAAAAGTTGAGTTGTGGAGGAGAGCAGACTCAAGGAGCCTAGATGAGTGGCATGCCCAGCAGAGATGCTGCATCCAGGTGAGTGTGAGAATACTACAAGAAGAGAAAAGAGATAGGGTCCCTGAGACATTGGAGGCTTGAGTTACTTTGACAACATGTGTTGTCTAAGGACATTCACAGAATGGCCCTTGATACTGTGTGTATTGGTGGGACAGAGTACCTCAGCTTTATGGGGGGAATGTTTTGTTACTATTTTTCATGCTCAGTCATTTTGATAAATGAACTAAATCAAATAAGATTTGACAAGATGAGATGTTTTGAAAACCCTTAGCACAGTACCTGGCACATGTTTAATAAATGCTTGTTTCCTTCCTAAATGCATTTACTTTAAGTTGATTATTTCAACTGGCTGACTGTTGAAGGGAAGTGTACTGGTAGGGGCTTGTGAAAACTATAGTTTTAGGAGTGTGGACCCACAGAATATCTTGTACTTGAGATAGATATCACCTAGGAGATCCAACCTGTGAGTTTGAGTTTTTGATTGAATTTTTAGCTTAAAAGTGCCTGTGAGAGTTCATTTACTATAATTCCCTTATCTCACAGATGAAGAACTGAGGTCTAGAGAAAAAGTAAATGACTTGCCCACGGTCATTAGTAGCTTGTTAGAGCTAGGATTAGGACTTGAGTCCTCTGGTCCAAAGACAGCATTCTTTTGAGTGTCCCACATTACCTCCCAGGGTGATAAAAATCAGGTGACCCTCCAAGGCACTTCAGAAATTCCTTACTGGGTGCTTTCTTCAGGCCTTTGTTTTATAGTAACCTCAAAAACCATTTTGTGAGGATGACATAGGACAGTTTTGCCTAAAGTTTTAAGGATCCTTTAAGAACTTCATTTATTTGCAGTTAGAGATGAACCAAATTTGTTGGTAAATTAATAAATGAAAGGAACATTATTAAATTCAAGGACTTTGATTCATGTGCTTTGTTCATTTACTTTGACAATTGCTTAATTATTCACAAGTTATTTTTAATATTGCACATAAATAAATGCTCTGCAGCGTGTTTGCAACAGCAACCAAGTCTCTGTTCCACTTGAGTGCCTCTTGCTTTGTTTGCTGTAACCCAGACTGATATAAGTGGGACAAGGATGTCAAGGTTTCTTAGAGAGAAAAAGTAAATTATCTTGATTCTTCTCTGGGTTTCAAAAAAAAAAAAATACCCATTCTGTATTCTTTGGTGGAATTTATTGCCACTCTATGTTTGTCATTTCAGAGAAAATATGGTTAGCAAATTTCACCATTGTTATTCATCTGAATTTGTTCATTTGCACTATTTCTTAATTTTTTCCATTAGAAAACATTTCTGCCTTTTGAAGACTCTTACCCTTTATTTTAAGGGCTTTAAACCCCGCCCCTTCCCCTAGCCTTTTGGGCTTCATGGGGTTGTACCTGAAACAGCCCTTTATACCTTACCTATAAATTTGTACCTGATTGGTTGTCCCAACCTTCCAATTAATGATAAAAGTGGAATCTGTCACCCAATAGCTTCTTTGTGATTTTCTGATTAGTATCTTTGAACTATCAATGGGTGCCAAGGTTAATCATTAGTTTTGTTTAGGTATTCTCAAATCAAAGATTTGTCACGCAGCAAGCAAAATGATTATGATTTCACTATAATTATAAAACATTTTAGCTAGAGTTGATTTTTCTTTTTTAGGATCCTCTGGCACACTGAGTATAGAACTACATGCTCCTTTACCTTCCCAAGACTAAGAGTTCATGGATTTTTTGACTATTCATCTAGTGAACACCCAATAAATATTGATTACTAAAGCTATAATTATTTGTAAGTGTCCCTGGAGGGAAGGGCCTGATTCTGTGCTCTGTTACCAGTACATAAGATCTTAAATAATCAGCTAGTTCACAGGACAAATGCATTTTCTAAGTGTTCAAGGCAATGGATGCCAACCTCTTAAAATTTTGTTGTTCAGCATTATTTAGGCCAATTAAAACTTAGGGCCTTAGGAGTGCACTTGCTGAAAATCATTGTATTGACCTTTCTGCCATTTTTCATCTTGCTTAGCATTTTTAGATGCGCTGACAAAGCTTAATGGGTCTAGATGCTTTTTGCTCAGCTGATTCTATGGATAAAAAGGAACTAAGAACCAAGGTTAATGGAAAATTAGCAAGAACATGTGTGTGTGTGTGTGTGTGTGTGTGCATATAAATAAATAAAGAGATGACTTTGTCCTTCTTGTCTCTGTCTTTAGAACATAAAAACCTCTTTAAAGCATGGATTGTGTCATTCTTTGTACTTATATATGCAGAACCTGGCACATAGTAGATAATAAATTCTTGTTGATGGATTTGTCCTATGAAATGAACAAACTTTTTAGTTAATTTAAATTTATATTTAGCTACAATAGGAAACTTGGAGTATGGAGGGAATTTTCACAGAATTTAAAAAAAGACATAGTAAGCAATGAGTTGCTTAGTATAAAAGATATAAACAAGGTCTATATTCCCAGAGAAGGAGTTGGGGGTGTGTGTCAATTACATAGTGTTAAAAAAGGAAGACAGATCTGCGCTGAGGTGGCTCAGTGTATAGATGTTGGCCCTGGAACCAGGACGACCCGAGTTCAATCCAGCCTTAGACATTTACTAGCTGTGTGACCCTGGACAAGCCACTTAACCCTGTTTGTCTCAGTTTCCTCATCTGTCAAATTAGCTGGAGAAGGAAATGGCAAACCGTTCCAGTGTCTGCCAAGAAAACCCCAAATGGGGTCCTGAAGAATTGGATGTGCCTGAAGTCGCTAAACAACAAAAGTCACTATGTAAATGTTACTTATTATTGCTGTTATTATATTATTATCAAAATTCTTTAGATACATCTCACTTTAAGTCTATGAGGTAGGTGAGACCGATATTATTATATTTATTTTACTGATGAGGATACTGTGAGGCTGAGAGAGGTTAGTGCTTTGCCCATGGTCACATGACTAGTCAATTAAAAGTAGGATATGAAGCTGACTGAGTCGAGAGCTCTGTCCACTACAGCATACCACATTTTCAAAACTCAGCTTGTCCATGAATCACTTGTCCATGGGAATTACCATAGTGGTTCAGACCTGTTTTCCATCCAGTCTAGGAATCTCTTGCCAGAGTATCCCTGAGGGATATATTTCTTTCTGGAGAGAACATGCTTCTCTTTTTGGGCTTTGGCTGAAGATTAGGCATATCCTATTTTCTTTCAACTTCCATTTATGACTCTCTTTAATCTTTCCTTGACTAGGATTTTTAAAAATTTCATTTCTATGTCCTGCCACTCCAATCTCTGACCATAAGCAGTGGTGTGCTGGTAGACATTTAACAACTAGTTCTATGAAAAAAAATTGTATGTACAAAACACTTTTGGCCAAATGTTTTCCTCTGTATTAGCATTTTTTCCATCACTTTGTCAAATCTAGACAACTAACAGAACAACAAGTTGAGCTTGGATTGATAGCGTTTACTGCTGTTTGAGGTATAAATGCTCACATTGAAAATTTAACAATTGGGCTTGCTGGTAAGAGCTGGCTCTAGCACATCCCTGGTTAAAATTTAGAGCTGGCAGAGGTTTTGGAGAGCCTCCAGTCCCCTAAATTTATAGAGGAGAGAGTCTCAGAGTAGGCAAATGACCTAGTAAAGGTCAGATAGCTAGCCAGTGACAGAGCCTGCCATCTCCTTTAATCCCAAATCCCAAATAAAATCCCATCTCCTACAGTAAGCCTTTCCTTGATCCCCTTTTGTTGACTTATCTCCAATTTATCCTGTGTGTAGCTTGTTTGTACTTAGTGTTTTTTGCATGCTGTCTCTCCCATTAGACTGGGAGCTCCTTGAGGCCAGGGACTATTTGATGCCGTGCGTGTTTTAAAACCTCTGACATTCCAGGTTCTTTTGTTATTAATCTAACATGCGCTGTCACACCTTATCATCAGAGAAGGTAACATTTCCTGCATATTTGGAAGATTTTTTGGGACACTTTGCTGACTCTGTCTTCTTTGCCACTTCCTGATCTTGTGTCTTTACACGATCATGTTTTCTCTTTAAGTGACCTGGCCTAATTTCTATTTTTGGTGGCTTTCCCATTTTCTCTTCAACACTCTGTGGAATTCTGGGTTTAGCCAGATTAGTCCCATGTCCTTCCTATACATTGACAAAGTTTGTTCCCAAGCTAAAGTACTTCTCAAAGCATTAATGCTTTGAGTGAAAGCTGGCTTCTGGATGCTTTTTCCCCCTTCTTTTAAGATTGACTTTAGACTGGAGCCTTTTTCATAGTGTGTTGATTCTGGGGAAAAAATCTCTTCCTCCAAATTATTTTATTCATCCTAATGGCTTTCATTGGAATTTAATACTGACCTTGGGTAATTTTGTCAAAACTTTTCACATCTTTAGAGTCAATTTAAGATTAGAAATTGTGCTATTAGTTTACTGTAATTCTCCTTACTCCATACCAGACTCTAACCCTAGATTACTTGCCATTGGCCTTCGTTGTCCATCCTTTGATACTGCTCTATGTACTGGGTCCATTACAAGTTCCTGTTATTTAAACCCAGCTGAGCTCTCACTACTGCACAGAAATCCTTGTTTTTCCTTATTTGACTTTCTATCATACTCCCCATAGCAGCTGTTCAAAACCTCTTCTCTTCTTAACCTTCTATACTATAGAATCTATAGCATCCTCACCCTCTCTCTCAGTGGAAGACTTTCTGGATTTACTGAGGCTATCAAGATCACCAGTTGTGAGATATTCCTCTTTGCCAATGTTAACACCTCTGGGGTCCATTTCATTCTGTTTCTAGTCTACCCTTTTTGTCATTCTCCCTTTCTCCCTACTAGTGATTTTCAGTGTCTCCTTATCGATGGGCTCATTTTCTCTTCCCTGTAGAGATGCACCAGTCTCCTCTGTCTTAAAAAAACAAACAACAAAAAACAACAAAAAACCAAGCAACCCTTCACTTGACTCTGTATCCTCTTGATCTATTGTCTGATATCTCTTTTTCATTTCACAGTGAAGCTCATACCCAAAAAAGAGATGTCTCCTACATCTCACCCATCTACTACCTTCTATCTATTTGCACATATTCTACATCTAATTCCTAAACTTATCTTATTAAATCATAGAATTTGAGTGTTGGAAGAGACCTCAGAAACCATCTAGTGTAACTCATACACAAAAGGAATTCCCACTATAACATCCAATAAGTGGTCCTCTAGTCTTGGTCTGATGACCTTCAAGGAGGGAAAATTACCAACTGTTAAAGCAGCACATTCTGGACATTTTTAGATAGCTCTAGTTATTTGGAAATTTTTACTGCCATCAAACCCAAGTTGATCTCTTTGTAACTCCCACTTTCCCTCCATTGTTCTTGATTCAGCCTGCTGGGGTCAAATAGAACGATGAAATTCCTCTTCCACATGACAGTTCTTTCAACAGTTGAACACAGTTATCACATCTCCCTCCAGTTTTCTCTTCTTGAGGCTAAACCTGGCTAGTTCCTCCCAGTGATTCTCATATGGTATGGTCACAAGGCCCTTTGCTACCCTGCTTGTCATCTTCTTGACAGTCTCCAGCTTCTCAATGTTGTTTTTTTTAAAGTTTATTTTTAGTTTTCAGCATTTACTTACATTAAGTGTTAAATATTTTCCCGTTCCCTTTGCCCTCCCCAAGATGGTGTGCAATCTGATACAGGCTCTACATATACATTCCATTCTATACATTTCCACATTAGTCATGCTGTATAGAAGAATTAGAATGAATGAGAGGAACCATGAGAAAGAGAAAAACAAAACAAAACAAAAAAAAGAAAATAGTCTACTTCACTCTGCATTCTGACTCTATAGTTCTTTCTCTGGATGTGGATGGCATTTTCCATCATGAGTCCTTTGGAATTTTTTACATCCTTGCATTGCTTAGAAGGGCTAAGTATATCAAAATCACTCAATGCACACCATGGCTGTTACTGTGTACAGTGTTCTCCTGGTTCTGCTCACTTTACTCAGCATCAGTTCATATAAGTTTTTCCAGGTTTTCTGAAGTCTGCCTGTTTATCATTTTTTTATAGCACAATAGTTCAATGTTCTTCTTAAACCATGTTGTGCAGAACTGAGCAGAGTACAATGAGTACAACAAATGTCTCACTCAGACAATTGCATTAGCCTCCTAACTAGTATCCTTGCCTCCATTCTTTCCTTTCTCTATGCCACCCTTCACAAGCTGTCACAACATCATCTCCCTAAGGCACCCATCTGGTCACATCACTTTGCTCCTCAGAAATCTTCAGTGGCTCCCTGTTGCCTCTAGGAAAAAAAATACAGATTCCTTTGTTTGAGATTTCATACTCTTTTTAAAAATGTGGCTCCTACCTACCTTTCTTTGGGCAGCCAGGTGATGCTGTGGATAGAGCACTGGGCCTGGAGTCAGGAAGATTCATCTTCCTGAGTTAAAATCCAGCCTCAGATACTTACTAGATATGTGGCCCTGGGAAAGTCACTTCACCCTATTTGCTTCAGTTTCCTCATCTATAAAATGAGCTGGCCAAGGAAATGGTAAAACCATTCCAATATCTCTGCCAAGAAAATTCCAAATAGGGCCATGAAGAATCAGACACATTTGAAAAATGACTGAACAAAAATGTACCTTTCCATACTTGTTTTATACTATTTTTTCATGCTCTGTGATCCAGGCAAACTGCCTATTCTCAGGACTCTGTATTTTGTCTCTCATTTAGGAGCATAGGATACTATTTATCTCTACGGCTTCAAATCCTGAACTTCTGTGCAGGTTCTACTCAGGTGCTACCTTTTCTAGGAAACCTTCCTGATTTTACTGGTTAATATTCCTTCCCACTCCTCAAACAATTTTGTGTTTACAAATGGAGCTGCTGGTCTTTCTATTTTGGGGAATTAAAAAAATTATCTTCAATTCCAAATTCTCTCCTTCCCTCTAATCTCTTCTTTACTCATTGAGAAGGAACAGAATATACCTTATACATATGAAGTCATGCAAAACATTTCCCATTTAGCCATGTTTTTAAAAAAGTTAATTTATTTATTGTTATTTTTCAACATTCACTACCATAAGTTTTAAATTTTCTCTCCCTCCTTTCCCTCCTTCCCCTCCTCTCTCCCCAAGATGGCATGCAACCTGATATAGGCTCTACATATACATTCCTATTAAACATATTTTTACTTTAGTCATGTTGTGTAGAAGAATTAGAATGAATGGGAGGAGCCATGAGAAGGAGAAAAACAAAACAAAACAAAAAAAGAAAATAGTCTGCTTTCCTATGACTTTTGATTCCATAGTTCTTTCTCTGGATGTGGATAGCATTTTCCATCATGAGTCTTTTGGAACTATTTTAGGTCCTTGCATTGTTGAGAAGGGCTAAGTCAATCAAAGTCAGTAATCGAATACTGTGGCTGTTACTGTGTACAGTGTTCTCTTGGTTCTGCTCACTTCACTCAGCATCAGTTCATGTAAGTCTGGGTTTTTCCCATTAGCCATGTTTTGAAAAAAAAAAAGAAAAAGAAAAAAATAGACTTTAGTATGTACTCTGAGCCCATTAGTTTTTTTTGTGGAGGTGGATAGCATGTTTCATTAGGAATCCTTTAGAATTATGAGGGCGTAATTGTATTGATTAGAATTACTAAGTCTTTTATAGTTGGTTATCTTTACAATCCTACTGATACTTTTACCTTACTTTGTGTATTTATGGGACTTTAGAAAATCTTGTAACTATCTTTCTTCAGTGGTAAGAAAGTTTCTTTAGTTTCCTCGGGATGAATATAAGAAACAAAGCCAAATTTGTAAGAATAAGAGCCATTCCCTAACTGATAAAATGGTAATGGGATGTAAGTAGGTACTTTTCAGAGGAAGAAATCAAAGTTATTAATAGTTATATAAAAACGGTCTACATCACTAATAATTAGAGAATAGCAATTAAAACAACTCTGAAGTATCGCCTCATATCCATAAGTTCTGCAGGTTTTGCTTACTTCACTTTGATTATTTCATGTAAGTCTTCCCAGATTTTTCTGAAAGCAGCTCCTTCATCATTTTTTTTGTAGCATGAGTATTCCATGTCATTCATATGCCATAACTTGTTCAGTCATTCCCTGATATGCCTTCCCTCAGTTTCCAGTTCTTAGCCACCATAAAAAGAGGTCCTATAAATATTTTTGCAAATATTGGTCCTTTTCATTTTTCTTTGATTTCCTTGGAGTATAGACCTAGTAGTGGTATTGCCAGGCAAAAGGGTATACACAATTTTATATCCCTTTATGCATAATTCCAAATTATCACTCAAAATGGTTGGAATAATGCACAGTTCTACCAGTAGTGCATTAGTGTACATATTTTTCCCACATCCCTTCCAGCATTTGTCATTTTCCTTTTCTGTCATCTTAGCTAGTGTCATAGGTGTGTGGTGATACCTCAGAGTTGTTTTAAATTGCATTTCTTTAAGTTGCATTTAAGTTGGTAGAGCATTTTTTATTTGACTATTAATAGTTTTTATTTCTTCCTCCGAAAACTGTGTTTTCATATCCCATGACCATTTAACAGTTGGGGAATGGCTCTCATTTTTATAAATTTGACTCAGTTCCCTATATTCTTCCTTCCATTTTTGAGGAAACTAAAGAAACTTTCCTGCCACTGAAGAAGGGTAGTCACAAGATTTTCTAAAGTCCCATAAATATATAAACTAAGATATTTAGAGAGAAAGCCTTTATTTAATGACTACTATGAGCCAGACACTGTGCTAAGCATTTAACAAATATTATCTCATTTGATCTTCACAACAACCCTGGGAGGTAGGTGCTCTTATCTGAATTTTAGAGTTGAGGAAACTGAGACAGAAGTTAAATGAATTACCCAGGGCTATATAGCTAGTAAGTGTCTGAGGCTAAATTCAACCTCAGAGCTTCCTGCTGTAAGCCCAGAGTATATTGAGTTCTTTTTCTTGATCATGGTTCTAGGTTCTTGATCTAGATTCTTTTTTTTTATCATGGCTTTCAGGTAGTCTAATAATTCTTAAATTGCCTCTCCTCAGTGTACTCAATCCTCTCCACATCTATCCACCATATCACACAGTTGTCTCTAATATATAAGGAATTAAATTTACAAAAATTATAATGAATAAATAATTATAAAAATTAGTGAGAATCAAATAACATAAATACAAAAAATTAAATAATTTCTACTTTTAAGGTTTGATTTTGTTTATAACACTATCTGGGTGATCTGGGGCAAGTCACTATCTCTTTGAAGCTCATTTTCCTGATCTGTGGAAAGGGGTGTTTTTTAATAGTATCTACCTCACAAGGCTGTAGTGAGTTCTAAATTAGATAGTATACCTAATGCCACACTCTACAAACTTTTGAGTGCTATATAAACATCAGTTGTTATCATTTGGTGGCCAAATATTCACCTTTAAGCTGGGAGATATCTTTCTTGTCACAAACCTTACAGAGGGAATGGTTTTACTCATTTTGGCCCCTTCTCTAGCCTGCTGCTTTGGGTTCAAGTGAAACAGCATGATATCATGAGTCTTTTCTCTGAAACTGCCACAGGCAAAAAACATGTTTCCTTTGTTTTTTAAAAGGAAAGCTGTTCTGTTGAGATAAAAGATGAGCTTTTGGCTTATTACTACGCTTAGGTGATCAGGGAGCCTGAATCCTAAGAGACCTGGGTGGAAGGAGGCACTTTATACAAAGGGTCCTTTGAAAGTTTCAAAAGCATTTGATTTCTTCTCTGTTTTAAAGCTCTACTCTGACTTAGGTTGTGAAACAATGCTTAGGCTGGGAGGGTGTTCACACATCCTTGATGATAATATTAAGAATAGTGAACACTTATGTAGTGCTTTAAGGTTCACATCACACTTTACATGTATAATATTATTTCCTGTTTTGCCAATGGGAAAACTGAACCTCAGATGAAGTGACTTGTCTGAGTCACATGGCTTGTAAATGTCTTCCTGACTCTTAGTTCAAGGTTCTATCCAATTTGACACTCTGCCTCCTGACAAGGGACTGTATAATTGGAAAAGGAGATGGAATAGTCATGTAGGGAAAGTGAAGAATGATAGCTAGACAGCCTCAGGACTGGAGTGGTAGCCATGAAATGTGGAAAGATCAAGAGGAAGATCTGCTGTGGAAGATTCATGGAAAGTTAGGGACAAGAAAAGCCCATAGGTTGCTGTCTGTGACAGTGTTAGGCATACCCACATTGGTGAGTTCATGGATCTATCAGAGTACTTCTTCCCATTTGTTGGCTTTAAGCCCTGGCTTCTTGGACTCTTCCTTTTTTTATGGCGAGTAGGAAAGGACAGAAGGATGATGAGGTGTTAAAGGTAAAGGTTTTGCTCTTGGGTTCAGTAGGTGATTCTACTTTTCTTGTTGTTGAGAATGAACATGTCAACATTTTGCATATTTAGTGTGTTTGGACATATGACAATAGCTCACATCTATATAGCATTTTAATATTTGTAGGGCATGTTATGTGTAGTTACCTTGTTTGATTCTTACCACAATTCTGTGAGATGCTACTATGAACATTTCTAAGCTGAGACTCAGAGAGTTTAAGACACTGGCTCACGTTGCACAGCTAGTAAATGACTCAGGCTAGATTTCATCTGTGTCTAGCAGTCTACCCATTGCCCCATTCTGCCTCTCATAATTGTATAAATACAGCTTGATCCTGTAAGATGATGTGAATTGATAATCACACCATGCAAGTACCCAAGGATGGTCCTTTTCTCTGTCTCTGGGTTGCCGACTCTGTCTGTCTCTGTTTCTCTGTCTCTTTCTGTCTCTGTTTCTCTGTCTGTCTGTCTCTCTCCTCTTTCTCTCCCTCTCTCTTGCCTCCTCCTCCTGCTCCTTTTTCTCTGCCTCTCCAGTCTTAAAGCATTAAGGCTTAGACATATTGAATTAGATGTCCCATATATATCTTAAACTCCACATGTCCCAAATTGAACTCATTTTCCCAAAACTCTTTCATCTTCCCAACTTAAAAAAAAATCATGATTAAGGACACCACCATTCTCCCAGTCACTCAAGCTTGTGACCTCAGTGTCATCCTTGACTAGTCACTTTCATTCACCCCGCATATACATTCTCTTGACAGATCATATTTTATCTACGTTCACAGCATCTCTCCCATATAGCCCCTTCTCAGCTCACACAGCCACCACACTAATTCAGGTCCTCCTCACCTTTAGCTTGGACTATCACAGTAGTGTTCTACTTGAACTCCTTACTTCAAATTTCTCCCCATTCCAATCTGTCCTCCATTCTGCTGCCTAAAGCATGAGTGTGACCATGTCACCTCTCTACTCAATAAACTTCAATGGCTCCCTATTACCTCTAAAATCAGGTTTAAACTCCTCTGTTTGATGTTTAAAGTTTTTCACTGCCTAGTCCCTTCCTACCTTTCTAGTCTTTTTTACACTTGACTCACTTCTATACACTTTGTGATCCAGCTATACTGGGCCTATTTGGTTGTCTTCCTTGACCTGGGAGCTCTGGAATTTGGCTATTCTATTTGGGGGAGTTTTCATTTTGGCATCTTTTTCAGGAGGTGATCAATGGATTCGTTTAGTGACTATTTTGCTCTTTGGTTGTAAGATATTGGAGGTAATTTTCCTCTAAAATGTCTTGAATTTGATGTCTAGGTTCTTTTTCTTGATCATGGCTTTCAGGTAGTCTAATAATTCTTAAGTTGCCTCTCCTCAATCTATTTTCCAGGTCAGTTGTTGTTTTTATGAGATACTTCACATTGCCTTCTATTTTTTCATTCTTTTGATTCTGTTCTATTGTTTTTTGATGTCTCATTCAATCATTAGCTTCCACTTACTCAATTCTAATTTTTAATGAATTATTTTCTTTACTGAGCTTTTGTACCTTTTTTTTTTTTTTTACCATTGGGTCAGTTTTGCTTCTTAAGGAGTTATTTTCTTCACTAATTTTTGTGCCTCTTTTACCAAGCTGTTAATTTGGGTTTTCTAATTTTCTGGCATTACTCTTGTTTCTTTTCCCCATTTTTCTTTACTACTCCTATTTGTTTTTTAAAATAATGTTTTTGCTCTTTTTATGTCTTAAAAAGAATCTCTTCGATGAATTGTTGTTGGGCTTGTGTCCAATCTGCATTTTTTTTCATTTAGATTTTGCTTGTAGATATTTTGAATTTGTGTCTTGCTCTTCCCTGTCACCATAGTAGCTTTTTATGCTCAAATTCTTTTTTTTTTTATTGTTTGCTTATTTTTTCCAGCCTATTTTTTTTTTTTTTTACTTTGGGCTTTATGTTAGTATTGCATTCTGCTCACCTGAGGATGGGAGGGAGACACTGTCTCAGATTTCAGGGTTTTATTTTTTTTCAGGTTGCTGTTTTCACTGCTAGTTCTGCGGGGTGGGGGTGGGGGGGAAGGGGCTGTACATTTTCGATGCTCCCAAAGTGAAGTTATCTGGGGAGAGGTGGGCATTAACTTCCTGGTCTTCAATCTAGTTTTTACCCAGGAAGGGCCTCTGCTACTTTGTGATAGCAAATATTCCTCTTCACACTGGAGCTGTCTGTGACCTGGAACTTGGTAATGGGCAGTGGAATTGCTAAATGGCACTTGGTCCCATACCTGGTGCTTTTTGACCAGGAGTTTAAGACCCTTAGTATCATTGGGTGGTGAGTGCTACCCTTACCACTGCTGTTGCTATTGGTGGCTGCCTCCAAGGTCCACAGTGGGTGTCACTTCTGTGTTGTGCTCCTGACCAACCCCCACCCTAATGCCATAAATATCTCCTGTCCTAAAGTTGTTCTGGCTAGACAAATGGCCCACGTTGGTCTTTTCTTGGTTATGTCACTTGGGAATTAAATTCGAAAGGAGAATTCTGGGAGAGCTCAGCTAGAATGCTCCCTTCACTCCACCATCTTGGCTTCTCCCCCATTTGGTGTTCCCCATACACCACAGACATTCATCATCTCCCAAATCTATGCATTTCAATTGTGTTTTATGCCTTGAATGTACTCCCTTCTCACTTTCTATTTCTAGTGTCCTGGGTTCCCTCAAATCCTACATTAAACAAGAAGCCTTCTCTGGTCTCCTCCATGGCTAGCCCTTTCCCTTTAAGATGGCATTCCATTTCCATTTCCATATTTGTATGTACCTCTTATGTTGTCTCTCCCATTAAAATGTGAGATCCTTAAGGGCTCACATATTTTTGCCTTCTTTGTGTCTTAGGTTCTTAGTTCTTGGCACACACTAAGGGCTTAATAAATTTGCTTGTTGAATGACTCACTGACTGACTGACTCTCATCATCTGGTTGATTGTTAACCATGGCCTTTTGAGTCTGACCATAAAGAGCACTGATCCTGGCTATTTAAAAAAATATTTTGCAGAAACCAGTCGAAGAAACAAAATGATGTGGCAGTAACAAAGCCTGTGCATTTAACAGTTCTGTGACGGGGAGTCTGATTCTCTTTCTCTCCTCCCTGAGAAGACAAGGAAAGTAGGCTGGCTAAAGTGCATACTTCATGTGAATTCACAGTGGGCATAATTGAAGGCTGTACCTGATGTGTTCTGCTGTTAAGAAGTGTGATGATGGATTAAGAAGGATGTAATTGTAGGAGGCAAAAAACAGGGAGTAATTGTTCTTTGTAGAATTTTAAGTAACACGGGTAATTTTATGCTTGTAATCTCTGGAATTCTTTCAATCTTGCATCTGATGGATATCAAACAAATGATTTATGGGAAAAATAATCTGGCTTCTCTCCTCTGTATTCACTGAAACCTCTCCCTCAGAGCTTATCACCAATCTTCTTATCACCAAATGCAATGACCCATTTTCAGTTGTCATCCTCCTTACCCTCTCTTCAGTGTCTGGCATTATTGACCAACCTCTTCTGTTGGACATATTTTTATTCCCCCTTAGAAAACTCTCTTGGTTTTCCTCCTCTATCTTTTACAGTTTCTTCTCTGTCTCCTTGTCTTCTGACACCTTAACCTAGGAGGTTCCCTAGGATTCTATCATTTGCCCTCTTTTTATTATCTCTGAGGTTTCACGGTATGATGGATAGAGTGTTAAACTTATATCAGAAAGACCTGCATTCATATCCTGCCTCAAGATGTTCTACTAATTGTGTGATTCTACCAAGTCGCTGTCAGCCTTGGTTTCCTTGTCTGTAAAATGGGGATAATGATAATGTCAGGTGGAATCTTTCCTCAAAACATGTTCATGGAGATAGTATATGGTGCAGCAGGAAAAGCTTGAACTTACAGTCACAGGCTCTGGGTTCAAATCTTATCTCTGCCCCTGGATGGCTCAGTGAATACAGCACTGGACTTAGAATCAAGAATTTTGTTGCTGTTCAGTCATTTTTCAGTTGAATCTAAATCTTCATGACCTCATTTGGCATTTTCTTGGCAGAGATACTGGAGCGGTTTGCCATTTCCTTTTCCAGCTCATTTTACAGATGAGGAAACTGAGGCAAACAGGATGTAGTGACTTGTCCAGGATACTTCAGTTCAAATCTGTCTTCAGACACTTACTTAGGTGAGTGACCCTGGGCAAGTCACTTAAAACAAACAACAAAAAGCAAACAAACCCTTGTTTGCCTCAGTTTCCCCATTTGGAAAAATGAGGATAATAACAGCATTTACCTCTCAGGTTTGTTGTGAGGATAAAATGACATTTATGAAGCACTTTCAAACCTTAGAGCAGTATATAAATGTTGAGTATGTTATTTTTATTATTGTTTTTACTATTATTATTACCTGTGCCATCTTGGGCCAATCACTTAACCTCTCTGAGCCTTAGTTTCCTCATCTGTCAAATGAAGGATTTGGACCAGAGTGCCTCTGAGGTTCCATAAATTCTAGGTCTGTTGTCTCACTTTTGTCTTACTTGTGACTGAAACTCTTCTAACCGATCATAACAGACTTGGTTTCTGGAGGTGAGGAGAATGGAAAAAACCCAAATGGAGTCATTGCTTTTCTCTGTCCAGCAATATTCTTTTTAGAGATCTTTTACTTTTGCTGAAGTACCACATAGAATGACTAAGTTTAGGGCTATAGAACATTGCAAACCCTTGGTTATGTCTTTGTCACACCCAAAGCAAGGAACAATTCAGCAGAAAGACAATCAAACTTATTAGTTGAGGCCATGAAGGAAAAAAAAAAGAAACCAATTGCTTTTAACTTGATTGAATTTTCACTTTTCATGATACCATGAAAATGCAACCACAGAGTAATAAATTCATTTGGATTTTGGATCCTGGCAATAAATATTGGGTGGGACATATTTGGCAGTTTTTCTCAAAGGACGATTTATGGGAAGATAGTGTGAAGCCCCCATATAAACAGCAGATTAAAAAACACTGATAGCTTTTTAAAATTTTTTTTATTTTTATTTTTTATTTACTCATTTACTTTTAATTTACAAGATTCGGTTCCACAATCACTTGAGTTTCAGATTTTCTCCCCTCCC
>CM053580.1:46674979-46762394 GCA_028627135.1 Pseudochirops cupreus
TCTCTGGGCTGGGAATCTGTCACTCTCTGTCTCCCAATGGGTTCTGTCACTCTTAAATAAGCTCAAATTTACTTTTTATCTCCCAAGGACGAAATTCTTGGGGAGCTTGGAGAAGTCACTGCTTACTCTCCGCCATCTTAGCTCCGCCCCCGATAGCTTATTTTTATATTGTACTGGGTGCCATGATTTGGGTTTTCACCTGATTTATGCTATACCTGGAGTCAATTTCACCCCTCCTTCCATCTCCAGCATCTGGCTCATCATTTGATATGACTTTTCTTCCTATGTATTTTCTTCTTAATCCCTTTAGTATTTCTCTTTGAGGATGTGTTACAGGTGCATTTCCTTTCACTTTTCCATACAGGTTGAATTATAAACAGCCACTTAAAAATCAAACCTCATCTTCTTGCTTTGATAAACACCAAAGTATTAAAGCTGTGCTTAACAGGGAAACAACACAGTGGTTATTTCTGTAACTGTTCATTAAGGCAATGTAGTAGAGTAGAGAAAATACTGGAATTGGAGGCAGAAAAAAATCAGGGGTTCAAATTCTAGCTCTGCTACTGCCTTGCTGTGTAATGATAGTTAAGTCACTTTTTCTCACTGAGTCTCAGTTTTTTCATCTCTAAAATATAAATGCTATATGTGTTACCTATTTCACTGGGTTTTCATGAGATTCAAGTGATGTAGTGTTACTTTATAAACCTTAAAGGCTTTATAAACCTCAAAAGAATATATAAATTCAGGTGTGACTCCTGAGATGCAAGGGAAGACATTCAAAGGTGAAACATGTTGTCCCTCTCTTCTTTTTCCCCCTTCCCTTTCTTTCTTTCTTTCTTTCTTCCTTCCTTCTTTCTTTCCTTTCTTTTTCTTCCCTTACTTCTTTCTTTCCTTCTTTCCTTCCTTCCTTCCTTCCTCCCTCCCTCCTTCCCTCCCTCCCTTCCTTCCTTCCTTCCTTCCTTCTTTTTTCATTCATTCTTATTTAGACTCCTTTAATGTAGGGATTGTTTCTTTTCTATCTTTGCATCTCCAGCACTTAACATAGTCCTTGCTTAATAAATGCTTATAGATTGACAATAGCTAACATTTATCAATTTTGTAAACCTTAAAGTATTGTACATATATTCTCTCATTTGATCATCCCAATAATCCTATGAGTTCGGTGCTATTATTGTCCCCAGTTTACAGATGAGGAAATTGAGGTGGAAAGGTTAAGTGGCTTGCCTGGGGTCCCACAGCTTGTAAAAGTATCTGAGACTGGAATTTTACTCAGGCCTTTTTGACTCCAAGTCCAGTGTTCTATTCACTAGTGTCTCCTCTGTGCTGAACATCTTGTTTTGCTGATGAGAAAGATGCAAATTTACATAAGAGTCCTTTTCCTCACTCTGATAGAGTTGACAGTCCAGGAGGGAGATATGACATATGTGTTAGTAACTGTGATACAAAATGATTCATGAATCAGAGAGATGCGAACCTGGGGCTCTGAGACATCATTATTGATGGGGAATCAGGAAAGGGTTTATGAAAATAGCTGGGTTTGAAAAGTTGGTGGGGGTATTCCAGGCAAAGAGAATTGTTCTACCATATACGCATATAATCTGGACTCAAACGGAGCCTGATTGTGTTTAATTTTTGACTAATAAAATTAAAGAATGAAACATTTGTTCTTCTTTAATAATAATTTGCTGTATAAGGTATAGATTAGTGATGCCACATCAGTGACTTAGATATATAGCTGAAATGTTTATGAGAGGTTACGAATACGAGTCAAAAAGACAAATCCCTCTCTGCAAAGGAGCTCACAATTTAAAAACGATTGTCTTAATCCTTAAAGGGGAGCTGGAAAATGAGTAAGTCAGAGGAAGGGGGAGAGCGGGTAGGATGTCTGCTGAATGAGTAAGCTGTTGGTGAGGAGGTAGAGAATCTGAAGAGGGAGGAGTGGAGCCATGAGTGAAGCAAGTTTTCTTCTGTATTAATATTTCCTTTATGGACTGTGCATTCACCTTGCCCTCAGTTGGTCCATTGGCACCACATTAAGGATGATTGATGGATTGATTCACAGCCAGTTTCAGAGCACCTGGGCTAAATGCTTGGACTAAAACTTTAAAAGGCATTTCTAGACAGATACTGAGAGATACAGAGAGGGGACAGACCCGACATCCATTAAGATTTGGACTCATTTCCATAGAAAGGCAGTCTGAGCATCTGCCAAGCCCCAGGAGAAGAGGGAACCTGTGGCCTAGGAGACAGAATCAGCCAGAGGCGGGAGAGGAAAGTTGCTGGGCTAAGCCAGGAGTTGCAGGAATGTGAGCTGGAAGCAGTGAGATAGCAAAGACAGCAGCTGTAATGAAGAGGAGTTTCTGGATAAGTGGAAGTGTCCTGGGACAATACCTTCTCAAAACAGAGGAAGCATTCCTAGACAATGATGATTTTCTGGACTAAGTCTCCTGGAGAGATAAAAAGGGGGCCTTAGACAAAGAAACCTTCCTAGGAACAAGCAAAAACTGGAGCCAAGGCACAGAGTCACAATGTAGAGAAGCAAACGTTCTCATTTAATGGTACTGGGAGTGATGTTAATTGTAAAGGTCCAAGCTTGGGGAGTCAGCTATTGACTCCAAGTTTTCTTCTCTTGGGGATGTTCCAATGGGGCAATACCATAGGTCTGTAGTTGACTATATTGGTCCCTGAACAGGTGGTTGCTGTTGTTTGCCTTTTGTTCTTGAAGAGGATCAGTGACGTCAGGAAGGGGATGTCTTGACTTGTAGGTGAATTGGGTTTAAGTGAGGCAGAGCTGTGCAAAATTGTCAGCCTCTCTCTCCTTGAGGGCCATCTGGGTCCAGTGGCAAGGCTTAGATCAGGACATCTGGACATGTAGTGGGAGACCTTGACCTTTCTAAGGTTTTCCAAGGTCTCTGTCTGAGGTAACATCCATTCAGTGATTAAGGTTAGGTAAGAAATGAGACAAAAATAGCCTCTTATGCCTACTCTAAAAAAAAATCAATATGGGAGAGGAAGACCCTCAGGGTTTCTGACCAAAATAGAAACAATTGCTATTTATACTGACTCTGAGCCCACAAAACACAAACACTTACTAACTGAGGCTTAGTTTGGGTCCCATTATTGACCAGTCAGTGAAAGTCAGAGTGATTTGCATTCTTTAAGGCATAGTCAAATAGTTTCATTTGAATCTCAATGGTTTTTTATCAATGCCTGGTTTCCGGAACTCTATTTCAAAAAATTTATGTTGCTTTTAAGGTCTTTCCCAGGTCTCAGTTTGTCTGAGGCCACACCCATTCAGTGATTTAAGGTTGGGTAAGAAATGAAGCTTATTGGAGGGGGAGGGGGAAAGAAAAGAAAAGAAAAAAGAAAAAAAAATCAATTTGAAAGGGGAAAACTCTTAGAGTTTTGGGCTAGAACAGAAACAATATTTACATTCACTCTGAGCCATTAAAACCCAAACAATGACCAACAGAGGCTTGGGCTGGGATTTTTATTGGCCAACCAGTGAGAGCCAGAGTAAGACTCAGTGTTTGTCATTCATTCTCAAAGAGGACCAATGTTATCCAGGAGGTAATAGCTGAACTGGTAGAGTTCATCTATAGGAGCTCATCAGAAGCTGTGCTGGACTTTCTAGCAGCTCTGAGGGCTTTCACCTCTCTGGGTGTGGGAGTATTCAACCAGGCTAGTCCTGCAAAGCTGAAGATGGCAGGATATATGGAGGAATCTACTCTCCATTGACTCTGAGTGCCTTTGCTTTGTAAGACGACCTTAACCGATGGTAATCCTTGAGAATGTAATGTAAAAATTCACTAGAGATTTGTCTTGATTATTTATAGGTTTCAGTGTGTATCCTTTGTGTTCTGTATTTTCTTGTGTGTGAAATAAAACCTCTTACTCATTCAGCGCATTGTTAGCCTGAATGCTTACATGAGACAAGAGGGTTCTTTTCTCTTTTTGTAGATACCTATATACGGGCCAAATCTGTTGTTCCCCGGGTGGTGTTATAAGCCAAAAAGAGATCTTTGGGAAAGCTTCCAAATATTTAACCCAATTTGCTTAAATCCAGAGCTTTTAGTTCTTGGGTCAAAGTTTGTACACATAGGTGAAAAGTGTGTGATGTGCATATGAGGAACAGGGAGTGGTTTACCAATTTCAAGGATAGAGCACATAGAGGCAATATATTCTAATGGTTAGAGTGATGTTCCTGAAGTTACGAAGACCTGGACTAAGATTGCCTCAGATAACAGTAGTGTAACTCTGGACAAGTTATAACTATGATGCCCCTCCGTTTCCTCATCTGTGAAATGTGAAGGTTGGACTTGACCTTGCAGGTTCCTTCCAGTTCTAAATTTATTATCCTATGTGGAAGAAAGTAGTATGAATTATTCTTCGAAAAATAAGGTGATGGGAGCTTGAGGAGGGCCTTGAATGTCAGGATAAGGCATTACTTAGTAGGCAATAGGAAGTCACTGAGGGGTTTTGAACAGAGGAACAACGTCTTCTATATATCAAGAAGATTTGTGTGGCTGTTAAGAAGTCTGGATTGAATGGCAGAGCAACTCAGAAGTAATTGAAATAGTCCAGGTGAGTTATAACAACCTGTTTAGGATGAAGGAGATGTGAGACTATTTTATTTTATTCTGAACTTAACAAACATCAAATAAATTGAAAATTTCCATATATCTATATCTATCTATCTATATCTGTATATGCATATCTATCTCTACCTATCAAAAGGAGATTGATCATGAAACTTAGAATCTACATACAACTTGCTTTTCTTTTAAGTATAAATTCAACATGTAACTTTCAGAGTTCTTTTCTTTTTTGGCAACCCTCTTTTTCTTTTATTCTTCCTCCCCATAAAAAAAATAAAAGCAAATAAAAGATAAAAATCTTTGTAACAAGTATACATTATTAAACAAAACAAATTCTCACATTATCCATGCCAGAAAGCATGGCAAGAGACATGCTGAAGGCAAGACTCAAATCACTGAATGGGTGTTGTCTCAGACAAAATGAAACCTGAGAAAGACCTTAGCTTAAAAAGGTCAGGGTCTCCAATTGCATAGGACTTTGTAGGTGGTTGGATTTGAGAGATATGGGAGAGGGAAGAATCTAAGATCATACAAGGTCTTGGATGGTGGTTATGGTGCCACTTTTAGAAGTGGTGAACTCTGAAAGAAGAGCAGGATATAAAGGGAAGATATTAAACATGGTTTTAGACATGTTGAGTTTGAAGTACTGGCAGGATATCCAGCTGGAGAAGGAAATGACAGACCACTCCAATATCTCTGCCAAGAAAACCCCAAATGGGATCATGAAGAGTTGGATGTGACTGAAAATGACTAAACAACAACAACAACATTCTTATTTTAATTATGCAGTAAGAATCTACTAAGACGTTAATGGATTTTTTTTCATAACTGCACTAGATATTTAGTGAGCAGTCTGCCAATAAGTTGAGATATTTTGTTTAATTTTGTGCAGTTCATTCAGGAATTTATATATTCATGAGTTTACAAATTTATGCTTAATCAATTAGTCAACCAGCATTTATTAAACACCTGCTAGGTTCCAGCCTCAGTGCCAAGTGCTGGGGATACAAAGAGAAAAGCGGTTTTTGCATTTAAGAAGCTTACATTCTAGGGGGAGACAATATATATGTATATGAATATACACAAAATACGTCCAAAATGAATACCAGGTATTCTTGAGGGAGAGTATGAAGAGAGGCAAGAAGAAAAGCTCTGAGACAAGGGAGTACTTGAGGTTGTTCATCCTTTGTTCTCAAGGAGGACCAATGACATCAGGTAGATGATGTCTTGACTTTCACATGAATCGGATTTAAGTGAGACAGGGCTGTTCAAAAGTCATCAGCCTCACTCTCTCTTCCAGGGTCATTTGATTCCAGTGGCAAGACATGGGTCAGGATGACTGGAGATGGCCCCACATGTAGTTGGAGACCCTGGCCTTTTTAAGCTAAGGTCTTTCCCAGGTTTCATTTTGTCTGAGACAACACCCATTCAGTGATTTAAGTCTAGGTAAGAATTGAGACAAAAAAATGGCTTAGTTGGCCTCACAAAAGAGTCAGTCTGGGAGGGGAAGACCCTCAGAGTTTCTGACCTAAATAGAAACAATTACTATTTATACTCGCTTAGAGCCATCAAAATCCAAACAATGGCCAACTGAGGCTTGGGCTGGGACTTTTTATTGGCTAACCAGTGAGAGATTTTGAAGATATAATCAAGTAGCTCCATTTGAATCCCAATGGGCTTTACCAGTTCTGGTTTCCCAGAACTATGTATCAAAAAATCATTACTGAAAACTATATGAGACAAAAGAGTTAATTAATTGTCCCAGTTTAAAAAAAGTGATAGAATAAATAAATAGGGAAGAAGAAAAAATCTAGTCTTCGAACTCCAAGATATCTTGTGAAGGATAAGTGATCAAAATTTATATTCCTAGGATATGACTCCCCATGTAGAGAGAGGGAGATGAGGACGAGGATAAGGAAGATGAAGAAGAGGAGGGAAGGAAATAGTAGCATTGCCAAACTGGAACTGGCCAGCTGAGTCCAGGGTGGGGGTGGGGTGTGGTGGTAGCTAGTATTGCTCAAAGATTGTTGTTCACCATGGATTATGTGTCATATTAGAGTCACACCCAGGGTTTTGCATAAGACAGCCTGAGGATTTTTTATTTATAGTTTTCCTCCTGGGCATCCACCACCCTCCTAGTTGACTCCACTAGAAGCAACTTAAATCAGACATTTTAGCAGTAAGTGTCCATCTGGGCTGGACATTGGTATTATCAGACATTGGTATTATCCCCAGAAGTTAGAAAGATTTGGTCACCCTATCCTCCTGTTGTCTGCTGAACTCATTGTTCTTTTGCCTTCAATTTGCCTACTTTGGGCACCTTGTTAAGCGCCTGCTGTCAATAGTAGTCCCCTCCAGCCAAGGCATCTTAGAAGTAGGGTCAGTCAAAGGATGTCAGTTCAATGCTGTCTGTGTGTTTCTAAGTTGCTCTCCAGGTCACAGTGTATCTGACTTGACAGATTATAGGATTTTTGCTGGAAGGAACCTTAGAGGCAATCTAGTTCAATGTTCTCATTTTACGTGTGAAGAAACTGAGGCCAGGGAGCCTTAGGTCACTAGGTAAAAGTGGCAGGATTGGTACTAGAACACAGGTCTTCTGTCAGATTTAGGTTTTGGGAGTATGTGTTAAGATGGGGTTAGATAAGGTAAAATAATTTAGTTCTACTTATAGAATACTAGATTTTAAGAACTTGTCCCTCAGCTGGGGTAGGAGAGGGAAATGCTTTCCTTTTTGCAATTCTGAGCTCTATGTAACATTTCTGAAACCCTTTCTATTTTTTTCTCAGTGATTTGTATACGTGTGTATGGTAAATATGGAAAGAAAGAGAGGCGCAGTTAAAAAAAAAGTCAGGTCAGTGCCTTTCAAATCTAGTTCATCTGTATAGCACTGTTTCAGAAGTTTCCCAAAGGCTGATTTCAAAGACCTTGAAAGGACACCCCATTCTTGTCTCAGTACAAAGAAACACATTCCAGTTTAGCTTTGAAACTGCAGGGGGCTTCTGCCACCGAAGCTTTCCTTCATCAATTGCTGCCAGTCCTGGGTGCTGCAGAATTCTGATAATGAGAATTTCTCAGTTCTATGTAGGTCACCACATCCTTCAGGACAAACTCAGATCTGGAGGAGTGATAGGTTAAAAAAAAAAGTTGGAGAGAGAATATTCTTTTTCTTTCAATAGAAGAAGCTAATTTATGGCATCATTTTTGAGGTCCAATTGAGGTCCAACAATAAATTTTGTTATGAATGTTTGAAAAATGGCACCTGGGGAGTGTCTTGTGTAATTCAAACTCATATGAGATAATGACAACTACTCTCTTATTTCTTATTTCAACTTTCTCAGAAGTTGAGATGGTCCGGAATCCTTTTGAGAATCGTCCCTAAAGCCAGTGATTGACCTGATCAAAGGCACTAGGCTTTCCAATTAGATCCTGTTATCTGCACACTAATGACATACAGGTTAATAGTAAAAATAGTTAACATTAATGTAGCACTTTAAAGTTTGCAAACTATGTATAGTATCTCAATTAATCTTCCCAACAACTCTTTGCATGTATTATTGTTATTTTGCAAATAAGGAAATTGAGGCTAGGAAAGGTTAAAAGCTTTCCCAGGGCCACCCAGTTTTTAATTGTTGGAGGCAGGATTTGAATCGAGGTCTTCTTGACTCCTACTTCAGGGCTTTATCCACTTTACTATCTGGATACTTAGGTTAAAAAGAGCAGGGGTTGTTGACTCTAGTTTATTTCTGGAGGGAAAAACAACTGGCCAAATTAAAGGTAATTCTTATTTTTAAATGTGAGTAAATAGGCATTTTCCACTTAAAATATAATTGTATCTATTTTTCAAAATTATGTGGAAGAATCTTAGGCTTCAGTATATTAGTGGATTTGTTATGTTATTCCTTTGGGTGTTCCCTCCATCAGGGTTGTTTGTGTCCCATCCATCCCTTCTCATTCTGTTTAATTTTTTATGTATATTCTCTCACAGCTTCTCCAAAGAATTCAGTTTCATTCAGTGATCATTTACTAATGCCCACTACATGCCAGCTACCATGCTACCTTCTGGAGATACAAAGACAAAATGAAACATTTCCTGTTGTTCCATGACAGGGCTGGCATTCTACTGAGGAAATTCATCGAATGAATAGAAGCTCTCTCCAAGGTGCTGGAAGCCCTGCTCTGGGTTTTTTAGTTTTTAGTTTTGTTTGGTTTTTTTGCTTTCCATGGACATCAGTGCATTGATTCTAAGATTTTCATTAGAGGCTGCAAGACTGAGAGGTCCAAGTGTAGATAGCCAGAAGATGGTAGATTCTGGTTTAATTTTCACTGTCTGTCTACCTGTAAAATGAAGAAAGGATCATAGATTTAGAACTAGGAGAGATGATGGAGGTCATCTATCCTAATCCCCAAGAAGTTAAGTGACTTGTGCCCAAGATCATCTAGGTAGTAAGTGTCAGAGATGGGATTCAAACTCAGGTTCTCCGACTCCAGAGGCCTTTCTGCTTTCCCACACTGTCCCTACCCTACAATTATAATGCCATGTTTCTATTAGTATGTTTTCAGAGAAGGAACACTCAGTATTTTGAACAAATGGCATAAGGGAAAATTGGGAATTCCAAAGGGGTGGCAGAAAATGTAAAGTTCTGTGGAACATTCAGTATTTTCCAACATTGGGAAAGACAAACATCTTTGGAATGGGCTTTAGGAAAGCTACGTATATTAATTTCTGGTCCTCAAAAGCTGAAGTAGATGTGGGGCTGAGGAATTTATGGTCTGAAATTCTGTTGGTTCAATAGCAAAGAAATAGGCATTACCTTAGCACAGGTTAGGTTAACTAGTTAACCCCCAAATAGAAAAATCTCCAGCCATGAGATTAATTGTGCTGTTACTGTAAATCAAAACCAGTTATTGAAGAAAAGAAAAACAATTTATATGTCCTTCCCTGCCTTAAAAAGATCTCAGTGGCTTTTCTGGGGCAGAGACAAGAGATTCAGATTTCACAAAAAAGAATTTCAGTGGTTACTTACAGTTGCCTGGGGACAGCAAAAACTGGGAGGTTTTACTTTCTCTGGAGTATTCAATTCCAATTCTAATTCAGCTCTATTCATCATTCCTAGGTTCTATTTTTGTGTTCCAATAAACAAGCTTAGTACATTGTAGAACACTGAAGGCCTATAAGAAGCCTCCAATTTTGACCACAGGCAATTTGCAAGGCTTGCCTGACAAGACAGCCAGAAGACTGTCTCGCCATGAAATTGAGAGGTGGCAAGGTTGACTCCAAGTTGGCAGTGTTGGTAGAATCACAGGTGAAACATCTGCTGCCTCACCCAAATTGAGCTAGACATGGCAGTCCGCCAATTGCTGACCCCCTTGCCAATTTCAAGGAAGCACTTTAAACTGTCAGGTATGGGAGGACGTGGGTAGCCAGGAAGGTGGCTAGCTAAGTTGAAAGAAATAATTAGCCTGATTGGTTCTCAAGCAGTAATATGAGTTCGATGTTTAGCTCAAAAAGGTAGAGCATTCTATATATCCTTAGAATCATTATTATTTATTTGGTTACTATATATGCTTAAGTCGTGAGGAGCCTTGGCAGTTTTGAAATTGGAAAATTATTGCTTGCATGCTTTTAGAAATTAAATTGTCTTCTACTTTCTTACCTCCAGGCTATGAAAACACTTGAAATACACACATACTCATTGATCACACATTCCTGTTGTTAAGGACTCTTCATAATGACTGGAGGTGGAACTTTGGAAAGAGAATAGAGACAGCTAAACATTGGATATAGAAACCCGAGTCACTGATATCATTTGAAAGATCTGTCAGCCCTCAGTTGAAGAGAATTAACAGGTCCAAAGAGTTAACCGATGACATAGAAAATATTAATATGAAAAAATTGGGGGACAGAAAAAATATTTTGTTGCACATTATTTAGCTCTTTGTCTTCATTGTTCTGTGATCAGTGAGAAGGAGAATAAGGCACCATGGTCTAACCGAAAATTGTACCTAATCCATGGGAGCCAAATACAGAACTTTCTTTTTGTTTCAGAGTTGAAAACACAGGGATCAAGTGAATGAAATATTTGAATAAAATGACTGTCTAATCATGGGCAAGTTTTTAATCTCTCTAGACCTCAGTTGACTCATCTGTAAAAATCAAGGGGCTGAACACTATTATTTCAGCCACTTAGTTCTGTCTTTGACTCCTCCAACTCCTGTACCCTCCATTTGCAGTCAGTCACCAAGTTCTTTTGGCACTAGAAATTCATTTGTGCTATCCTTCCCATTGATACTTCTGTTACTACTGCCATCACTACCACCATCCTGTTGCTAGCCTCTTTCACTCTTGCCTAGACTCTTGTAATAGCCTTCTGGCTGGTTTCTCTGCATCTATTTTCTCCTCCTTCCAATTCATCCTGTATGCCTCTGCCAGATTCATCTTCCTAATGCACTGTGCATTCATTAGTCAATTCTACTGTCATTCTCCTGCTCAGAAACATTCAGTGGTTTTCTGTTGCCTTTACGATAAAATACAAACTTTTAATCTTATATTTAGTATCTTTCACAATTTGGTTCCAATCTCCCTTAACCTCTAGTATTGCCCTTCATGATATCCACTTTCTAGACAAATTGATTATTTATTGTTTCTTGGACTCATCTAGGGCTCTTCCATTTTTGTACCTATACTCATTCCTTTTCCTCATATCAAGAATTTGGCCTTCTCACTATGCTTGTATGTGGTAGGTGCTTAATAAATGTTCGTGGTATTGAATCTCCTAGATGATCTCTAAGGTTTCTTCTAGCTCTGACATTTAATGACCTAAGATTAATTTATGGAAATAGGTACTAGAAGCAGGGGAAGGGAACAGGCCAAAAGAACTTTTTGCAGTAGAAAAGGTGACAATTACAAAAGAACAGGAGTGCCCTTTTTGTTCTGGCAGGTAGTGAGCTTTCACTTTTGCATTCATTGCATATGGTGGAGGTTGGTTACATTCAATTGAATAAACTTTTATTAAGCACCTATAGAGCACAATTTCCCATGATAGCTGGGAGGGATAGTTATTTTCAAGGAATTTATAGTATGACTGGGGTAGGGATGATGATTGAGACTAATTCATGTCAATGCTTCAATGGATCTTTGACATCATCAATGCAGGTACTTTTAGTGATATAGAATGCAGCCTATCAGCATCTCCTCATCCTGTATTAATCTCTTCCATGTCCTTCAATAAATATTCCATAGATGGTCAACCCTTTTTGCTAGATTCCTTAAATCACTTACTGATTCCATGCTAGGTCCTTAAAATTCTGCGACCGTTTATCTGTCCATCTTTTATCCATCACCTCAACAAGGGGCCCACTGAACATGCTAGAGGCCTTCTTTACTTTCTCCCAATATTATGAGGGTACCAGTGCATTACTCTCGCTATTCACCTGTCATCCTTTACTCTTGCCCAGCCCTTCTCTATTTGTCATATGGTTCCTTGATGATATCCTTTGCTCCTCCTCTTCTCCAGAGTTCCTCATTGGTTATAGCCTGCACACATCCATCATGCTCCTTCCCATTGTCCTTTGTGTGATGCTCATCTTTAGTTCTTTGGAATTGGTAGAGTTTTAGGTTTCACTGTCATGTAGCAAATCTGGTAAAATATTTATATTGAAAAGATAGGTCTTTGTTGTTATAGGAAACTTAGTGGACTAGTAAAAATGTGTTGCAATTTCACCTAAGTAATCCAACCTGTTCTACCTCTTTTAAACTCTGAATCTAGCTTATTGTTCATCTGTATTGCCTATACCAGATCTATATCTATTTTACATCTTTACCTATACTTAGATCTATCTGTCTATCTACTGCTTGACAAGCTCTATATGTTATCCATTCAGAAGCACATTGAAATATGGGCATTATACATTCTTCATTCATTTGGTCTTTCCTATGTGAATGGAAAGCCCAAAGTCCTTTGAGTGATAGCAGATATCTTCCAGGAGGCTCTATCATGATCTGGGACTTTAATCAATAATGACGTTTTCTATAAACAGGAGTGTATGGAAGATTCTACTATCCACAGGGAGCCTTTCCTGAACCTAGACTCTGTGCTGGATCTCTTCTATCACAGACATGTCCCAGTTTTATGTCTTTGCTGTGTTTATTATCATAAGGTCCTTAAGCACAATATTCTGTTGTTACAACTTGCAATGATTATTGAATGATCTTGATATAGTATACCTTGTAAAAGAGTCTACAAGGTGCCATGTTGTTCTATTGAGTTGGGAGCTTTTTGATAATCAATAAACGGTAAGCTCAGGGCAGCTAGGTGGCACAGTGGATAAAGCCCTGGGTTTGGAATCAGGAAGACTCATCTTCCTGAATTCAAATCTTAGACACTTGCTAGCTGTGTGACCCTGGGTAAGTCACTTAATCCTGTTTACCTTAGTTTCCTTGTCTGTAAAATGGTCTGGAGAAGGAAATGGCAAACCACTGCAGCATCTTTGCCAAGAAAACCCCAAATGGGGTCACAGAGAGTCAGACATGATTGAAACAACTGAACAATAACACACAGTAAGCTTGGTGGGACCTTATATATCTCTACATCCTTCAGTCAAGTGTGAGATGATGAAGATATGGTCCACTATTCAGTGGACAATGGTTTTTTGCAAAAGCCTATGTATAGCATGCTAACACACTCATCAAGGAAGCCCTCAATTCATATATTGAAGACTCTCAGAAATATTTTATATAAATGGAATATAAGCATATAATGTTGATAGTTGATGTTTCCTTGGATTCCTTCCTCCTTTTGGAATCAGTAAGTGAGGTCTGAGATTTTCCCCACTTCTTTGGTGTCTCACCCTCCTTTAGATTCTTTGTAAAATGGTTCCTCAAGTCCCTTGTGGGTGTATGACTTCCAGCATGTATCTCCTTTCTACATATTTGATCAAGTCAGGCTACTTTTTCCATCTTTGCTTTCTTCAGGGACATTTGTACCTCTTCTGTAAACACTTCAGGGTCTGTGATATTAGGGACCAAGTAGTTTAATTCTTGATAGAGAAAATAGTTGTAATAAATTTTGCAAATCTTGTCCTTTTTTCTTCTACTTGTAGTCATATTTCTGTTTTTTATCCTTGAATGCCCTTGGGAAGACTTTGTTTAGTTGGATGTTTCCTTAGATTGGTTTTTACCATCCACCACTTCTTTTTGCTATATAAGATAATCATTCATCACCCTTCTGGGGATGACACTGGGAAGAAAGAGGAAAAAGAAAAGAAAAAAATTTCCCCTGACATTCTTTAGGGGAAATAGCCAGCAAACATATAACTAAACACAAAAATATACAAAATGATTTGGGGATAGGAGTGCTAGCAATTAGGTGGATCATCCACCTGAGTGTAGGTAGCACTTCAGTTGGGATTTGAGGAGAACTAGTGATTCTAAGAGGCACAGGTACATTCCAGGCATGGTGGGGGCTGGAGGCAGATGGACAGCTTGTACAAAAATCCAAAGTCAGGAGACGGAATGCCATGTAGGCTGAAAGGAAGCAGGCTATTTGCATTGGAACACAGAGAATGGGAAGAGTAGTAGTGTGTAGTAATTGGGGGCAGCCTGATTGGAGTCAGGTTGTGAAGGGCTTTATACAACTAACAGAGGAATTCACACATTACCCTAGAGGCAGTTGGTAGCTATTGGAGCTTTTTGAGCAGGGGAGAGGGTGCAATGGTTATGCCTATGATTTGATGTCTTTTTATTGCTATTTGAGTCACTTGTAATTCTGAATCTTTTGGAGATTGTTACCATGATTCATAGCTATATAGCATCCTTATGAGAACACTAGCATTAAAAAAGATAGGTCCTTATCTCCAAGAGCAGTTTGAGATCATTGGGAGTGCTATGCATTTCCCTAAATGTAATCTCATTGTTCTCTTTCTCTTATTCACTTCTGATCCCAGCTCAATGAAGCGGATACAAATACCCCAAATCCAGGGTTTCATCAGTATGGGCACCCACCAGAGAAAATCACTTCCTTTCCAGGCTTTAGCAGATAGGCCCCAGAACATTGAGCGGCCAACATTATGGTGGCGAACCTCGCTGAACTTTTCTGGTTGTTAGACAACAGACTTGCTGTCTAGATGATGTCAAAGGCAAGAGTTGAAGAGGATATATTTATAGATTAAATCTGTATTTATAGATGATCTTTTTTTTTTGTAAAATATGCAGCGTAGTTATCTGCTGAGAAGGATGGAGGTAGTAGTGGTATTTGGTGTTTGAGGTTAATAGAAAAATTTACAATGGTGAATGTGATACAGAGTCCATCGGAGAGGAATAAAAATTTGCCCATGCAGCAGTGAGGGCCCAGTTGAAGACAGATAGCGTGAATCTATTGTGGACCAAGGATATGATATTGTCAAAGAGAATTCCTGGGTGATGAAACTCACTCTACCAGTATAGGTCAGCACCTATATTGGTATTTAAAATCTAAGCTACTGAGACTTGTCTGAGGTAAAAAGTTACTAAGTCACTTGTTCAGGGTCACACAACCAATACCTATCAGGGACTTCCTGGGTTGGACCCAATCAGTTCAGTTATGTGTCTTTTAGTCAGAGGGAAGAAAGGTGGCGAGAAGGAGTTTTTTTGGGTCCTAAGCCCAACCTCGAGTCTTATACTTCAGAAACCAATCAGAAATCTTGCAGGAATAAATAAATCTTGACATGAGCTTCAATGATTTTATGTAGAATGCCTGCATGCATATTGGTAATGTTTCCTTAGATAAGCATTGGCTGTCTCAGTAAAAAAATATACCAAATGCTCCCATATAGTCATTATTGAGAACATAAGAGAGCTTTTCATGAGGTGACTTTATACATCTAGCCATCTATACTTCATTGTCTAGTTGCTGTTCAGTCATGACCCCATTTGTTTTTTTTTTTCTTTTTTGTGAGGATATTGGAATGCTTTCCCATTTCCTTCTCCTGCTCATTTTACAGATGAAGAAATTGAGGCAAACAGGATTAAATGACTTGTCCAGAGTCACACAGCTAGTAAGTGTCTGAGGCTGAATTTGAACTCAGGAAGAGAGCTTTCCTGACTCCAGGCCCAGCACTCTATCCCCTGAACCCCTAGTTGTACCATCTAGTTGTCTAATGTACTATCAAAAGACCAGGAGTCACCTCTTTATTTATTTCTCTATTTCCCCTAGATTGACCAGATTATATTTTAGTATAATAATCACACTTAAGACCATAAACAATGACTAAATCATCAATTCATTGTTAATATTTCATCCTTGATATATTTTTTCTGGACCTAAGTCTCTAACCTGGCATTCTTTGGTTAGTTTGTGAGGACTTCCTTGTGTTTCTTTCTTATCTCTGTATTGCTCTTTGAGGCTTCCAAAACTTTTGTGTCATAAAGAGGCCTGGCCAGCATTTTTGCCTTGGACTTGGTAGAGTATCCAGATTAGCTTCCCTACCAGAGGATCCTTCCCTGCATTTCCTGTCAATATTTGCCCTTTGTTTTCCCTTAGCCCTATACCTTGGATTGTGCAAAAGTAGATTTGCTTGTCTGTGAGACACAGGTAAAGTATTATGGGGGCTGGTTCAAATTTATTTCTTCCCACAGGGGCAGGAAAGGTTATATTTGAATGGCTTATATCTGAATTGCAGAATATGAAACTTCAGTTTGATCAGTGGAAGACATAAGCTATTCAATTAATGTAAACGCAGCTCTCTAAAACAGCTTCAAAAGGACCAGATGTCATTTTTGTTACATTTCCAGCCTTTCTTTGTTCTAGAACTATTGCTTTTCCCTCCCTACACACTGAAGATGGAGGATGTGAAGTCAAAATCGTTAGTCATAAATAAGTTCGATTGCTTGTGACAAAGAATATGTTACTACTTTAGTGTTCTCTGAATAATGGGAACAGCATGAACTACAGAATGTCTCCCTTTTATAGTCTTTGAGTTTCCATTTGGGCTGCAGAGTTCTGAAGTTGTATTAATTTTGAAAAATTTGATCCTTGCTGAGGTGTTCAGTACCACTTATCAACTATGAGTTGTTGAGGCTGAATCCCTTTTAGTTGTTAGAGAGGAATTAATTCAAGGAAGAAAATATGAGAAGTAGAAATGTTTCCTTCTTAGCAGTTGAGGCTGATGAAGAATGATTGCTATCCCAGAAGTCTTTGGATCATGAAATCCCAAGGCTGGAAAGGGTTTGGGCATCATCTAGTCCAACCTGTTCACTTTACAAATGAGGAAGCTGGGATCCAGAGAAGGGGAGTGGTTCACTGAAAGTCATATGATTAATGAATGCAAATCTGAGGGCTGAACATTCAGCCCAGTGCCCTTTTCACTAAGGCATCTTCTCTTGTGGTTCACTCCTGATGGTAGCAGTCTGTAAAAGCAAAGACTTGAGATGAAAATGATCATCTCCTCGGATGTGTTCAAGCAACTGCTGTGTTCAGTAATCGTGAGAACCTCAGCAATGTCTGCAGGGAGGGACCTTTTGACCACAAGGATTGATTCCCACCAAGAACAGAGCTGGTTTAGCCACCAGCATGTGATTGCCTAAATTGTTGTGTTTTCCTTTCCAATCCAGACTGGAGCACAGTTTCTCTGATCAGTGTACATTTAGGCACTTCCGGAAAAGCTTAATTGTGCTTTTTGTATTGGTCTTAATTTCTACCAGGATGTCTAACAGATTGCCAGCCACAAGCATGTTCTTCCTACCCCACCCCCCATGCTAATTCCCTTCCTTAGAAAGCCCAAAAGAGCTTCCACAAAAATACAAACACTAATGACCTTATTATATTTAACAAATCATATAGACCACATGTGTGACTCTAAGCACAAATTTCATTTATATGCTGGGCTGGTCCTTAGTGGGTGTGGCTTCAGCAAAGATCACAGAGAGGCAGTTTAGTATGATAGACAGAGTGTTGGAATCCATGTCAGGAGATCCTGGATTTGAATTTCAGCCTTGAAATGTAATAGTCACATGACAACAAGCAAGTCACATAATCTCTCATAGTTTCCTCATCTGTAAAATGGGTATATTTCTACTGCCCACCTCACAGGATCATCTTAAGGAAAGTGATCCACAAATCATAAAGCACTTAATAAGTGTAAGTTATTATAACATGGTACCTGTCCTTCCTCCAGAAAATATTCTGGTGTAAATTCTTCAAAGATTCATGATTTCCTTCATAATAGCAACTGTTATTCATATAGTATGGCAAAGTTTGCAAAATGCTTTCTTTGCATGTATTACCTGCAGCAACAGAGACTGTGACTCTTGTCTGCCTTAGCTGATCCTCTTTGGGGATGACTATAGTTGGAAAATCCATCAACTTGCAGACTTCTATAAATTTATCTGGGCTGGTTCTTGGAAAATGAGCACACTATCTATGCCCCAGCATGTGTTCCAAGACTCTCCAGCTTGGCCAGACCTGTCAAAGCTTGTACCTTGTGGCCACAGCTATTGAGAATCCAAGGTCACTTCCATGGCACAGTGAGAAATGAGATGAAACATTAGTGATGGGTTCAGCCATACAAATGCATCATGCTATGTTAGGGATGTCTTGGTCTGGATGTGGGTAGAGGCAATCCTTTGTCTTGGTAGTGGAGGAGTGGGGTTTATATACTGATTTGGAGATGAGGTTTCAGACTTCTTTCTAAATTAGCAGTAGAACTGTCTCTCTCATGCATACTGTCTGCCTTCTTGAGTCACCAACCAACTGAAGGAAAAGTTCTTTGTCCCCAGAGCTAAGGATTCCATCACTTTTTGGTTTGGTTGCAAGAGTTCGGGGGTGGAGGTGGGAAGGAAGCAGTGAGCCCCCACTGGTTACCTCTCAGTGACTCTCAGCTCACATAAATGTAGATTACTGTCACCCTCTATGAGGAACTCAGAGAGACCAGAAACCTAATGTTTCTTCCACTTTTACTTCCCAGGAGAAAGAAATAGTTGTAACTTGCCACCTCAAACACAGATCTTGCCACAGCTGTCTGCCCACAGGTACCCTAGCTATGCAGACATGGAAATCACAATCCCAGCTTGGCTGGAAATTTCTCACTCTCTGTGGCAAGCACCAATCAGCATCTTTAAAGATGAGAGATACCAAGGTGTTTCCAAGGTTTGGTGGAAGGGACTAATGTGGACTAATGGAAAGGTGAGTTGCTGTGCCCAGCATGACACAAGTCTAAAATTAGCACGCCCAGGCTCCCAGACTGCAGTCAGGAGATCAGATTTCTAAACATTTCAGGAGAAAAGATCCTGTGTTAGCAACTGCACTAATCATCCCCCACCCCACTCATTAACATACTACCCATGTCTTCCTTTCTTGATTTGCTCCTTTGTACCATAAGAACAGCTTTTCCTGGCTTCTTTCCATCTGCCCTAATAAACAATAGCCTTTGTAACCAAAGAAAAAAATCCACAGCAGGTGAAGGTCTATTTTTAGGACTGCTGAAACCTCAGTGTTGATTACTGTATTTTCACACCTAGAATATACTTAAGTCCTTAAGCTGAAATATTGATTTCTGTGAACCCCCTCCCCCTTGTGCTGTGTTCTTCCCAGCTTGTGAATCTCCTCTCTCTTTCACGCTGTTCTCGCCCAACACTTTGGTGAATTACTTGGGCACATGATAAAGTGAAAGGCATGAAAAACAGCATCAGGACCAAGGGAGGGTTGGCAGTTGCCCTAGGGTGTCATATACAGTGAAGTGCAATGAAAGTATTTATCTAGTGCATTAAGATTTGCAAAGTACTCTATGGATATTATCTCATTTGATCCTGGAATCAACTGAGAAGTGTGTGTTATTATTACCCCCATTTTACAGATGAAGAAAGTGACTTTTCCAGGGTCACCCAGCTAGTTATTACCCGGGGCAGTATATGAACCCAGGACTACCTGACCCCAAGTCTAGGACTCTAGTCATTATGCCATCCATATACTACAGACATGATCTTAGGATTTAGAGGAGGAAGGAACCTTTGAGGTCATCTAATCCCCCCTCCCTTTTTACAAATGGGGAAACAGTGATGCCTCAGGAAGGAAATGACTTGTCTAAGGTCACACAAATGGGAAGGAAAAGAGTTAGATTAATGCCCTCATGTTCTTAGACTACAAAACCAGACCTTTCCCCATGATACTTTACTGCCTCTCTCATATTTCTTAGCTCAGTCTACCCCAGGTTGTGATCTGTCCAAGGTTAGACAGGTAGCAATGTCAGTATCTCAGCTCAGATCTTCTGATTGCAAATCGGGTTTCTATGGCCCACACTTTTTACTGTAACTTTGTAAAAAAAAAAAGTACTTATTTTTGATGCCAGAAAATTCTGTTCTCTGTGGCATGTGGGTATTTTGTGATGTCAAGTTGCATATGTTACAAATGGAGGCTCTAAGCTTCTGGCAGACAGGAATACATGGGAGAATACAGTTTTCAAAAGCTTGCCCAGGATGCACAAATGCCTTATTTTAACTCTTGTGTGAAGTCATTCTTTGGGCCACTTCACTGCTCATCGGAGAGGCAGGGCAACAGTGTAAAAGAACATTGGTCTTGGAGTAACCTTGCTAGCTTAGGCAAATGACTGTACTTTCGAGCCCTTGTTTCCTCATATGTAAAATGTGGGATAATAATACTTTAACTACCTGATGGATTTGTTGTGAGCAGAGTTGATCTGTGGTCCTCCTTGGTTTGGGCACTCACTCCAGTGGTGCAAGGTGCACTTAATCTATTCTGTGTGACTTGTTCATGGGCTTTCCTAAATCCTCTACAGGGGGGCCCACCCAATGTGCTTAGGGGCTTAGAGACCTTCCTCTAGGTGGATATATCTGGGGCATGTGAACTGTTCATTAGTTTTTAAGAAAATTATTGATCTTTCCTCGCCATTACATATTTCCTACCCCCCCCCCTCCAAAGGAGCGTCATATATAACAAAGAATAAAGAGGGGAAACAGTTTGTTGAACGGCTCAGTAAAACTAAGCAAAACAATAACTAAATCTGATGTATTCAGTGTTATGGATCCATAGTTTTTTGACTCTGAAAAGAAGAGAGGAAGGTACATTTAGTAAGAGATTAATAAATGCTTGTTGGTTTGACTTCTATCTCTTGGGTCAAAACTTGGTTGTTGTAATTTCACAGCATTTGATTTTAATCCCCCCCCCGCCCCCCCGCCTCAATCTAGCATTATTTCCATTGTACTTTATATGTTCATCCAAGATGGTTTCCTTTGGGAAAGTCATGCAGATGGGAAGCTTTGCTGCCATGTTTTTTTCTGTGCTCTACTCTCTACAATGTTCTAATATGGGTGGTGGTATCATTGAACTTGTTTTACAATTCATTTTAAGAAACATTTATTGAGTACTTAAAATGAAAAAGCACTGGATTAGACTTGGGATGCAAAAGGAAAAACAGACTCATCCTCTTCAATGAGGAGCTTCTGCTTTTCTCTGAGAGGGGATACAGTGTGTGCATGGATAGATAAATATGAAGTTTTAAGAGACTTGAAGTCCCTTTGATTTAAATTTTGAGTATTTCTATACACAGATTAGGAAGTAAACCATTAGGACAGTGTTCTACAAAATGGAGGCCATGGTCTGACCTCAGGGGTGCTGCATGATTAACTAATCAGCAGGTGGGAAGATGGGTCTATCTCCAATACCACAATGCCTCAACATTCTGTCCCTCAACACTCTACCCACTCCTGCCGGGCAAATTTCTACCCTCCCCCTTTCTGCTTGGGGCACCTCTCTGCTGCAGATCTCCCCTGGAGGCAGCGAAAGTGACTGGTAAGAGCTCCACTTTCACCCTTTAAATTTTGGGTAGGACAGAGTGCTGAGCAAGCTTTGATGGAGTGTGATCTCTATCACACACACATACATACACACATATATTTTTGGAGGGAGGAAGGTAGGGTAATTGGGGTTACTTGCCCAAGGTCACATGGCTAGTGTTAAGTGTCTGAGGTGGATTTGAACTCAGGTCCTCCTGGCTCCAGGACCGGTGCTCTATTCACTGAGCCATCTAGCTGCCCCAATATTATTATATTATTATAATTCTCTCCCCAACCCATTCCTCTTCTGTTTACTCTCAAAGATATTTCATTCTATTAGTTCCCCAGGTTCACAACCTTGGTGTTGATGTCTGCTCCTTACTCTTCCTCCCCCTAATTCAATCAGTTGCTAAACCTTCATCACGAATACTTCTTGAACCTCTTCCCTCCTCACTACTCTGTCAGGCACCACCCTAGTTCAGGATCTCATCACTTCTTGCCTGAATTCTAGTAGTCTCCCAACTGGTCTCCCTGCCTCATCTTTTCCCCTCTATTCCATCCTTCACTTTACTGTCAAAGGGATTTTCCTAAAGCTCAGGTCTTACCATGTCTCATCTTCCTTACTGACTTTAGAATCAAATATTATTTCTTCTTCATCTCATCCTTTAAAAATTTATATCTTTAAGTTTTACAGGGGCTATTATTTGTACAGTAATACATGCATTCAATTTTATAAAAAAGTATGGTTGTATTCTAATTTTCTTACATGATTAATAATATTTGGAGGCAGAGAGTAGGCAGGATCTATGAATACTTTATTCTCTACTCTCTTCATCTTTGTCCTGGCCAGCTGCCTCTCCTCTACCAGAGACCAAGTCCTTCAGGTTTTAACCATTTCATCTCTAGAACTTCCACCATGAGATTTTGCTATCTTGATTAGTTACTGCCTCTCCTGGCCCACTGTTTCAGGAAAGCTTGGGCACTTTACTAATTATTATCTAGCCATCCCCTTCCTAGTCATACCCTCTTTTTGCCTCCTTCCTTCCCCACCATGATCAAATAAACCCTGCCATTCTTTCTAAATGGACTGTGTAAGTCTTCTCTCCCATGACTACATTCACCTTCTCTCTAATTTTTGGACTACAGTGTCCCTTTCCAGCTACCATTTCCTCTTTAGAATATAAGCCCTTTGAGGGTAGAGACTGTCTTTATCTTTTTATTCATACCCCTAGGACTTAGCACAGTGCTTTGCAAATAGTAAGTAGTAAATACTTAATAAATATTTTTTCCATTCATTAAGTCATTAATATGCTTTGTACAGTGCAGTGCTTCCTAAGGGATGGTGTTGAGGGATTTGGATTGGGGCTCTTTCTGTATTGCTTTTCCTTAGAAGAAATAAGAAAGTAGAGAGGGAAAAGTTGAGCAAGACAGTCACCCATATAATGACCACAGATTTGGGAAATTTTCCTTCATTATGCTGCAATCCGTAAGTATCAACTAGCTTGATAACTAAATTGCTATTGTCTTGAGGATAATTTCCTTTTGTTCTCAGATAAAATTTACTTGGTTTAGAATTCAATGCTGTATTTTAGAGCCTTAGAGAAACTTACCTACTATATGAAGGCGATATTTACTATGTGGCTATAATAGCCTCTTTCCTTTTCCTCCTCCAGAATTCTTTTAAAATTACCTTTTGATTTACAGCTTGTTTTCATTTTTATCTAGAAACTAACGGGCTGGTTCCCATGGTGATGAGTGAATACAACCGTATCCTCTCTTGAATCGCTGCATATTGTGTAGGGCTCCAGCTCTGTTGCCTGCTAGCTAGCTTCCATTCCTGGAAGGACTCAGAAGTGTCAGTGACCTGTCAAATTCAATGAGTACAGGACAGCATATGTTTCATTTGTGGGTATTAGCTTCCCAACACAGGTTAATGCAGACATTGGCTCTGAGTAGGAGAAATTTTATTGCTAATTGTAAGTGTGTTCTAAAGAGGGGAGGATTTTACACATTATGAAATCAGTTGGTAATCATGAGTGTGAAGACTGGGAGTTTTACGGGAGGAAGGTGCCTACTGCTGGATGGAGTTTCTTTTTAGTCTGTGTTTGCATCAGAGCTTTTGATGGCGGACAGCTCATGACTGGCCAGAGCACAGTCCTAGAGACAGTTGGCATTTCATGTCTGTTATGATAGCATTCTAACGATCTTTGTAGTTACGTATTATTCTTAAGATTCTTAGTGTTCCAAGCAGGCATTGAACATTTCCAAGAGGTAGCATTTCTGCTTCCTGGTATTATCCGATCAAAAATGGCTCAGCCACTAATATATCCATTTTTCAGGGATGGCATAAAAGGAAGAAGGGGCAGAGAAGAGTAGGAAGAATCATTTTAAACATGCTTTCCTTGTCATAATTGTGGAGAAAAATCAAAGCTGCAGATGAATTAAAAGTTGATAATAACATCTAGCATTTATATGGTGCATTTATATGTTTGTGACGAAATGTCTTGTTATCATCTTATTTTATCTTTACAGCAACCCTAGTAGGTAGGTACTGTTACCTCCATTTTTTCATTCATTTTTTTTTTTTTTTGGAGAGGGGAAGGCAGGGCAGTTGGGGTTAAGTGACTTGCCCAAGGTCACACAGCTAGTAAGTGTTCAGTGTCTGAGTCTAGATTTGAACTCAGATCCCCTTGACTCCAGGGCCGGTGCTCTATTCACTGCACCACCTAGCCACCCCAGTTACCTCCATTTTTACGTGTAAGAAAACTGAAGCAAAGAGAGATTAATTGACTTGCTATTGGTCACATGCTAGTAAATGTCTGAGGTTGGATTTGAACCCAGATCACACTGATGCCAGATTCAGTGCTCTAAGCACTGTACCTACTAGCTGCTTCTAATCCAAAGACCTTTTTAAAAATAGCTTCAAACATGGAACATGATAGCTGAAACAAGTAGGCAAGGCACCATTGCCATTGTTTAGATACAGGAAAATTAAAATTTTTAATCTACTTAAAAATAATGTATCCCTTTCTGCTGGGGGTATTGTTCAGTCATTTCAGTCATGTCTGACTCTTGGTGACCCTTTGTATGATTTTCATGGCAAAGATGTGGTTTGCCATTTCCTTTTCCAGCTCATTTCATAGATGAGGAAACTGAGGCAAACGGAGTTAAATGACTTGTGCAGGGTCACAGAGCTAATACATATCTGAAGTCAGATTTGAACTTAGGAAGATGAATCTTCTGGCACTCTTTCCACTGCATCACCCAGTTGCCCACTACTGAGGTATGTGCTTATGTAGGCAGATGGAAATGATTTAATTTTCAACTCTGGGAATGGGTACTAGTAGAGAATTGTGTGAGTCAAGCTCTGAAAGGAGAGTGTATTTTCCCTGTTTGTTTTGACAATGAAGTCTGTTGAAATTTGTTTTAAAATTTGGTCCATTTGTGCTGTTCTGAGTCCCTCTCCTTCCAGGTTGCATAACAAGTATTTGCCAGGTGTATAATACACCTTTTTTTTTTTGCAATTCCAAGTTGGTTCACTCAGCCCTTCTCCTGTGGGTGCCATTCATTTCACAACTGTGCAAATATACAGGATGTGCTTGGTTGGCATCAGCAAAATGTGACCACAGTTTATGCTTATTTAACTGATTAATTTTGTTACTTTGGATTCTGAATTAAACTGTGAAAGCTTCATCTATTTTGGTTTGGAGGCCATCTGTGTGTGTTTTAAAAAAAATTTCTCAAGTGTTGATTTGGCTTCTTGGAGCTTGTCAGGTGATACTTTGTGTTCATTGCCATGGATTTGTCTTCTTTGCAACCCCCACAATAAGGTGATGTGTGTGTGTGTGTGTGTGTGTGTGTGTGTGTGTGTGTGTGTAATTGTTTAGTCATCAGAACTTAACCTGAAGGATATTGGAGTATGAAAATCTAGAACATTATTAGGTGACCATTGGGTATCATTCAATTTCCTTTGACAATTATCCTGTGAAGCCCAGGTAAAAAGAATCAGAGTCTAGATACCTCACCAGTTTCACCTAGAAGGTCAGCAACATAAATAGGAGCATCTTACATTTGATTGGTGCTTTGTAGTTGACAATAAACTTTTATATATCTTATTCTCCTTGGAATAACTCTGTGAGATGGGGTTATGGGCAGTGTCTCAATTTTACAAGTAAGGAAACTAAGGCTCTAAGAAATTAAATGGCTTGGGCAAGGTCAAATAGCTTAGAAGAGGTATGATTTAATAGAACAATGGTTCTCAACCTTCCTAATGCTGTGACCCTTTAATACTCATATGTGGGCGTATCTGCATGTGGGGGGACCCACCTGGAGATGGATAGAGGAGTGATGTCTCGGTTCCTAAGACCATCAGAAATATGTGTTTTCTGGTGGTCTTAGGCAACCCCTGTGACCCCTGTGAAAGGGTTGTTTGACCCCCAAAGGGGTCACGACCCACGAGAACTGATGTAATAGAATGATCTCTGGATTTGGAATGAGGATGCTTGTGTTTGAATTCTGGCTCTAGTACTTAATCACTATATTGCCATGGAAAAACATTCCCTGAGCCTTCCAATTTTTGGTTCAGTGAATATGGTTATCATATACACATGCCCTTTTGGGAAACCTAGAGGATCTAAGTATTATTATCCCCAGTTTACATATAAGAAAATTGAAGCTTTGAGAAGTTTTCATTTATCCCAGTTCACACAACTAGGAACATTTCTACTCAAATGTCTCAGTTTCTGTTGAGTATATTGATATCCTTCTAATTACCCAGGTTTACACCCTCAGATTCATTCTTAACTCTTCTTTCTTGCTGACCTACCACATCCAATTGAGTTACAAGCCTGATTTTATTTCTATACATCTTCTGAATCTTCTTCTTCTCTTCATTCATGTGGCAAATATAGCCCTACTTTAGGGCCTTATAACCTCTTAGCAGGACTATTATAATAGCTTGCTAACTGATCTCTCACACCACTAATCCATCTCCCATGTAACTGTTTAATCTTTCAACATAGATATGACCATGTCATACACTTGTTTAAGAAGCTTTAGTGGCTCTCCATTGCACTGATAATAAAATAGAAATTATTCAGCTTGAAATTTAAAGGACTCCAGCCTACCTTTCTAGGCTTTCTTCCCATCACTGCCCTTTCCACATTCTATGTTCTCAGACAAATTGGCTTACTTGAGATTTCCTGAGCTTGACTTTATTCCATCTTTTGACTCCATTTATTTATACAAGCCATCTCCTATACTTGAAATGCACTCCTCACCCCCACTGCTCAGAATCCTTAGCTTCCTTTAGGGATCAGCTTAGTGCCCCTCTTTACAAGAATCTTCTCTGACTTCTGCTCCTTGTTAGTACTATCTCCTTCCCCATATTACCTTGTGTTTACTCATCTGTTTATGTGTTATTCCCCACAGTAGACTATAATTTCTTGAGGGCAGAGATTGATATGTGAACTTGGGAAAGCCTCTTGACCTACTTGGGCCTCAGTTTCTTCATCTGTAAAGTGAAAAGGTTGTACTCTGTGTTCCTTTGTAACTTTTTGACCCCATATTTTTGTCTTTGAGTCTTCACCACCTTAGGCATTTCCCTACACCTAGTTGGAACTAAATAAGTGTTCGTTGAAATGGATTCAAGTGTCAGTTTGGTCCGAAATCCAGGGCCCTGATTCCAAGTGTAGTGATCTTTCAAAATGCTTGTTGGATTGAATTGAACTGAACTTCCCAATCTGCCATGTTGCCCCTGTGCCAATATCAGAGTTCGAATATCAGAGTGTCAGGAATCTCTTTGTATATGTCAGGAAGAAATCCTTTCATTAGACTTGTTGGCAGCTAGACACTATCCATTTTGTATCTTTGAGTTTAAAAAGATGAGTGGATGCCCTGGAATGAGAGGTTTACGCTAGAGGTATAGAGCAAATTCTCAACTCTTTCTTTAAAGGACTACCAGGGAATTTCTTTTTCTGAAGAGTTTAACAAACCAAATGCTTAGTCCTTTGTCCTGCATGGCTTGAGCATCACTGGATTGCAGGCAGGGGGTTGGATCAGATGATCTCTGAAGGATTTCCAAGATCAAATTCAATGATTTAGTCATTGATTAGGTGAAGACACATACTATTAAGTGAAGACACATACTGTCTACACACATGCAGCTTGGAGGTCAGCTGCATTGTCCTTCTAACAGATTTTAGCCATAAAATTTTTGTCATGTGTTAAAATTTCTGAAGTCCCTGACCTTGGGAAAGCTTGACTTTTACTACTAGTTAACAGCCCCATCACAGCTCTCACTTGCTCTCCTTCCATGATCTTTGATTGGAGCTGGTGTTAGGATACAAAGGCTCAGTGCCTTAGAGAAGGGACACTTTCTAGGGTTGGAGAAGAAAACTCCCTGGGGAAAGCTTTCTGGAAGTCAAAATGCAAATATCTGATATGATCAGGAAAGAGAATTTTAGGAAAGTGTAGCAATTTCTGTGAGATGTTCTGTATAATTTCCCAGATCCATGCTTGGCACATATGGTAGCCCATTACTGGGAAAACACATCAAAGAAGAGGGAGTCAATGATACACTTAAGTAAGGAAGATGTAAAAGCCATGGCAATGGTGACTTTGAACCTTTCTCATTGGTGATTTATTTCTCCTTCCTCAGTGGTATCCTTTTGATTCTGACTTTGGCTGTTTCCTTTTTTTTTCATTCTTTCCTGTCTCTTGACTCTGATGCTGGACTGCCAAGGGTTTGTGTGCAGGTGGTAGTCTGGCTTTCCCTCTGGGGAAATACAGATTTCGTGGTATGATGTGCTCTAAAAATCAATATTCCACCAGAGGGAGCCGACTAGCATGCTTGTGTCCTTGAAAGAAAGGAAAAGTCTTTCATTCCCAATGTGGTCCCATTAAAGAAAGAAAAGAAAATGTTCCACCTTTTTTCTTCTTCTTTCCATTTTGGATTATTTTTTCCACTTGTATGAGATGAATGCTCTTAGAGTATATGTCTATTGTCTTGTTCTGGTGGGACATTTATTTATTTAATTTTATTCTTCTATTCTATTCTTTTTCACTTTCTTTCTCCCCTACCCCCAAGAGATCTAGAAAACTGCTGGTAAAACCAGACTCAGTACTTTAAAAAGTCTATTTTCCTTTAAGGGAACAGATGTGCCACCTTTTCTTTGGCCAATGTAACAAGGACTTGGAGCCATGGTGACATAAATGAAGGTGATTTATCTATAGCTTCACCTATCAGGAAAATAGCCCAAAATGATGAAGTCAGAAGAAAGGACTCCAGGTAGCCCAGATTGGAGAGTATATTCATTATCTTCATAGAGTATATTCATTATCTTCATTCATACCTTCACAAACTCTCTTAGCTCTTACTTGCTTCTTTTCGACACACAGTTTTGAGAAGCTTAATTATTTAGTTTTGTAGTCCACAGCTGATGAAAAAGGGAGATTCTAGAGGGAGATAAGAATTATCAACTGATGATCTGACATTGAGGAAGGAGAGAGAACAGTTTATAAATAGCACACCCAAGAACTCATGAACATAGCAGTTGCTGTTAGTTAGCATATGGGGCTAATGGCCTGGTTCATCCTTAAAACCCTTTAGAATATTGCTTCATCATAGTGAATGCTCATAAAGATGAGTTGAAGCCATCATGAAAAAGCTGAAATTTTTTCTCAGCAGTACCAGGTTTTAGATTTAAGTCTGGAAAAAATGTTTGGAATAAAAAAAAAATCTATATTTAAAGGGAAAAGCTTCAGTTTTTATCTGAGAAAATTCAGGTTGTGGAATATCTGTGTCATTGGATAAATGAGTTTAGTTGAGTTTATAGTCATCTGAATTCACTTTGGAGTCTTGGTAACTTTTGTTGATGTTTCTTTGCTTATGTGGTCCATAGAGTTTCAGAGGTCCTTGAATCCAACTCCAATTCTCACAGAGGAGTCTGAGATGCTAGAGCAAGGTTAAATCTCCCCTCAGAATTACAGAGGCACCCTTAAGCAGTTAGAATTGATTATCTAATTCCATCAGCTCTGGTCCTGGCCAGTGATCTTCCTTCCCAAGGTTATCTGTTAAGAACCATTTTAGTCAGCTGACCATATGTAGCTTTTATCTGTCTGTCTATCTATCTATCTATCTTCCTTCCTCTCTCCCTCCCTTCCTTCCTTTCTTTTTTCTTTCTTTCTTTTTTTCTTTCTTTCCGTCTATCAGTCATCTGTCTATCTATATCTATCTATCATCTGTCTATGATCTATCTATCTATCATGTGTCTGTCTGTCTCTCCATCCGTCCATCCATCTGTTTGTCTGTCTGTCTATCCGTCTCTATTTATCTATATTCTACCTGTTTTCCTATCACTTGTCATCTATTTTTCCATTATCTATCATCTATTATTCATCATTTATTTATTGTCACTTACCTATTTTCTATTATCTATGAATTGTTCTATCTATTGTTTATCTACCTATTAATCACCTATCTGTTTTTCTACCAACTATTTTAAAGATATGCAATTTTCTATCACTTTGCATGTCATTCTTCTGAAGGGGTCATGCTATTCCTTTCTCTATCATTCCACTTTGAATATATGCACTGCTAAGCACATATAACTTTTAGAAAGGGATATTACTGTAGTTTTCAGAAAGGAGTATTTACTAAGACATTTTCATAAGAACAGTTGCTATCAGCATACCCCTAAACATCTGTGACACACTCTCCCATAAGTACAAAGAGAGTCCTGGGGAAAATGGGGTCAAGGTTCAAGAGCACACGTAGTAAAGAGGTAACTCATAGCCCCTGCTGGCTAAAAGTCCTTTTCTGCCATTTATGGGATGCTTGAGAAGTTCTCTTTAGACTGGGCTTTTTGGAGAGTCACAAGTCCACATCTAGTATGTTCTTGGCTTCCAATTCAGATATTGTCATCTATTTATCTGGTATATTGAAAGGACACTGGTGGGAAGATGGAAGTCCAAAATCCTCTGTATCCTTTAAAGCTTACACGATCCTTTTTTGGCCGAAGGAGGGTGAGGAAAGAAATCTGGCCAAGGCTTATGTAGAGACCTTTATTTTTTCCATAGGCAGTTTCTCCTCAGGGGTTTTACTAGAAAGCTAGGCTTGCTCCAACCTTTCAGATGACTCCATTTATAAACTAGCTTCCTAATTTATCGAAAAACCCTGGATATCATGACCAAGCTTCCCAGAACTTCTAGTGCAATGTCATTTCTAGTTCCAAGTACTTTTAGCACTTGATATAAAACCTATGACTGAGATTGATTGAAAGGTTTTAGATTTAAGTCTTTATTATTAGATTAAGTCTTACTCTAAGTGGGGTGGGGTGGCTGGATTGAGTATATCAATCAACTCCATTCTTACATTTAAAACCCTAGTGAAATAAATGCCTTTTTCTTTCTTGGAGGGAGAACCAAATTCAATTCAGTAAGCTTTAAATTAAGTGCCTGTTGTGTGCTTGGCATTGTACTAGATTGTGGTGGTATGAAAACAAGATGTAAACAGTTTCTATCCTTAATGCCTTTCATTGGTAAGAAGCCAAGAGATAAAATGGCGCATCTAAAGTTCACCTCTAAAGTATAGTGTCAATGTCAGTATTTTCTCTTCTGATAATGCACCCAATGGTCACCAGAACATCAATTCATTCATCAGAGTAAGCTTTCTTGAATGTACACTTGGGAAGAAACCCTCCAAAACCAAAGGAGAGAGGCCCATGGAGGAAGTAGGTGATAGAAGGGGAAACCTGTGTTTCACGTACACAGGATCATGGGATTTCTGTCTGAAAGGGACCTTCGAGATCCCAGCCCTTTATTTTGTGGTGAATCAATTAGTCAACAAACATTTATTAGGGCCTACTATGCGCCAGGCATAGTAAGTGCTGCTTAGATGAGCTAACTTTCATATAGCACTTTCAGGTTTGCAAAGCACTTTCTGTATCTCGCTGGATCTTCACAACAACTGTGAGAGATAGGTGCTGTTACTATCCCCATTTCACAGATCTTGAAACTAAGACTGAAAGAGGGTCACCCAGCTAGTAAGTTTCTGAGGTAGAATTCAAACTCAGGTTTTCCTGAGTCTCAGTCCAGCACTCTTAGCCACTTTTCCACCTAGCTGCCTTCAGTGAAGCACCTGGGGTCCAGGCACATGAAATCACTTGTCAAAGGTCAAACAGGTAGTCAGTAACAGAGTCAGGATCCAAATGTAGAGTTTTCTATGACATCATGCTTTCTCTCCTATTTATCTGTCCCCCTTTCTCCTTGTGGCTCTGTTTCCTCAAATTAGCTGACTTTTCTCCAGCTGCCCCATGTGACCTCACCCTTTGCTGATTAAGCCATAGCTATAATGACTCTAAATCTGACTGTTGTGGCCTGTTGAATGAATGAATAAATGAATGAATGAACCAAACACTTAGAAGATCCCTGCTCTTGAGAAAGTCACTTTCTAGTGGAGGAGACAACAACATATGGAAGAGTTCAGCTTCAAATTAGATGGAAATGTACTGTGGTCCTTAGAGTGCAGTGGCAAGAAGATGGTGATGTCTCTTCTGTAATACCATTTTCAATGATAAAACCATGTCAGTTTCTGATGTGGAACCATTTGACAGTGCTAAAGACTTTGGTAGCAAGAACTTTCTTTTCTGGGTGTTCCCACAGTGGTTGTAGCAGTGTCCAGGCTGTATCTCCATAGAAGTTGCTCCTTAGGATAGTGTCTGCAAACCCTAGATTGGAAGCATTGATATTTCCAAGGCTCTTAGGTTCAGGACCCTGGGCTTTCTTTGCCAGAATATGAGGAGATATGGACATCAAAGTGGTAGTGGTGGTTTAACTTTCCTGGTACATGTTGCCTTCTCTCTTTTTTCTTCCTTCCTTCCTTCCTTCCTTCTTTCTTTCTTTCTTTCTTTCTTTCTTTCTCCTCCTCCTCCTTTTTCTCCTTCTCCTTCTCCTTCACCACCTCCTCCTTCTCCTCCTCCTCCCCCTCCTCCTCTCTGTCTCTCTCTGTCTCTTTCTCTGTGTCTCTCTCTCTGCCTGTTCTCTGAGTTTCCTGACTCAACACCTCACCTAAAATTATCTGTTTTTAAATTAGAGTTCATTTAAACATATAGAGATATAGAAATATAATCCCCTTTAACCTGGTGTCTGGGATTTTTTAAAAAATATTTTGATAACTTTAAAAAATATTACTGGTTTTCTTTGTAATTCTATGTATTTTATGTAATTAAAAATATTCCAAAGAGTCCATAGATTCACTAGACAGCCAAAGAGGTCCACGACACAAAATTGTTAAACACCCTTGCCCCAGGGAATAAAATATTCCCCCTTTTTTTAGAAAAAGGGGAAAAAAGAGTGACTACAGAGAGATAAGGGCAATAATATATTCTTGGTGAAGCTATGAATTGGTCCCACCATTCTGGAAAACCATTTGCAACTATTCCCTAAAAGTTACTAAATTGTGCATATTCTTTAACCTAGTGATACTACTACTAGTCTTATAGCATAAAGAGATCAAAGAAAGAGAATATGATTCATTTGTCCAAAAATATTTATAACAGCTCTTTTCATAATAGCAAAAAAATCTCTGGAAACTAAGGTTGGGGTTGCCCACCTACTCAAGAACGGCTAATTTTGTCATTTTGAAATAAATATCTAATTTACTTTTATTTTGGAGTTAGCTTAAAGAATGATGAAATGGACAGTTTCAGAGAAAACTGGAAGAACCTATATGAATTGATACAGAGTAAAATGAGTAGAACCAGGAAAAAAATTATACAGTAACATTAACATCATAAAGAAAAACAACTTTGGGTGGCTGGGTGGTGCAGTGAATAGAGCACCAGCCCTGGAGTCAGGAGGACCTGAGTTCAAATTCAGCCTCAGACACTTAACACTTACTAGCCGTGTGACCTTGGGCAAGTCACTTAACCCCAATTGCCCAGCTTTCCCCCTCCAAAAAGCAAAACAAACAAACAAAAACAAAAAACCAAAAAAAGAAAAACCGCTTTGAATGACTTTGGAATTCTGATCAGTGCAATGACAAAGCACAATTCCAGAGGATCAATGATACCGAGATCCTGATGATGAAGTAATGAACTCAAAATGTAGGAGGCATACATTTTTGGACATAGCTTTATTTGACTGAATATTTTGACTGAATATTTATTGTGAGGGTTTTCTCTCTTTTTTTTAATTGGGAGGGAGAGAGTAAGTGCTTGTTAATAAAGAAATAGGAAGAATAAAATGACAACTTCAAACTGTTTAGTGATGCTTACGAGACAAACAAGATTTTCTTCTAACTTTATTCTTTTTCTAGTCTTGAGTGGTAAGACTATAGCTTGAGTTAGAACAATACAGAGGGACTTTATGGAAGTTGGAACTGGAAGAGGCATTAAAGAGAATCTATTTTAACTGTTGAAAAACCCAAGGGGAAGTCATGTGCCTATCATCACAGACCTATCACACAGCAGACTTGGTCCTGTAAACCAGTGCTCCTGACTCCATCACATGAATACATGTCCTAGGTTGCTGTAATGGAAAGAGTACTTGACTTAGTATCAGGGAAGACTTGGGTGTGGGTTCAATCCCTTAGTATCTCTAACCTTGGAGAAATTTTTTAGTCTCTCTGAATCTTGTTTTCTTCACCTGGAAAATGGGAACAAAAATATCAGGAGTAGCCACAGTAAAAAATATCGGTAGTGTTGTTATTTTTTTTAGTTGCAATATTCATTTTTAAATTTTGAATTCCAAATCCTCTCCCTGCCCCCAACCTCTCCCAAATTCATTGAGAAGGTAAGCATTATGATACTCATCATACATGTGAAATCATGCAAAACTTATTTCCATATTATCCATGTCCTAGTGTTGAAATGAGAATCAAAGGCTTTATAAATATAATTCTCATGATTGTGGATAATTATCCCTATAAGTGTTGCAGATTGCAATTGATCAGTGGTTCTTGGACTATCACTTTTGTCTGAGACCCTCTTGAAATCTTACATAGGGGGATCTTCCCAGTATGCTGTAGGCCTTCTTGATCTTGTATGTTTACACAAAAAGCACACAGGATGACTGTCCATCACTTATCTTTCTTTTGGTGATCGGCCCACCTCCTTTTTTGGTCATGCATTTTCTCTGATTAAATCTTTTCTTCTTATTCTTTATTATGTGTCTGGGCCTGTGATCTCATTAGTATAGGCAACTCGCAATGTCAAACTTCTTCCACCAATGCAGATTGCTAATGCCTCTGTAATTGATGGGATAGTTTTAGGAAATTGCCTAGGACATTTGTGACTTGCCCATGGTCATACACCATTGTGTCAAAGATAACTCTTAAATATAGATCTTCCTGATTCCAAGATTGACCCTTTAGCCTCTATCCCATATCCCAGTCTCTTATTATTAACACTCCCACCCGGTCACAGTCTGACCTAGAGTAGCATAGAATACAGTATGAGGTGGGTCTTGCTCAATGGAGTCCAGTACTATAAGGAATGAATACTCTTTTGTATAATACAATCTCATTTATGTTATCCTACACTTGGTTCTCCTGATCAAGACTTGAGCAGGCTTGGGTTATGGAGTACTTTTCTTCTATTACACTAGAACCTCAACCTTTTTTTTTGTATGTCCCAGACTCCTTTGGTGGCTTTATAAAACTTATAGACCCCTTGTCAGAATAATGTTTTTTAAATACACAAAATAAAATACACAAGACTATGAAGGAAACCAAAAGTTAGTAAAAATAAAGATGTATTTTTTCCCCATCCAAGAACACAGAGCCCCTGAAATCTATCAGTAGAAAGATTGGACTCAGGTTCAGAATCCCTGCATTACACACAAACCTGACACAGCCAGTGAGCTCTGGTGAGGTTTTCAGGAATGGATTTCATTTTTTTCTCTTCCTCTGAACACATTTATTGAAAGAAAAAGATCTTCAACATCGGAATCCTTAGAGCATGTTTAGATGTCAGTTTATTCTCTCTTCTCTTTCTCATAACTAAGAAAAAGTAAATCAGCATTAAACATTGATGTGTTATGTGACTTGTTTCCAGAAATTATCATAAATATTTGACACTTCCTCATGTAGGCTGCCTCCTTCTACGTGGCAAGAATAGGAAAGAAAGGGATCTGGGGAGAACCTTATCATAAAAAAATGAACCATAATACTTTGCTATTCATGTGCCAACTGATAATAATGTTTTGCTAACTATTCAGACATCTTCAGCCTCGTTTGGCATATTTCTGTAATAATTCTTTAACAACACTATAGCTCTGTGAGTGGGAAGGAGTATATTATGCAGCAGTACTGAAACAGGCATAGGAGAGCTTGGAGCAGACTCGAGAACTGCCACCTTATCATTTTCAATGGCATCAGCTGCTCTGTGTGATAGCACACCTGAGCCCACATTATGCCTTTGCAATTTCTGTCCTGTGACCTTCAAAAACTGCCTCTTCCTGGTGCTTCACAATTAAAAGGACTTTGGGGAAAAATATCTCCCTGCCTTCTCACAACAAAGGGAGCTGACATGGTGTTCTTATTTGTCAATAGCTATCTGGAGGGGAAAACCTCCCTTGCTAAGATTTCTGCTTCCCAGAGAGGCCTTCCTGCAGATTTTCTTCAAGGGTACGCTGGTATCACCTCTCAATATAAAAGTACTTTGATAGTTGGGATCCAGATCTAGACAGTAGATGACATTATTATAGCTCCTTTATGTTTATTTGAGAGTATGAAGAGACTTTGCAGGTGGAGTTACTGAATCAAATTTAGGAATTATTTGCTCAGCTCCTACAACAGGCAAAACATTCTTCTAGACATTAGGGGATAGATAAAGATGAATAATTCAATTGATTTCCATTCAGCAAGTGTTTATTAACCATTCACTATGTGCTAAGCACTATGCTAGTAGACAGAGTGCTGGAGTTAAAGTCAGAAAGGTTTAGAGAGGTCTAGAGAGGTCTAGAGAGGTTTTCCATTATGCAGCTAAGGACTGTCAGGGACAACATTTGAACCAATATCTTACTAACTCCAAGTTTACTACACCATACTATTTTCCATAAAACTTGGATCCTGGGCTTGAGAGTTTAGAATAGATTTAGGGAGAAAAGATTGAGATACAAAAGAGTTAAATAACACTACCTCAACATTTCAGACTGATCTGTGATTGTTTTGGTGTGTCTTCTTTCTACTGCCATAGATTTTGTAACCCTTCCTTACCATAGTAGATAGATTGAAAAGCTGCTGATTAGAATGAGAAAAAAAGGTAGCTCTCTTGCTCCAGTGATATATTGTGAAGGCAAGATAAAATGAATAAAGGCCCTTGAAACTGGGTAAGAACCCATGTGATGAATTTATAGGGGGACATGGACAAAAGATCTCATAGAATGGAGAGGCTCGTGTGGGTTTGGGTCTATATTATTGGGAGGAGAATCACATTGGTGAAGTCACAGATTCACCTGCATACTCTTTTGAGTATGGTTAAAACAACAACACCAAAATCATTGTTGGCTAACCTTTTGGGGATAAACCTCTCTGAAATTGACCAGAGACACACAAACCATGGCAAATCTGTATTTACTTTTCATGATTTGGAGACAGGACTTGCTCATGGTTTCCTGGCAAAACCTTCAAAAAATTAGACTCACTCCACACACCAGGCATCAGAATATGACTTTAGTGGAATAAATGTTGGCACATCATTAAATAGTAAAATGATCAAGAAATGTAGGTATGAAGGGTATGAGAGTACAGAGAAAGGAGGAGTCTAATGTAGGTATGAAGGTTATGAGAATATAGAGAAAAGAGGAGTCTAGAAATTTCATGGGTGAGATGGGACCTTAGTTTGGCCTTGATGGGCAGATGGCTAGGATTTGCATAGGAAGAGATGGAAGGGCTGGTATTCCCAGATGTGTCATCGAAAGTCTGTCGGTTGTTTGATCATTTCAGTTAAAAATCCTGTTTGGGGTTTTCTTTGTAAAGATACTAGAGTTGCTTGCCATTTCCTCCTCCAAAGCATTTATTAAGTGGCTACTATGGTCAAGACTCTGTGCTAAGTTCTGGGGAGACAAAGAAAAGGCAAAAACATAGTTTCTGCCCTCATGGAACTTACATACTAATGGGGAAGGCAGCATGAACAAATTTCTACATATAAGATATCTACAGAGTAAATAGACAGTAATTTCAAGGGAGAGAGGTATGGGGTGATTTGAGATGAGTATTGAAGGAAGCCAAGGAAGCAAGGAATCAGGGTTGAGTTGGGGCGGAGAATATTCCAGATGTGGGGGACAGCCATAGAAAAATCATCAAATTGCAAGAGGAGGTGTTAGTGTTGTGGGGATTGTCTAAGAAAACTGGATCATAAAATATGTAGAGGGGAGTAAAATGTAAGACAACTGGAAAGATAGAAAGGGGGCAAGATTGTGAAGGGCCTTAAAAGCTAAACAAAAGATTTGGTATTTGATATTTGCTATTTATATTTGATCCTGGATTTGAAACTGCAGAAAATTCAAAAATGAGTCTTTGCCCAGCACAGAGTTACAGTGGTAAAGGTCTGTTCTGTTAAAAGTCTGCTTTCCTGTGCCTTCACAGACCCTAGGCAGGCAACTCCATTAAGGTAAGCAGAATGTACAGTGCCAGTTGTTCCTGTCATTACTGGGGGCCTTGGCTACAGCTGCATCAGAACCTTGGAGAGCACAGTTAGTACTCAGCTAGTTTCTTCTAGAAAAAAATTGTCTTGTTCTCTAGCCCCAGAGCATAAAATCAGGAGGAGAAAATGATGTGCTCTTTCTTTCTTTTTAAGAACTCTCATTACTCAGAGATTAGGCAAAAAAGTGTTTAGGACACACATGGGATTGGCTATGGGAAATGCTGCTGAATGTTGTACATAACAAAATATTTTTACAAAGCATTTAAACACTTTTCTCTTCACATGATAGCAATACATAAAGTGCATTGATTTTCTAATGGACTTGATAGAAATGCTGAATCTCCTTCATTCCATGGCATTTGGATTTGCTGGGTCTTGACACAGTAAGAATATAGCTCCACTGAATACCAAATTAGACAGTCTTGCTTGCCAAATCATTTATCATTATTTTTTGTATCAGGTTTTTTAGTAACTTATAGCTAATAGCAGACCATAGATTTAGATAAGGAAGAGAGGCTTTTGAGGTCATTTAGTTCCATGTCCTTATTTACAGATGAGGTAAATGATGCCCAGATAGGTGACAAAAGTAATAAATGACAGCTGGTATTCAAACCCAATTCATCTTATTCCAAATCCAATAGTAGGACCCTCCTCCCCCATACCCTACCTTCTTACTTGGGTTGCTGGCCCTCCGTAATCCTGTACAGCACATTCACAGTCAGTGAACCCTTCTCCTTGGCCTCTGAAAATACCCACTCAACTCAGAGGCTGACCATCCCAGCTGTCTATCCTGCTAGGCCAAAGGCATCTAAAGCAAGATAAAGGCTAAGCTTCCTGTTATACCAATTTCTAAGAGCATCAGTTGGGCCAAATTCAGCTTCATTGGGAAGAGAATGGAAGTATCCTGTCATCTCAATTCTGATCAATTATTTAACTTAATTCCCTACATCACCAAGCCATGATTTCATCAATGTCCTTCCTGACAGATCAAACCAACCCTGCCATATCCTAGTAGATGACAATCTACCTAAATCGCTGTGGCTAAAAGGAACTTCATCACCTGGTAGTCAGTATTTTAGTGATGAACTTTTCCTAACTATCCCAATTCAGCAGAGGCAGCAAGGTAGACTGAGCCAAATGCTGAACAGGAGTTGGGGGTGGGGAAGGGAAAGTGAGGAAATCTTGGTTTGAATCCTGGTATCGCCACTCACTACCAGTGTGTGACCTTGGGCATGCCTAATCTCTTTAGGTCTCAGTTTTCTCAACTGTAAAATGGGCAAGGGAATGTTGTCCTAGATAGCCCATAAGTCTAAATATATGATGCCCATAGTTCCTTGGACTACAGATACCCAGTCCAGCACCAGACTTTTTCTTGGTAGGAGCCATCATGGTATAGCCTTCTGGACTCATACAAGTTGGTAGAAGCCCCTGATCATTGAAGTTTTTCCCAAGGGCACTTTAAAAACAAGATAGCTTTATTTACTAAAACATTGTTTCTGAAGGCAAAGCATATTTTCCTTCCTTCTCTGGGAAGATGCTAAGCTGCTAAAAGCACACACTGTGTATTTTCTTCCTGCCATCATCACTGTTGGCCTTATGGCTTCAAATCGAAGAGATGCTTAGTTATAGCTCTTTCTAGTATATTCATAGCCCTTTTCCTTTTAACAAGAGATCCTCCAGAGGACCAGGACTAGTTACAAGTTGGATTGGACTCTAGAAGAGGGATCAAGTATTCAGACCTGAGAAGGGACCTTGTGGATCTCCTAGTTTAAATCTATTCACTTAACAGATTTGGTCAAAGTCACTTAGGTGCCCAATCTAGTGTTATTTACACTACACCGTGGGAGAGGGATCATGTTTCAGAGATTTAAATAGTCTTAAAAGATAATCCTAAGCTTAAGATTGAAATAATAGTTTAATAAAAATACATGTCCAATCTAATATTGTAGGTAAGCCTCATTCTTAATTTATTTCATGGCATGTTGACATGTTTCATTTCTCTCCCCCTCCCCCATTTCCCTCCTTTACCCCTTTTTCTTTCTTTTCTTGTATAATGCCTATTATGTAATATAGGTCATTGGTAAAATTTCCTTGTCTTCCATATGTTTGTCCCTGGGTAAGTTACTTAAACTCTTTGGGTATCAGTTCCCTTGAAAAATGAGGGCATTGGAATTGATGGCTTTGAGTTCCTTCTAGTCCTCAATCTGTGGCCAAATCATCCTGCTTTTCCTACTCCCTCAACTTCCAACCCTTATAGACGGTGACTGTTGCTTTCTCCTTAATGGAAAATTGCTTTCAAGAAAGGTCCTGACACTAATTCCCACTAACAGACTGCTAACAATGTAAAGGGGTACTTCTCCCAAGAAGTTTTGGCTTTTAACAGGGATAAAAGTCCTATGTCCAAGGGGTGATATTCCTGAAAGTAAGGTTCTAGGTTTCAGTGAGGAGGTGGAGATTTTTGGGTGTGGGGGGAAATAGAGGGCAACCTTTTCACTGTCCCCTGAGATTATATTATTCCACTTACACATACAGCGTAGACCATTTTAGACTAATTTTAGGCACAAAGTAACGACAATTGCATTCACATTGGAATTCACTGTAACACTATATAATTCACTAACACTATAACATCAGTGTATAAGGCCATGATTTAACCCTAATTCCAACTATCATTACATGATACCACTTTTCATATGAAAATTGCTTTTCTTCTTGGTGGGAAATGGAGGGAAGAGAATAAATACTTTTATAGTGATAAAGAATATTCAATGAGCAATAACATAATCTTAGCGAATGAGAAGATTGCAGTTCATTACTTCCTATCCAGGACTTATTTTGAATAATCTATGCAAATAAGACGCAAAGAATGGAAAATAAGAGCTTCCAGTCAATTCCAAAGAAAGCCAGTTTCTGTTCCTTAGCCTGTAGGTGCCTGGGAGGCCAGATGGCTGATTGTAACGGAGCAGGTACATTGTGGGGTAGAAGGCTGAGAGCTGCATTTATGAGCATATGTTTGGAGATTTAAACATCCAGAATGACCATTTATCACCAGCACACTGGGGAAAAGCCCAGTGTTTATTCATATTTATCAATTTGGTGAGAAAAGCTCCTTCCAAGGCAATTTGGGAAGTTTTAACATTAGGTATGCTTATCAGCCTAAGGGGAAGAGTCAGAATTTATTTAAGGGCCACAATTTTAAAAATTAACCTAATTGCTCTGCTAAAGTTACACTTGCATGCCTCATTGTGCCATGGAGGTGACCCTGGATTCTTGTAGGCTTTGCCAATAGAACGTAAATTCTGACAGTCATACCTAGCTGGGAACAGACTACATATGTTGTCCAAGAATAGAAATCCTCCCCCCCCTCTCCTTGCTTTTCTGCTTCCTTTAGTGCAGCGGTTCTCAACCTGTGGGTTATGTTCAATTTAAATATATCCTGCATATCAGATATTTACATTATGATTCATAACAGTAGCAAAATTACAGTTATGAAGTGGCAACGAAAATAATTTTATGGTTGGGGGTCACCACAACATGAGAAACTGTATTAAAGGGTTAGGAAGGTTGAGAACCACTGCTTTAGTGTGTTATTCCCCCCATTAGATTGTAAGCTTCTTGAGAGCAGGAACTGTCTTTTCTTATTTGTATCCCCAGTGCTCAACACAGTGTTTGGCGTATAACAAGTGCTTAATAATGGTTGTTGAATTGAAGAATCAATCTAACTAGATTCAGAGAGGTTCATCACAAAGGGATTGGCCACAGTTTGATACAATTTTTCAGCTTGTAGTAGTAACTCTTGAAAATTGTGTACTAAGATGTAGAGGAGCTGAGCTCTACCTAGGGAAAGGAGTATCCACACTGATAAAACCAGGGACCTTTAAAATATCAAGTCAAATAATGTCTAATTCATTTATGGAATTGAACAGAACTGACAAGTGTTTGCAGAATTGATCTGTTTAAACACAAAATGTATTTTATTTTACCTTTGTTCATTTTTACATTTTAGTATTTGCTCCCTTTCTTGCTTACTTCAAAGTCAACAAGCACCATGAAACTCAAAAGTTCAGTCCTGCAGCTTTGTTTTGCCTATTCCCCATGTTGGATCCATGCATTTTTACTTGTTCATTTTCTGTTTTGTTAATTTGATTTTACTTTCTCTTTTTAATTAGGTTAGTTAAACATTAATCTGTTTTTTAGTCTTCCCAAAGAATCAGCTTTTAGTTTGACCAGTTCTATAATCTTTATCTTTTCCAATTTAGCTATTTCTCCTCTAGTTTTCAAAATTTCCTCCTTTGGGCTTATTTTGACTTCATTTATAGATTTCCTAATTTTAAAAATTATATATTCAGTTCATGAATAGTCTCTTTTTTCTATCTCATGAATATACTTTTTCCTTTGAACATGTCTTTAGTCTAATCTCACTAATTTTATCTGTTTTCTCATCACTATTCTCTTTCAGTCATTGTTCCTCTGACTTGTTTTTTGACTCCCTCATCATTTATGTCATTATTAAGTCCTCATGTAGGGCTGCATGTTTAGCTTGTGTTCAGTCCATGCCTTTTTCAAGTATTATTTCTAAAATTCACATGAGCAGATCTGTGCTTTAATATTGGTTTCAGCTGAGTAAGTCTGGAAATCTGGGACAGGTGGTGCAGTAGGTGACCACCATGGTTAACTCTTTATGTAGTGCAAATTGACGCTAGATGGTGCCCTTTGGTACCCCATGTTATTTTTTCAGCACTATGGCGACTCAGTTTTTGACCCATTAGCCCTAAGCCTGGAACATCATCATTTTCTACCTAGTCTATTGAAGCTGTTAACTTGGGACCTGTTGGCCTCATGTGCTAGGGTTGTAGCAAGCTGCAATCCTTGATCCTTCAGGTCACATCCTTCCCACAGGTTTTTAATACTTCCCTCTTATGTTAAGTGATCAATAATGGGGAGTAGCTGAATGGGGAATAGGAGCAACATCCTTATTCCATTTAAAGATTTTTATGTGAATAGAATATTTGCTATTCTGACATGCAACAAGAATACTTAGGCCTGCTTAAACGAAAATTTCACTCAGTCAATCAAGAAACATTTATTTAAGATTTAACTCTTTTATGGCCAAAATAGGAAATGTTAACTCCCCCCACCCCTGCCCCCCATATATTTCTCAACCTTCTTAAACAGGTTGAGGTAAACATAATATAGTGATGGTCAGGCTATCTCAAAAATTTCAACTCTGTTCTCCACATATGCCAGGAATTTCCCTCCCTTTCCCCTCTTTTTCCCCCTTGAGACAACTAAGTGGTGTGATCAGTCACCGGGCCTGGAGTCAGGAAGACCTGAATTAAAATCCTGCTTCAGACAGGTACTAGCCATGTGACCTTAGGCAAGTCATTTAATCTCTGACCTCAATTATTTCATCTGTACTAAAAAAATAATGTACATTCTAATTGGGGAGATAACTTGTATCCAGTCTGGCTGGATTGCAGAGAGAATACTTTCTTTCTTTTTTTTTTTTAAAGTGATTTGTTTATTTACTTTTAATTTACAAGATTCAGTTCCACAGTCCCTTGAGTTTCAAATTTCTCCCCTTCCTTCCCTCCCCCCCATCCCATGGCAGCATGCAACCACGTACAGGATCTGCAAATACTTTCACATCGGACATTAGTCTGGTTGTATAGAAGGGTTATAACCAATGGAGTGAACAAGGGGAAAAAAGAAAGAAAACCAAACATGGAAAAGAACGATAGCATGTAGATTGTTTCAGTCAGAAAGAATACTTCCACCTACATTTAGAAAATGAGGCAAGGTGATTTACCCATAGTCATAGAATTAGGGTCAGGGTTGAGATTTGAACACATGTCCTTTTTACTCCAAGTTTAATGCTCTTTCTACCACATCATACTGTATCTCTGCCAGCATTATGTGTGAGTGTTATGGGCCGTGGACTGTGTCTTTGACATTTCTGTCCTAGGCAGCTCTCTAAGATTGTAAATTACTGAGAAAGTGCCAATATGTATTGAGAGAGGATGTTTCATCAGCCAGGTTTTCCCAGTATCACTGAAATTATACATTCAGTGACTGTCTTTGTCCTTAGAAGGTAGTAGACAGAGCATTGGATGAGGAATTAACTAGATCTAGGCTATTATTAAGAACAGGATTATATTCCACACTTAGGGTTTGTATAATCAGACACTGAGAAGAAAATGGACCCCATTCCTTGTAGCTGTGTGACATTTGGCAGATTACTCAACTTCCCTGGGCCTCAGTTTCCTCATCTGCCAAAGAATGAGGATTGGATGAGACTATCCTTAAAGTCCCTGAAAGCAGTTTTTAAGAGATCAGGCATCATCTTGCTTTGAAAATACATTTTGGTAGTCATATTTTGAGTTTCAATTCAATCAAAAATGTCCTCATGCATCCTTAACTGCTTTAATGATGTAGGTAGACTTGATGAAAATTTCATTTCCCAGAATATTCAAAATTCATGGAAGTGAAAGGACAGTTTGGAATTGGTCCAGTGTATTTACGCCAATTTCAGAGATAAAGTCAGTGGTTTGAGTTATCTAATATGAATTCGTACTTTTTGTCGGATATATTGATTTTTACGTGCAGGAGATGGTATTATTACACTGAGATGAGAATGTGTGCCAAGAGAAAGTTACTTCTTTTGCAGTTTTAATAGTATATTTTTGTTCTAAAAGTGATTTTTGAACACTATTACTGTGCTTTTTCTGAACTCAACTGTATTTCTTCACACCCCACCCATTCTTCCCCCATATGACTTACAGGAAACCTGAGTGAAACTTCGAGTCATGCTGTTACGTTGAAGAAAGGAAAGGAGAGAAGAGAATGAGCATTTATTAATTGCCTACTCTGTACCACCTAAGTGTGCTAATTTGATCCTCACAACCACACTGGGAGAAAGGTGCTATTATGATCCCCATTTTACAGATGAGAAAACTTCGAGAGACAGAGGTTTGACCCCACCCAGGGTCAAAGAGTAGTGATGATAGAAATGAACAAAACACCTTCGTTTAAATTAAAATCATGCAAAAACAGTTTTCACAGCAAATATATTTTTGAGTCTGGTAACTTTGTGCGATGACTTGTCAGCATGTTCAGGCTTTGTGACTTGGAGGTGACCTTGGATTCTTGTTCACCTGTGTCAGCTAAGCACAAACCCTGGAAGGCCCTGCCAACCTGAAGGGCTTTGATATAGGCGCTGGTGATTGTGTGTCCAATGACCCATAACCAGCCCAGCTACTTAGGGAGGGCAATCATCAGAAGGCTGGCAAGCAGGTCATAGATTACTTTTGGTGGCATAAACTCATGTAAAGCATTGAGTTTGAAGCTGTGGGTTTGAATCTCTCCTCTGACACTTAAGTTTTAAGTCTCCCTGAACAACTCACTTATCCTCTGTTTGCCTCAGTTTCCCTAAGTGTAAAATGGAGAAAATCATGGCATCCAACCTTCAGGGCTGTTATCAGGATCAAATGAGATATTTGTAAAAGCTTAGCACAGTGCCAGACACATAATAGGTACTCATTCCCTTCCTTCCTTCCCTAACTCATCCCCTTGTAGCAAATAGAAGGGGTTTTATCCATGGGAAATGACAGCAAGGAAGATGCATTGCTATATGCTTTGCTGCTGCAGTCCGAGGACCTCTGGCCCTTCCATCTGACTTGCCGGAAACCTCCCTAGAAGGTGGACTCCTTGACAACAGGGATTCTTTCTTTTCTTTTTTATTCCTAGTGTTTAGCACAGCACCCTGCATACAGTAAGTGTTTAATAAATGCTTCCTTTTACCTTTTATTTCATTCAATTTCAAAAAGAGGAAAAGACAGTTATGTAGTGTTGCATACTCATATATCCCCACCCCTGCAAAGAAAGGAGGGACATTCATTTTCTTAAAGTGGAAATTCTGACTGCTGCCTTCAATGCCACATTCCTGATGAGCCTTTACTGTACACTGACTTTCAGCCTCTGTTACAGTCTGTTTCTCATTCTCCATTCAAACTAAACTGGCTTTCTCATCACCCTCTCAATCCTTGTCTTCAAACCCTTCTGGAAGTAGTCTCCCTGATATGAAACAATCTTCTTGACATGCCCCATTTGTTCTTCAATAAATTAAAATTCGCCATCATTGATTAAGTCCTAGGCATCGTACTGGCTGCAGGGGATACTGACAAACATGAAACAGACCCTACCCTCCAGGAACTTACATTCTGTTTCAGAGAATGGAGATAAGCAATACAAGGAGACAGAGGACATTGCCAACTGCTAGGGGGGTAGAGAAACATGGAAGAGATTGCATTTTGGTGGACCCTTGAAGGCTGGTAAGGTTTTTCAGAGACAGAAATGGGGAGGGTGTGTTCATTTCAGGCATGGAGAGGGTCTGTGGAAATTAAGGCTGGAGCTGGAATGTGGAATTTGGATTATAGCTACAAATGAAGTTTGGTAGGAAAAAAAATGTGTGAAAAGGAATAGAGTGGAATCAAGCTGGGAAGGCAGGTGAGAACCAGGTTGGGAAGGGCTTTACATATCAGCTTAAGGAATTTATATTTTATTCCCTTTTTTGGGTAAATTTTAAAATTTATTTTAAATTTAAATAGAAAATAAGAAAAAGTTGCCATCTACGGAACAGAACGTAAGAGAGGATTCAGTATAAAACAATAAATTTCCATTTCAAGAAAGCCTGTATAATAAATACTACATATTGTTTTCAAAGCTGCCCAACTTTTCTTTGCTTCCTTGTAGGTTTTCTTTTGTTTTCTGTTGTGCACTTTTTCCTTTATTTTTTCCCCTTCTTCCTTATTAGCCTAAAGAAGGCTATAATCTCTCTATCTATAAACAGATACATACACACACACACACACACATATATACATATATACATACATACATGTGTGTGTGTGTGTGTGTGTGTGTGTGTGTGTGTGTGTGTGTGTGTGTGTGTAAGACCATACTATGCTTGTTTCTACTTGTCATCTCTTTCTCTGAAGGTGGATAGCATGTTCAGAGGTCCAGGTCTTTCCATGTTTTTCTAAATCAACCAGTTCACCATTTCCTACACCACAGCAATATTCCAACCCAGTCAATCCTATCTGAGAGATTTGTCATGACCGTTTTCCCCAATTTTCTGCATTCCTTCTAATATTTTATTTTCTAGGTGATAAGGAGCCATTGATAGTCTTTGAGCAGGGGAGTACTGCATATATTCTTCTACGTCATTATTGTCTTCCACATTAGGATGTAAACTCCTTGCCAGGAGGGACTGTTTGCATCCCCAGCATCCAGCACAGTACCTGGATCATAGTATTTCTTAATAAATACTTGTTGGTTGATTAATCTAGTCCACATCCCCCCCACCCTCCATTTGGAGGAAGAGAAGAATGAGGCCTCCAGAGGTAAAGTGATTTGCCCAAGGCCTCTCAGGCTAATGGGCAGTACAGCTATTTGGAATTCAAGTCTGCCTGACTCTGCATTCCGTATCCCTTCCACTGTCACAAAGCTTTAAGAACTCAGCCTTGACTTCCCATAGGCCTTGGGCTGCTAGGCCTTTGTTTATTTTCAGCAGTATGTCTGTTCTATCTGAGCACACCAGCTGATCTGTCTGCCTCCTAGTTGGAGGGGAGAGAGGTTTAGAAGACTTGCTGAAATATTAGAAACCTGAAGCAATAAGAAAAAGCAGAAATAACATTTTTTGTTACAAGCAGCAGAAAATAAAAATGGGTACCAGGACTGCTTGAGAGGATGGTTTCAGACAGCCTCCAGAAATGTGAAGGAAGCTGAAGGGATCACGGATCTCAACTTTAACTTTGCCAGATTCATCTGGAAGTGAGTGCAGAATGTCACAGTCTAAAAAACTCAGAGTGAAAAAACATTTTCTGTTATTTCAGTATTGGTGAAAACTGCTGATTGCATGCAGGTTACTGTATCTGGCCCTGTTGAAATCAGGACACGTTCCTAATTTAAGACTGGGGCTATTTTATGCTCTGTTAATTCTCTTGCATATATGTGAGAAAATCATGTTTTGGGGGGAAGTTTTGAAAGTCTCTCTTAAGTGTTTTTCTGATCTGAACAATGCTGCAAGTATCCAGACTTCCGTCTTTTAGGGGCAAAAAAATCAGTGTATTCTGTCAGCTGGAGATTTTGAATCTTTTTTAAGTTCAAAAGGAGAAATATGTAGGCAAAATGTTAGTTGAAAGCAGAAGTGATTTGTAGATTTTTGCCACATTGGATAATAAGAACTAGTTCCTTAAACTGGTAAGAGACCTAACAGCGCACATAGCTAGATGCCTCAAAAACCTCTCATCAGTTTCCCTTCTGTGTGCTTTTTTGTTTCTCTTTTAATTCCCCTTTCTAATTTTTAGTCTCTGTTTTACTTTTTGGCATTTTCTTGCCTTCCTTCTATGACTGTTATTTACCTTTTAAAAATATCATCCTTTCATAGGGGAAAGAAATCTATTGGTCACTGATTCAGAGGTTTGTAAAGGTAGAACTGGGATAGAACATCTACTCTAATCTTATTTTGCAGATGAGGAACCAGAAAGGTTAAGTTCAGGGTCTCATAAGTAGTATGTTTGTAGCACAGTTGGTTTTGAACTCATATCCTTGGACTTCAAATCTAGCCCTCTATCCACCATGTCACACCTTCCTAGTTATTGACTAATTCCTTTGTGACCCTAATGAGGATTGTGTAAGTGGAACTGTTGGGAGGAAAATCTTTGAAAAGAGATGCTGTCTTGTTTCATTTTTAGACTTGATTATTCATGGGTGATAGATAAATAGATGATTTGGACAAGGTCCTTGCTCACTATTGAAGGAGTGAGAGATTCATAGGGAAAAAGAGGGAACAGTCTTGAAGATGAGGGTGGAGGATGGGGGTAGTGATGAAGTTGGCCCACCCAGACTCTTCTCTATTTCCTTGGACTCCTTCCATCTTATGGAAGCCCCCTCTTTCAACCTTTATCCTGTATCTGTGGGTAACAATTTAATTTCTGAGGAGTCAAACCCAGAGAATCAAGATTACAGTAAGATTTCTGGGAAGGCAAATCTTAACTAGAAAACACTTTTTTTTTTTTTGCATAAAAAGATAAAGTGGGCCTGGGAAGCTCAATATGAGGCATTCAGCTGCAGGAGTCTGGGACCCTGAGACTTGTTTATGCTGATGAGTGAAGGAATGGTGCTTGTCTATGAATGAGCATGTTGATATGTGTAGGCTGATGTTAGTACTAATGAGATATTATATGGAAAGTGCTTTGCCCAGTTGCTGGGCACATAGTAGGCTCTTAGTAAATGCTTGTTCCCTTCCCTTCCCTGAGTGAAGGTCTGTAGTTCACAAACTTTTGCTAATCAAAACAAGTTTGGAAAATCTGAATGCCTTACTCATTGACTTTGCCCTTAAACAGTCTGATCTTTTGACTTTAGCTGTTTAGCAGCACAGATGCCATTTGAGATTTTGCTGGTCTAACACAAGGCCTATTACTCAAAGGAGCATATGGCTTTCCACAGTGAAGACTTTGAAGGAGACATTACTCATCTGACTGTATAAAGTTTGATATATTTGTTTCTTGAATATCTGTCGCATTAATTGTGTGTCCTCTATTTTCTGTGCAACAATGAGTTTTTCTGCTGTGGTATCAATTTTCTTTTCCCCTTTAGAGCCCAATCACGTGTCATTTCTATGGCTAAATCTCCTCACCAAAGCCAGTTCATTTCAGTATTTATGAATCACCTATTGTGCATAAGAAGCAACGCTTTGCTTGGTGAGGTGAAAGATGAAAATGATAATGTCCCTCTTTTCAATGAGCATATGAGACTTCATATTTGATCCTGGAGGTGAGAGGGAGCCACTGGAGTTGATGGATTGAATGCATGTGTGTATGTATGTGTGTGCACACCCATGTATATGTATGTGTTTGTGTGTGAGAGACATGGTTAAATCCATGTTTTAGGAAAATCTCTTTGGCAGCTTAACAGATGGCAGATTTAAGTGGGGAGAGACTAGTTATAAGGTTATTGTGATAGTCCAACCAAGAGGTGATAGGGGCCTAGACTAGGGTGGTGGCTGAGTGGTTGGAGAGCTCATGAGAGAGATGATGTCAAAGTAGAGATGACAAGACTGGCTAATGGATTCAATTTGGGAGATGAGTTAGAGTGAGAACATCAAGACTGTAGGCATGGGTGACTGGGAATATAACAGTTCCCTCAATAGTAATAGGAAAGTTAGGAAGAGGGAAAGGTTTGAGGGTAAAGATCTTAAGTACTAATTGCATTCTAACTGAGACACGTTGAGTTTGAGATGTCTCTGGGATATTCATTTTGAGATGATGATGCAAGACTGGATATCAGGAGAGAAACTAGGGCTATAGATATAGATCTTGGAATCAGCTGGGTTGAAATGATCATTGAAGTCACAGGAACTGATGAGATCAGCAAAGGACAGAGTATAGAATAGGAATTCCAAATTTGGGGGTTCATGGAGAGCTTTCAAAGCATCTGCAAACTTGGATGGGAAAAATCACAACTTTGTTTTCACTAACTCTGGTTCCATTTGTAATGCCATCGATTTTATGCATTTAAAAACATTATTCTTAAAAGGAGCCCATTGGTTTCACCAGGTTGCCTAAGGAATCCATGAAACAAAATAAAGGTTAAGAACCTCTGATGTAGAGCAAGAAGAGAAGAGGGCCCAGGACAAAGCAATAGGAAGCTATTAGCATTTTTTTGAGATGTAAGTGACAACGTCAGATCTAAGCTTAGGGACAATAATTTTATCAGCTTTATGGAGTTGGTGAAAGATCCAAGGATATAAATAGGGAATTTTGGAAGAATGATGGGGTTTTTTTTTGAGAAGAATATTATAAGTTGTTTTTTGGACATGTGAAATTAGTGAAATATCTGGGACATCCATCTAAAATATCTGAGACAGTTGGAAAGGCTCAGGGGAGAGACTAAGACTGGATATATAGACCTGTGAGTCATTTGCACAGAGATGCTAATTAAACCCATAGTAACTGAAGGAGAGAGAGAGAGAGAAAGAGAGAGAGAGAGAGAGAGAGAGAGAGAGAGAGAGAGAGTGTGCCAGCCTGTCAAGACAGAGCCTTGGACCACCTTACTCAAATTCAAGTCCAAATAAGCAAAGTCTATATTAAGAGAAAGACTGTTCTTGCTTAATCAGTCCTTACGAGAATCCTGAAAATAATAGTGATCAGTGTTATTTTCTTTCCTCAAATCTTCATTATATAGCAGTTTCTTAGACTTACACCCTTTCCCCACCTTGAATGCTTTGGAAGCACATATTTTTCTTTAATGTTTCTGAGAATGACTGAGGACAATTTCAATCTATCCATTCCTTCTTATCTCACATAATTCATGTTTTTAACATAAATCCTCCATGTTTTACTTTTTTTTTTTTGGAGGGAGAAGGCAACATAATTGGGATTAAGTGACTGCCCAAGGTCACACAAGTAGTAAGTGTGTCAAGTGTCTGAGGCTGGATTTGAACTCAGGTCCTCCTGACTCTAGCACCAGTGCCTCTATTCATCATCCACCTAGTTGCGGGCCCCCCCCCCCCATGTTTTACTATAAATGAGTCATGCCATATGTCTTTTAGACAGCACACTGGAGACCTTTTAATATTCTAATAGGGGGATGTTGTGATAAGAGTGGACCATTCAAGTGGTCCATACCTTGTTTCTCATTCTTAGTGCCTGTAGGCTGTTACATTAAAGAAACCCATTTGTTAATACTTCTGGCACCACTGTACATACAACCAACTATTATCTAGTGTCTCAATGACCACTGTGGCATTTTCATAGCAGTAATCCATATAAGCCAACCATAGCGATTTGCTAATTACAAATGCTTCTTTACTCACAACTAGCTAGACTTCTAAACAGCCCATTGCCAGTCATTCATTTGTGTTAACTGCATATACTTAAGAACAGTGTAATGTTATCATAAATATTCCATAATTCAGACTTTTCCCTAATTCTGACTGGTATCTTTTTTTCACCTTTCCCTCCCCTCCAAAGTAGTGAGTTTTTTAAGCATGCAAGATTGGATCCCAATTCTTTGTTGAGACTACTAGGGGGCATTAGATCTTAAAATCAGGTATGCAGAACATCCTGAATGGAACTTTCTGACTTGATTATAGCGTATATGACGATATTCAGGTAAGCCCACCTATATCCCAACAAAACTCTGCAAACTCCTCCTGGGAAAATACCATAAGAAGAGTTCATAAAGACCTGACACAGAGGTAAATTTCATTTGAAACTCTTGTCAGCAGACTTCCTATTTTTTCCTTAATTATTTTCTGCCATTGGTGGAAGCAAGTAAACCTCTACAGAGAAATACCAAAATTATTAAATTTTTGGATGTACGTGTGTGTGTGTGTGTGTGTGTGAGGTGTGTGTGTAAAACAAATGATATTTTTTCTTGAAATAGGTATCTACTCTCAAAATAGGCACTCTTAACTGTAAATTGTAAATATATAGCTTGAGGGAAGCAGTTTTTAAATTGTTCTGATGGATCTCTGAGGTCCCTTTTAACTCTAAAAGGCTATCTCTTTCTCTTGATTAGAAAATGAAGAGATATGTCAACTACATAGTCTCAGAATTGGAAGGGACAGCAGAGACTATCTAATCTAAGACACACCTAAAAAGCAGTCTATTGCCAACATATCCATTAAGGGACCATCTAGCCTTTGCTTGAATCCCTCTAGAAAGAAGCAACCTGCTGTCTTCAGAGGCAGCTCATCATGCTTTCGGGTAGCTCCAATTGTTCGGAATTTTTTGGAGTCTAAACTTCCTTTTTTACAATTTCTGTCCATTGCTGCTAGTTCTGCCCCTTGGGTCCAAGCAGAACAGTTGAATCCCTCTTTCTCTTGGTGGCCCTTCAGATACTTGAAGACATCTAGCAATCATGTCCTCTAAATCTTCTCTAGGAGAAATATTCCCAATTCCTTCCAATGAACCTCGTAAGGCATGAGCTCAAGGCATTCATCCTTGTTGTCTTCCTCTGGTTACTCTCCAGTTCATTAATCTCCTTCTTAAACCGTGGAACCTGCAACTGAAAACTCTCTACCAACTGTGGTCTCCCATGGGCATAGTAGGCTATCACCTACTTATTCCTGGTTACTCTATTTCTCTTAATGCAGCCTGAGGTGGTTCTTTGTCTTTTTGGCCATCCTACTGCCGTCTTGACTTCTATTGAACTTACCTTTGACTAAGCCCACTGAAGTTTTTTCAAATGAGTTGTAAGATAGCCATGCCTCTCAAATGTGTACTTGAGAAGTTGATTTTTTGATTATAAGCAAATGATATATATTAAATTATAAAATATAAATCATGTCTTTCACTTAGCCCTGTTAATTTTCATCTATTTGATCATATACAAGGCAATGTTTTAGTTTGTCTAGATCTTTTTGAATTCTGACTCTACTATCCATTGCATTGGCTTCTGTCCTTGCTAGTTTTGTCCAATCTGCCTATTTGATAATCAAGTCACATAATTAATAATGAACATAATAATAATAGCAACCCTTTCAGGGTTGTTGTGAGGATCAAATGAGATGATGATTGTAAAGTACTTAGCACAGTGCCTGGCACAAAGGTGCTATGTAAATAATACCTATTACTATTAGTAACTAGTGTTTTTATAGCACTCTAAGGTTTGCAAAAAACTTTACAAATGTTGTCTCCTTTTATCTTCACAACAACTCTATGAAGTAGATGTTATTAATGTCCTTACTTTACATATGGGGGAACTGAGACAGAGAAAGGTTAAGTGACTTGCCCAGGGTCACACAGCTAATACATGCCTGAGGCCTGATTTGAGCTCAGGTCTTCCTGACTTTAGGTCCAGTGCTCTATCTTTTTAAAATTTTTATTTTTAAAAAAATTCTATTAATTTTAATTTATGAAATAAAACAAGTATTTCCATAACATAATAGAATAAAAAAGATGGTTGCCCATAAAACTATAAATCTATTATGTACAACTTGCTATTCCTTTTAAATATATAATAAAATTATGTATATTTCTTTTTCCCCTTTTTTCCTCTCCCCCCACCCATAGATGGCTATCATTCTGTACAAAAATGTACATATACGTATAATCATCCTATACATCTACTTACTAATTCTGTATCTGGATACAGCTAACATCTTCCTTCATAAGTCTTTTGTAGTTAATTTTGGTATTTATAATAGCAAAAATGACTTAGTGACTCAAAGTTGTTCTTAAAACAATATTACTATTACTGTATACAACATTGTCTTGATTCTGCTCCTTTTATCCTTCATTATTTCATGCAATATCCATGCTTTCCTATTTTTTTCTTTTTTTGGGGGAGGGGGGAGGGCAGGGCAATTGGGATTAAGTGACTTGCCCAAGGTCACACAGCTAGTAAGTGTTAAGTGTCTTGAGCTTGGATTTGAACCCAGGTCCTTCTGACTCCAGGGCCAGTGCTGTATTCATGGCACCACCTAGCTACCCTATCTGTTTTTTTTCTAAAAGCAAAAAGCTCATCATTTTTTATAGCACAATAGTATTCTATCACAATCATATACCACAACTTGTTCAGCTGTTTATTCCTCAATTGATGGACATCCCTACAATTTCCAGTTCCTTGCCACCACCAAGAGAGCTTCTATAAATATTCTAAAACTTATAAGTTTGGGCGGCTAGGTGCACAGTGAATAAAGTGCCAGCCATGGAGTAAGGAGGACCTGAGTTCAAATCTGGCCTCAGACACTTAACACAAAAACTAGCCATGTTACCTTGGACAAGTCACTTAACTCCAACTGCCCTACCTTCCCTCCACCGAAAAGCAAAAATCAATCAAACAAACAAAACCTTATAAGTTCTTTTCCTTTTTCTCTAATCATCTTTGGAAATAGATCTAGTAGTGGGTCAAAGGGTATAGACAGTTTAATAACTCTTTGGGCATAATTCCAGATTGCTCTCCAAAATGGTTGGATCAGTTCACAGTTGAATCAGTGCTCTATCCACTGGGCCAGCTAGTCATCTATCTATCTATCTATCTATCTATCTATCTATCTATCTATCTATCTAGATTCTTGGAGCACTCCACTAGATTTGGTCAGTCAACAAATTCTGATCACACTTATACCATCACATAGCACACATGGCTGTTGTTTTTTTCTTTCTTCTTTTCAGAAGAGTAGAATGATAGACTTTGGCAAATGTTTGGTTAAAATCCAGGTAAACCCATTCTATATAATTCCCTTGTTCTACCCGTTTAATGACTTTGTCAAAAAGAGAAATGAGGCCAATCAGGCACATCCTATTCTTGATGAAATCATATTGGCCCTTTGTAATCACTGCTTTCTTTCTAAATATTCATCAGTCATCTCTTCAATAATGTATTCTAGAATTTTTTTTCTGGAGTTGAAATCAAGTTGATTGTCCCATGGTTTATAGCTCCCATTCCTCTTCACTTTTTTGAAAATCAGGACGGGATTTGCCCTCCTCAAATTCTGTTGAACCTCTTCCAATCTCTGTGATCTTGGCCACAAGATATTTGAAGACAATCTAACAGCCTGGTACTATTGGAATTTTTCAAGCCAGGAATCTCAAGACAATGAGATTACTACACAATAACTAGTAATACTTTATAGATAGAACGGAACATGATTTGCTATCTTACAAAGTGAGATGTCATAGTAACTCACATGTTAACTTTACCAAAGTATATGTTAACTTAAAAAAAATGGATAAGTTCCACAAAGAAGGCTTGGCAGTTCCAATGATCTCAGGTGGTTAGATGTTTCCAGGGGGGCAGTCCACTATGACCCTTTCTTTTGCAAGAAGAATATGAAAATCTTTGCAGTATTGGGGAAGTGTAAATGGAAGAAAAGGTAATATAAATTAGTCACTCATCAATTCAACAGACATTTGTTGTGTGCCCATTGGGGTGTATATGAAGATGAATAAAATGTTGTCTGCCCTTAATGCTCAGGGGAGATAAGATATATACTTGACTGTAACTTAGTAAGAAAGATAAGACATGTTCACAAATAAATATAACACAGGACAGAATATGGTAGGTGTTCATGGAGTTCAGAGAAGGGAGAGAGCATTTCTGACTGGGAAGGCATTGTGAAGGTATGGATTTTGGGATGGGCCTTCAAAAATGGTGTCAACCTCCCAAAAATGGGAGATGGAAAGGAGGAATGGTATTTCAGATAGAGAGAATAGCATGAAGACACAAAGTGTGTTGAGGGGACTATAACTAGTTAAATTTGGCTATACTATAAAAAGGGCAGCTGAGTGGCACAGTGAACAGAATATCAGTTGTAGAGTCAGGAAGACCTGAGTTCAAATCTGGCATGAGACACTTATTAGTTGTATGACCTAGGACAAGTTACTTAACTCTGTTTCCTCAGTTTCTTCATCTGTAAAATGAGCTAGAGAAGGAAATATCAAACCACTCCAGTATTTTTGCTGAGAAAACCCAAATGGTGTCACAAAGAACCATGATTGAAAAAACTGAATAGCAACAACAACAAATACCGTAAGGAACTTGTGGGAGGCAAAGTTGGAAAGGCCCATGAAACCAAAGCAAGGCTTCTGGGACCTTTCTCACTCCTGCTGATATTCTGTCTCAGACTGGACCTTCTGCTCCCACACTAGGACTGTGCTGTTTGGTGAGAGCTTATCACATCTGATCTGCCCCAGACACTGAGTCATGCCATCTTTCTGGCATGCTGACATTCCTGTGCTATTTGGTAGCCAATGAGAAGATGAATGACATAATCACAGCTGTTCTTTAGGAGGATTAATTTGTTTTGAGTCTGTAGGAAGGTGCATTAGTCTTGAACAGAAACATAGTCACATCTACCTAGAATTCAATGACAGGGTTCATCAACTGCATAGAAGCCTCTGGTGGAAGACTCACTCCCAAAGAGCACGTGCTTTCCTACATCCCTGACACCTACGGGTATAAGTTTTCTTCTGGACATTCTTAAACATAACAACAAGTTGAATGATTAGCTCTATCCAGAACCATGAATTTATAGAGTGGAGCTCCTTATAGATGTACAAAGCTATGACTCCAGACTATTAAATACAATCTTTGGTGCTGAGAAAAGGATAGATGTTGAGTTTAAGAATAGCAATTAGGGCTGTGATTGCTGACTTTTTGGCTTTATCTCACTGGAATCCAGTCTTCCACTTCTTGCCGTAGTTTTATACACTGATCATTGCCATCTCATTGAAAAGTTGGACTTCACCACTGGCTCCATATCAGTTCTGTGTGATAGGGGAGCTTTTTGCTTTATTTTACCCTGAATAGGCTCAGGTCTTCCCCCTTCCTTTCCAGTGCCCCCTTTCTGTACTGTTTTCTGTCATTACCATATCAACTCATTGAAGGCAAAAAGACTGCTTTATTTGCTCATACTTATGTCTCCACTGCTTATCACAATGACTGACAAATAGTAAGTGCTTAATAAATGCTCTTTTCATCATTCTGTTCATCTTTCTAATCAGTCATTCCAGCTATTTCTGTTTCCCCTTGAAGGAAGGGACAGACTAGCTCACATCAGATGAATTGAAGTGGGAAGAGAATCCAGACATATTGATACCTGTTTTCAGGCTATTTCTTTAGATTCAGAAAATGGTATGATTGATCACACCACAATATTAATTTTAATAATAAAAATGCATATTGAAAGTATGGAGTAAAGCCATCATTGAGGTTTTGCCATATTCCAGCACCATCAGAACCTTCTTGCTGTTTCTCCCTTAGTCTTTGGCCCTAGTGGCTAAAAGATCTCTGTCTGTGGTCCTGATTTGGAAGAGTGATACTTCTCCAGATAAGGTAGTAAGCTCTCAGCAGATTTGATAGATTTGATCTATTCTTCAAAACTATTTTCAGACCACACAGTAGTAATGTTTGTCTAGCATTTTTAAAAAATGAGTATTGATTCTTTGAAACTCAAGAAATTCCCAGCATTAGTAAATTTAATTGGACTGGGGGAAAATGTAGGGATAAAATGTGACTTACAAACATAAAAATAATTATAATGATGTGTTGACAAAAAGTTAGCTTAATTAGAATTAAACTAACTTTTGTTCTTATTGGCCTTTCCTGTTGACATTTTCTTAAGGATGTAAGCAGTTTTCTTTCTTCTTATTAAGGCTTGTCTTGGCAAGTCTGCTGCTGGTCTCTGGTCTCCTTCTAGCCTAATTTGGTCTGGCACTTTGCTGGTGTCTATCTGTGCTCCAAGAGTAATCATGGCAGAGCTTATGAAATTTGCAAGGGCCTTTTGCTTGAGAAAAAGCCTCTGGATTAATTAGCTTCATCAGTCCACTCTCTCAGGTCCCCCCAAATCTTTACCACACTGAATTTGTTTTTCAGTTTCAGAATGATAAAAGGAGCTTATAATAGCTTGATCCCACAAGCCTCTTGATTCAGAATGGAGTGAAAGGAAAAAGCAGACATGCAGACTGAGAAAGACCCAGAGGAGGACAGAACAGAAAATGAGAGCAATCTCATTGGTCCACAAACTCGTTGTCTCTTCATTTAGGCATTCTTACTGTACATGTGTTACAAATCTTGCTTTACTGCTGATGCTCCTTCCTTGGCCCATGGGGAGCGCAGACATATGTGCATTTCTACTAAAAGTATTGACAGTTTCTAGAAGTAGTTTTGTCCTTGGATGCTTCTTCTTGGGATTGGCCACATCCTTGTTAAAGAAATTTTGCCATCTTGTTCTCCCCCCTCCACCCCCCCCCCCCCAGTATTCTTGCTCTATTTGGGATTCATGTGATGTTCTAACACCTCCTGAGCTGCCAGGAAATTTCTCGGGGGCTTGATTATTGCTAAGCTTTTCCTTGATGCAATCAATGATATAGGCATTTATTAACCACTTACTGTGTGTTAGGAGCACTATGCTATAGACACTAGGGGAGAGATAAAGTTTAAAGAGGACATTGTGAGTGTGATTGTGTGTGTCTGTGTGTGAATGTTTTAGGTGTGTGAGAGTAATGGAGGGCCCACAGGGCTGGGCACCAGGGTGTAAATGAATGTAAGGGTGTAAGGGGAGGAGAGAGGCTGGAGACTAATGTAAGGGTAAGAGTAGGTGTGCTTTTGAGTGTATTTGTATGTTAAGGAGCTCTTGGGATATAAATAGGGCTGTGGGATGGGGAGACACAGAGAGAGAGAAAGAGACAGAGGAAGAGAGAGAGAGAGAAAGAGAGAGAGAGAGAGAGAGAGAGAGAGAGACAGGGAGAGAGAGAGAATAGAGACAGAGACAGTAGCAGACATAGAGAGAAAGAAAAGAAGAGAAAGAGAGAAAGAGAGGGAAAGGGATAGGAGAAATAATAGAGAGGAGGCAGAGACAGAAGCTGAGACAGTGGCAGAGACAAAAAGAGCAATAGAGACAGAAAGGGAGGGGAGATGGGAGGGAGATAGGAAGGAAGGAATGAAGGAATGGATGGAGAGAGAGAGAGAGATAGGGAGGGAGGGAGGGAGAAGACATAGGAGACACAGGCAGAGATAGGGAAAGAGGCTCAGCATAAAAGGGAACCTTGTTGGCAGGAATCAAGAGAGAGAGGAGATCTCCATTTTCGTTCTTGGTCTGAACTTAGCCTCTCCTGTTGAGACCATGGCTTCTGTCCCAGAAGACAGAGAAAGGCTGCCTTGAAGGGGCTACTAATGGTGAATGTGGATGCCTTCTGTATGAGAATGAACGCTGGCTTTGGAGTCAGTGCACCTGGGCCTGGAGCCCAGCTCAGCTACTGACCAGCTCTGTGACCTTGGTCAAATCACTTAACTTCTCTGGAACTCGATTTGTTCATCTGGAAAAGGAAGGCGGTGGACTGGGCTCTCTGTGGGGTCCCTTCCAATTCTATAATCTAGGACCCTTTGATTCCAGGGGCACACAAAGAGCGGGTTGTGTTGGTCAGGAGCTCCACTGGGAAAGGAAGTGGGTTGGCCTGGCAGGATTTCTAATGAGGGTGATCCAGGGAGCAAGCCTGGGGACTGGAGCCAAGTAGTCAAGAAATGGAGAGTTCCATATCAGGGGGAATCAGGCCATGGGCTGCTGACTGTAGCCCCCACCGCAGTCTCTTAGTTCTGGGGGCAGTTATGCTTTGGAAGTGCCTCTGCTCATCCTGGGTATTTGAGCTGGCATTAAGGGGTGGGAAATGGGCATGACAATCAAATGTTAAGAAAAGAAATTGAGTAGGAACAAAACACTTCCACCTTATTGCATTTAATTTGCATAATTTCTAATAAACATGACACTGTTGACATTACCCCCTTGCTTATTAATTTCCTCTCATTTATTAATTTAAGAGGCTCCTTGCTCTAATTTGTAGAACTATTTTGGTTAATTAATATATACTAGGGGATAAATATTTTTGGTTGCAAATAAAGAATCTTCACAGGGACAGACTGATATACACACACTGAATCCAGTGACACATAATCATGCCAAGATTCTACTTCCCTTCTTCCCTCCCATCTGTCCCCAATATCCAACATAAACTTTCCACATATTTAGAATAGTTGGCCACTTGGATGCTACTGGGGGCAAAAGTAGATGTCGTGTTGAAAGGGAGCTTATAAGTCATCTACTCCAATTTCTTTTTACAGATCAGGAAACTGAGGCCCAGAAGTAAAATGACTTTTCTACTATCACTCACATAGTAAGTGGCAGAGCCAGATTCTGAACCTAAATAATCTGATTTTAAATCAAATAGTTCTTTCAGGGCCATTGGAAAGATCCCTCCACCCCCACCTGATCACTGATGCCTGGAGATCTTTTCACAGGTGACAACAACTTTCAGTCCCCAGTTGGAGATAAGATCTAAAATGTATGTATCTCTGGAAAAGGTAGCACTTTAATTCACACTAAGGTGTAAATGATATCTATCACATTCTTTTCTAAGAGCAGTGTTTGATGAGAGGAGGAGGTGAAGAAACTGGGTACCTGCCTCAAGAAAGGAGGGGGAGAGAAAACTTAGAAGAAAAAAGTACAGAAAGTGAAGACTGGTGTTAACAGGCTCCTGCCATTTTGGTGAGGATTGACTGCTAATTACTAATGGAGAGGTACAGATTCCTTCTGAGGGAGGGAGGCAATGTCCACATCACCCCTGGACTTTTAAATGAAGAGGTACAACCTGGCACCTATGTGGGTCAGGGTAGGGCAGAAGATAACACTATTTTACACTGACCCTAGAGCTGGCAGAACTTTATACTGGGGATCTTTGTTACAGTGAAGAGAATATTTCCTGAGTGTGTCCACATGCTCTACTTGTTAATGTCTAGTTATCATCCCGAAGCCTTGGGGGATATACCCTAGCCATGGAATCAACATCAGGAGGGTTCTGGGTTCAAAACCTGCCATTGATACTTGCTACTTACATGACTAAGGACAAACCACTCAATCATTATCAGTGATAGTTTTCTCATATATTAAATGGGGAAAATGTCTGTTGTGTACCTTATTCTAAGGCTCAAGATATGACCATATGGCCTATGGATAAAGTGCTTGGTTTTTACTAAAGTACATTATCCCAAACGACTTAGCATACTTTTAAGCTTTAATGACATTTTATAGGCAAAACCTTAAACATTACAGAAACCATGTGAGGTATTAAGCTTTAATAGTTTAAAACTGTACTAAGGCAACGTGAAAGCAATTTGTGATTTGTCTATGGTCACATAGTTAGTAAGCCGTGGTGGTGAGATAGGAACCCAGCTCTCCTGACTCCATGGTCAGGGTACTTTTTCCTATACCACTCTTTCCACCCCCTTGTCACCATTTGTCTTTATTTTACTGAAAGGGAACTGATGGTAATCAGAATCAGCACTGTGAGCACTGCCCCTCTTGCTGATAATTTCATTCAATCATTTAAAAATATTAGAGAAAGGGTTCCATAGGCTTCATCAGACGACCCAAAGGGTCCACGACACACAAAAAAGTTAAGAACTCGGCTTTAGAGGGATGATTTAGGGTCAATAGGTCACCATTACCAATATGAAGATTTCAGCTGAACATATGGAAAAACTTCCAAGTAATTACAGCCGTGTGAAAGGAGAATGAGCTCCCCACCTTTGGAGGACTGCAAGTGGAGATTGAATGATCACTTGCTTCACTGTCAATGGGGATCTTCATGCTTTACGTATGGATTTGATTGGATGTCATTTAAAGTCCTTTGTAAATTTAGGATTCTCTGATCCTCTGAGGCATCTCTTCTGTTGTGGCCAGGCTGAATGATTCCCCAGGAAGTTAGAAAGGAGAGAACAGGGATGGGGAGGGGGGGTGGCAGCCTAGGGATCAGAAACTTTGGAATGCAGCCTTTCTTCAGAGATAAGTTTGCAAAACACAAGACTAGGCTTTGCATGCTGATTGGTAGTGCAGAAATAATCTGTTCTTCCCAAGCTTAAATCTTGGTATTTACAGCAGAAAGAGCAAGACCTTTAGTAGGCAAAGTGATGTCCACCCCTGCTTTTCATAGATAAACTGCAAGGGTAAACAATTAGCTAGGTTTAATTTCAACCACACATGGGTAGAGAGGCCCTTTGGAGGCTTTTGGAGGCTGTATAATGTGTCTCTGCAATGAGAAAGTAGGGATATTGTGCTTTCTCCAGAACAGGTGGAGGAGAGAGCTACTTAAACCTAAATAATTACTTCTTTGGTCTAGGAAGGGCATGGACTAGCCAATTAAAATGACTCCCCCAGCCAGATGAGCCAGGGGAAATGAGAGGCAGACTGTGCTTTAGGCTATATGAATCGGGACAAAAGGTATTCAAGTTCATTCCAGGATAGAGTGCTGAACCCTGAAGATGATGGGTCAGTTGGAGAAGCTGCATGAGTATATTAGATGTAGGCAGTGAATTGTAGATTCATAGGAGGTTAGGTAGAGCTGGCTTGGACCTTAGTGATCTTCTGGTCTATAGTATGTGATCCACCATTGGAGTGGGCCATCACTGCTTTGGTGAAGGTCCCTTGGGCCATCCTCTTTCCAAGTGAAGGGCTGTCAGGTGAAAGGGGGATCCAAATAATTTATTTGGCCCTAGAGAATAGAACAATGAATAGTTCTCCAACATTTTGGTCTCAGGATCCCTTTATATTTTAAACAATTATTGAGGACCCCAAAGAGCTTTAGTTTATTTGGGTTCTATTTATTGATATCTGCAGTATTGGAAATTGAAACTGATCAATTTAAAAATATTTATTTACTTAAAGTGATCATAAACCTCTTCCATGTTAACATAAATATCCACATTTAATAAAAAATATGTTTTCCAGAACAGAAATAAATGAGTGAGAAGAGCGGCGTTGTTATCTATATCTATATCCATATCTATTCCAAATTTAATCTTTGGCTTGATAGAAGACAGTTGGATTCTCATCTCCTTCTTTATCCATAGTTGTGATTTGTTGTTTTGGTTGAAGTTTAGGAAAAAAGATATGACCTCTCACACACACACACACACACACACACACACACACACACACACACACATAATTTGAAAAAGAAGTATTTTGATAGCAAATAAAATCTTAGCATTCTTATGAAAATAATTCTGACCCAGGAGACCCTCTGCTTGGGGACCTCTAGGTGTCCATAAACCATGCTTTAAGAGCTTTTGAGAACCACTGGATTAGAATGAGGGGCAAGGTGTGTAACATGCAAGGAAGCAGATGGTGGCTTGATGTAAGGACAAACTTGAAAAGTGGAAGGTGCTCCCTTGGGCGATGGTAGATTCCCCTTTCTTGGAGGCTGTTGAACCAAAACTAGGGGATCAATTGCTGCGTATTTTAGATGGGATTCTTGTATAGGTATATTCCTACTGAGGACTCTCCCACTTCTGAGAATTTGTGACTCTGAGGATGTCAGACCTCCTCACTTTACATATAAGGCCCACTGGGATTAAGTGACTTGATCATTTTTGCATAACTTATTGGGTTTAATATAGTGTTCTGAATGCCCTCAGTATCCAAAAATTATATTAAAATTTCAAATGATGCTGGTCATTTTAGTATTGAAGAAAGGAAATAATTTTTGGATCATTCCCTATTCTAGTATCTTTGCCAGAGCATACCAGGATTAGTATGACTAATTAGAAGTAGACCATGTGGCAAGTTTGCAAAGCAGCTGGAATTGTGATGGAAGATTTGGAAATCTTTCCAATAATACAGGCAGATGTTTTTTCTTTCTCTTTTCTACTTAGGGTTGAGAAACTCTAGGTCATGGTGTCGCTAGGTATACTATTCCTATCACAGCTTATGATGCTGATAACTCACATGCTCTAGGGAAGAACAGAGTGATAACCACCATTGTTCAATACCCAGCCAATGACGTCTGACTCTGGTTCTGGTTGCTAAGCTACTCAGTGCTGCTGTTAGCACAATCCACAGGGCATTCTGGATTTCTAAAATTTCCTTCATTTACCAATAAACATTCTAATTTTGGAATTGATATTTATAGCAACTAAGTGGTTATTAATCCATATTGCATAGTGCCAAATAAGAGATATTGTGGCTTGCTTTGTGTCTTCCCCACAGAGGCAGAAAAATCAAACAATTGAAGGCTCTTAATCTTATTTGAGACTTTTTGTGAACCCAAGTTCTCACCTTTTAGTAGCAAGCTTTCTGTAAACTTTTTCCTCTTCAGGATACCTGCATTTAGACTAAGATAACTTTGTATAATATACCACCTATATTTCTACATTGGAACAAATAGCTTAAATAATTTTAGAATTTGTCATTCATTGTTATTAATTCACATAGGTTTTCTGCAGACATGATTGGCCTGTAGTTACAGCTGGACCTCTTGTTTTTAATTTGAAAACAAAAGCATCATTTTAGTGATGATTTTTGTCATAGTCTTTTTATGGGGGAGCTCTCTCCCTACTCTAGAATGAACCCTTTAAAGACAAAGACAAATAAGCAAAAACTTCTGATACAGTGATTGTATCTTACAGGATGTATAACATTCTGTTCCACTTGGGTTAGGATTTGAACCCATCACCTTTATCTTCAAATCCAGCATTCTTTCTACTCTACTACTTTGCTTCCATTCACCAATTGATGGGGACCCACTTAATTTGCCACTGTTTTTGCTACCACAAAGATGGCTGATATGAATATTTTGGCATAGACTAGAGTCTTTTAGCCCCATTATTATCTCTGAGGCAGCTAGAGGGAACAATCCCCCTGGAAGAAGGATGACTTCAGAAAGTTACTAGATGTTTGAACCTGTGAAAGTCACTTGACTTCTGTCTCCTCAGTTTCAGCATCTGTAAAATGAAGATAATAATAGTACTTTGTCTCCCAGCGTTGTTGTAATGATCAGATCAGATGAGATAATATTTGTGAAGAGTTTAGCAAAGTACCTAGCACATAGTAGGTGTATATGCCATGTATAGCCACTATGGTATAAATGCTAACTATCATTACTACTGTCTGGCATTTAGTTGATACAATGGATAGAAAGTTAAGCCCAGAGTCAGAAAGACTCATTTTCTTGAATTCAAATCTGGCTTCAGACATTGACTAACTGTGTGACGCTGGGCAAGAAACTGTTTGCCTCAGTTTTCTTATCTGTAAAATGATCGGGAGAAGGAAATGGCAAACCACTCCAGCATGTTTTGCCACAAAAACCCCAAATGGGTCACAAAGAGTCAGACAAATTGAAAAATGACTGAATTATTATAATTATTGTTATTGTTTTAATGGATTTTAAAGCTTAACAAAAAGAAACCCAGAGAGAAGTGATTTACCCAAGGTCACACAGGTGATAAGTAGCTGGGCTGGGATTTTAAACCAGCTCATCCAAATATAGGGCTCTTTGCAGTTTCCCTCAGGTTAAGTGTGAAGACAGTGCTTTTGCATCATCAAGTACAATATAAAATGAAAATTGTTATTGTTGATGAAGTCAGCCTTTAATTCTGATGATTTTCTCAGGGACATAATTCAAGTTTATGGCCTAAATGAAGCTTTTGAATGAATGACCAGATCATTGGCTTTCATTATAGCTGTCCTTTTATTGGACAGTAACATCTATAAATGGAAAAGACCTAAGTCACTGCTAAATATCCATACCTCTAAAACGTTCATGTCAGAGACTCTTACACCATGAAGGGCTCGCATCCATCTTAAAGCATTTGTATACTCTCTTGCCTTCTTCCCCTGTCCAGAAAAAAAGGAAGGGAAAATCTTTGTACTGGCTATCATGAAAGAAAAGGGACAGGAGTAGCAATAAATGCTGTCTATTCTCCTGCCAATGAATTGGCTTGTCCTTTCCCCAGGCCAGTTCTCAAATGGTCCATGCTGAGTGTTAAGTTGTCCATGCTGCTCTTCTCCTGCCCCTGAGGACAGTCCACCTGGGTTGCTATGTATGATCTCTATTACTAATCTTTTCCTCAAAATCTGATGATGTCATGCTTTATCCCTCTGCAACAAGTCTTCTGGACTCACCAGCTCCTTGGCCCCCATCCCCCAACATTTGTTGTCGATGAATTGTTTCAAACTCTGTGATTTTCTTGGCAAAGATACTGAAGTGGTTTGCTACTTCCTTCTCCATCTCATTTTACAGGTGAGGAAACTGAAATAAACAGGGTTAAGTGACTTGTCCAGGGTCACACAGCTAGGAAGTGTCTGAGGTCACATTTGAACTCATGATCATGTCTTCCTGATTCCAAGTTAAGTACTGACAGCCCCACCTACCTGCCCTGGCTGACACATAATAAGTGCTTAATAAATGTTTATTGACTGACTGCCTATACTTTATCAGTTCTAGTAGGATCTATCAAAAGAAAAATCAAAGTTTACTAAGATTGATGGCATATGATTATTACTTTAACCATAAAAATCATTTACTAGATATTCGTGGTAAATTTTCTTGGCTATAACAAAATTTTAAATTGGCTACGTACATGGAAGATCACAAGTCATTGGGACTCTGCTTAGCCATTGACTCTCAATCTCTTTTGGCCAAGACCTGGGAATTCATCTTTGGGGAGTTCCTGGTGTGGAAACTCCTTCTGGTCATCCAGATGAGCACCTCTCTGCAATTTATAATCTTAGAGAGTTCACTGGGACTCTGAGACATTGAACAAGATGCCATGGTTATGAAGCTAGTATTTGTCAGAGATAGGACTTAAACTCAGTTCTTCTTGACTTCAATACCATTTCTTTATCCATAGTACCTTGCTATCTTTCTGACTCACTATGTTTGTGGTTCTCAAGATGTTTTGGGAAAGAATGTTGGGAATGCTGGAAGTCTAATGTGTTCCTCCAAAGCATTCTTTGCAGAGAGTAAGTTCCTTTAGGTCATACAAAAGGAGAAGACATTGAGAAAAGGCCAGGGATAAATTAAGCATCTATTTTCTGAGGATCAGTTGAAGTAAGTTTGGAAAGGCTCTTCACCAATTTGGCTGCAGGATGATAGATTTTTCAGCTCCAGCAATTCTTGAAGGCCATCTATTAGGCATTGCAATCTGGAGGCAGAGGATATACACATCGATGAGAACTGTACATCTTTGGAGTATTAATGGTAGAAAATTCAGAATGGCTAATTAGGACACACTGCTTTTTCATCAAAATATTGTCTTCTGTCCTGCAGCCAGAAGTATTAAGAATGGCTGGCTGCTAAAGATGCCTTCATGCTGGATGTGTTTTATGACTGACAGGTTGCTAGGATGCCATGTGCATAGGATGGAAAAAGTCATAGGATCCTAGAAGAGACCTCAGGGACCAGCTAGTGCATCTTCTTCTTTTTTTACATGAGGAAACCAAGTCCAAGGGAGGGGAAGTGATTTGTCACTAAGATCACTGAGGGTAGGATTTGGACCTTGTACTGTGCTCATTCAGATTCAGGCTGAAGATGAAATACTGAACATAGAAGCTTTCAAGTAAGTATTAAAGATAAAATAAGAGTGACCTTCTCATTTGATCAACTTCACATGCTGTCTTTATGCCATTTTCTAGCTTGGTTCTACATGTTAGTCATGTATTAAGATAATTTTAATTCTTATTCATTAAGCTTCTATTTAGTATAGACCACTATGCTAGGCACTGGGAGAGATAAAAAGATTCAATAAGGCATGCTTCATACCCCCATGACCTAGAAGGCTGAGAAGATTCACTTCCAGTACATCTGACTTCGTAGTTAGGATGATGATGGAGACCGGTGCCAAAAGTATCATTCTCGACATGCCAAGGTAAAAACATGGAAAATGGTAACCCACCATGGCTAATGTTTTGTGGATCTAAGTAATGTCTTTTGCCTCACTGCAAACAGTGTACCTGGGCTTTCACTTTCTCTTTCACCTATAAATTGCCTTCCCTTCCCTTATCACTGTTACCTTAACTTATCTCATGATTCATATTATTTTAGGAATCTTAGATTGATATCTCTTAGTGGAAAAAGAAGAAAATACATCATATATAAGCTACTTGTTGATAAATGCTTTGGGTAAAGGATGATTACTCATAAAATTAATTGAGACTTGCTTCTATATTGGTTCTTTAATCTCGTTTCAGCCATTGGGCAAGGGTTTGTAACTCTATCATTAATTCATTGTATGGCCTTGGGAAAGGCTCCCACGTAAAGTAAGAGTGTTAAACTAGACAGTCTTTAAGATTCTTTCCAACTCTAACATTTTAAGGTTCTCTATTAATAACTAATATGTTCCCAGATTTTGTAATTTCCTTCCTTTCACTGAGGTACATAGTGCATATTTGAAAAATTAAAGTGAATCAAGATATTTTAAAAGCATTTTGAAAAAATTGAGAAATCTCTTGTGATTGCTACAGTCCTCTGCCAGCTACAGGTTCAATATTTCAGGGTCCTAAAATAGAGCCTCATTTGCTAGGGTGTACTTATAACAAAGAAATCACATGTTGTATACTTACATATAAAAGAAGCCAAATGCATCTACCTCAACACCATTCTGAGTGTGACTCTGGGAAATGAAATTGATTCTATCAAGGCCATAAATTAATTCTGGATGGCCAATGGCTGTTAGGGGCTGAATGGTTTTTCACTGGAGCAGTCTCACTTTTGTACTTGCATCTTCAGAGCCTAGTCCAGTGACTTGTACCCAGTAGGTGCTTAAAAAATACTGGTTGTTTAACTGAGTAAATAAAGGGACCTGGCACCTTTTACAGATGCACCAGGCTAGGCTAAGGAAACTTCAGGCCCCTTTGACTACATCTAATGTAAGTAGGTCAGATAAGGATAGAATCAGAAATTGGTATAATCCCAGGGGCTGCACTCCTAAGATTCATCAATCACTCTAGCTGTCTTTAGCTGCTTGTACCCCCATCTTTTCTCCAGAGGAAGACACTTGGTTTAATGACCAGCCTGCATTATTCCCTTCATGTTACTCTTTAGGGATTGGAGAACATCAGAATCTTCTCAATTTTTTAAGAAATTGGCAAAAGTTAAGGATCATGTGAGGTGATATGTGACCTGATTACTTACTGTTGGTGTATGCCTCAGAACACTGCCTTGAGGAAATGTTAAGTCAGATATAAGCTTAGTTTTTTCTCTTCTAGAAGGTCAGGACCTGGTGTTTTATAGGAAGAGTGACCTGTCTGGATATAAATGACCTTCTGAACAAATCTACATTAGACTAGGGTGAACTTAATCAAAGTAGCTTACTTCACAGCATGGTGGTCAGTCAGGCTTCGGGAGAATCACTTCTGATATCCCATGATTCACTAGTACAATGACCAAATGCATATTTTGGGCCAATCCATCAATTCTAGCCATGGATACGGTACTATAAATGAGGGCAGCTTTCATTTTGATAATTGACCACAGTTATTTCTAGTTTGCAAGCAATAGTATCTAGCTACCTCTTTTGCTCTGTACCAACTATTGCACTTACCAGGTAGATGGGAAGAGGGGGAAGACTTTTAGATTCTTATCTAAGAATGTGAACAAAATTGTCTTTAATTACCTTTTTTTTTTTTGCTTTTTGGAGGGCAATTGGAGGTTTAGTGACTTGCCCAAGGTCACACAGCTGGGTTTGTGTGTGTGTGTGTGTGTGTGTGTGTGTGTGTGTGTGTTAAGTGTTTGAGGACGAATTTGAACTCAGGTCCTCCTGACTCCAGGGCTGGTTCTCTATTCACTGCACCACCTCGCCTCCCCTTTAATTACTTTTAATAGCAAGCATCACTCAAATAACTGCAGACTTTGCCTTTCTACATTTTAACCTACTTAGTCATTTGCAATGCATTGTTTTAACTAGCACTTAAAATCTTTATATTTATCAAAATGATTTTGCCTCCCCTACTCTCCTTGCTTTTATTGGGTTGTTCCAAATCTCATTGAATTCTCATCACCCTCTCTTCCTTGTTCTCTTTTTGATGTAGGTTTTTTCTTTGTAAGCCCACCTGGCTCTGAACCATTCTTTGGTGTTGAAACTAAACCTCAGAAGAAACAATTGACTCTGGTTTTACTCTGAGAACAAATAGTCCTCACTTTCCACTACAGTTTAGGCCATGGCCTCACAGCATAAAGCAAAAGTATTGTAGAGTGAATTGTAGTCCTCCCTAGGAACCAAGTTTTTTAATTGGTGTTGGGAATGGTGAGTGGAGCAGCATTGTATGCCTCATGAAATTAAGTAAATGATAGCTACGAGCAGTAGTAATGTCATTGAAATAGCTACAATGATTATACACCTGTACAGCTACTTAGAAGATTAAAATTTATTCAGATGAAATATGAATGTATTTATTTATTTATTCTATTTATTGAAATTTGTGCTATGAAATGTGCTTGTATGTATACTGATTATGCAAGAATAGGACAAGTTGGGGGCGGATCTGTACGTTCCAAACCAAGACCTGAGCTGTTTGAATGGTGAAATCTTGTTTTCCAGGACCTTTGTCATCCATGTGCCCCCTCCAGGGCCTGACTGTTCTTCCTAACAGTCAGTGAGAGCACGCATTTGTTAAGTGCTTCCTAGATGGTAGGCACAGTGCTCAGTACTGGAGATACAAAGAAAGGGAAAAAAAAAACCAACATATGCCCTTGATGACCTCCCATTCTATTGGGGGAAACAATGCATAAAAACAAGCTATATAAAGAGAAAATGGGAGGTAATAGGAGAGAGAAAGGTCTGCTGCAGAAAGTGTGATTTGAGATGAATCTTAAAGGAAGCCAGAGAAACCAAGAGGTGGAGTGGAGGGGGTAGAGGATTCCAGATATGGTGAAAAACTAGTGCCAAGGCAGGAGTTGGAAGATGGAGTGTTGTGTGTGAGGAGAAGCAAGTGGATCAATGTGGCTGGATCATAGATAGTAGAGAGAGGAGTACAGGCTAAGAAGACTTAGAATGTGGGAAGGGAACAGGCTGTGAAGGGCTTTAATGCCAGAGGATTTTACATTCAATAGGGATAGTGGCAGACATATTGGGAGGGAATCTCGGTGAATTCTCCCATCAGCCTGCTCTGTCTTTCTTACATGAATCCCTTCTTACTGAGAGTTTTAAAATCTTGAAAAGTACAAAGAAGACTGGCTTTTGTGTGGAGACCAAAATTAGGATTCTAGCTACTCTGTATGTAACCTTGGACAATCACTTACTCTTTGCGAACCTCAGTTTCTTTGCCTGTAAAAATAAGGGCTTTGCACTAGATGATCTCTAAGGACTTCAAGTTTGGAAGCAATGGATACTGTACCCCTCAGCTGGTACCATTGGCCAAGGACTCCTGCATTTCTCTTTGTTCCCTTAATCTCCTTACCACCCATGATGTCTTAAGGTTGCCAGAGGTTGCTTGTTGTTGTTCAGTCATTTCGTTGTGGCTGACTCTTTGTGACCCGTGGACCATAGTATGCCAATAACTGTCTGTGGAATTTTCTTGGCAAAGATACTGGAACGATTTGCCATTTCCTTCTCCAGTGAATTAAGACAAGTCGAGGTTAAATGACTTGCCAAGGGTCATTTAATAGCTAATAAGTGTCTGAGGTCGGTTTTGAACTCGGTTCTCTCTGACTCCAGGCCCAGTGCCCTATCCACTGCCTAGCTGCCTCCCATTGCCTCTATCTAGCTGCCTCTGTGAGAGGTTGCTAAACCCTTTTTTAAAGATCACTGTGATGGAGGAACAATACTTTGGGTAAATCTCTTGTTTTGGGATGCATGAGTATATGAGTTCATTGTTTTTTTTTTCTTTTCTATACTGTATTTTCTGAAATAGAGAGATCTATTTTGATAAAGCTGTCTGAAAACCCTAGATGAAAGGTAAAATAAGAGCATAAGTGGTTATTGTTGTAGGACGATGTATTTCCATAGAAGCACTGAAATTATTCTGTAAGGAGAATAATCTTATGAATAATTAAAAGAACAAAAAATGAATTGCTCCCTTACAGACTGAGTATGTCTGAACCAGAGCTCTGTGAGCTGGAGTTTCTTCCCTTACTTTCTGATCTACTGGGAAACCCAAGGGATAAATACAGTGAGAGATAGTGGGGAGAATAGTAGGAGAGTCTATCCAGTTCTTATCTTTACTTTGTAACTGAGCAAGTCTTCCTACTTTCACATAAAAAGTTTGTATGAAAAGCTAGGTGGCCAGCAAGAAAATAGATGTATTTTGGGAAATTTCCCCAAAGGCAATATGTTTGAAATAGGCAACATGGTAGCTGAATAGACAATTCTTAGATTTGGAGGAATTTGTCCATGGCCTTTTAAGGTTCTTCAGTTCAATTTTTTAATGAAATAATATGGTCCTCAGACAGTTGGATTCTACTAGTAGCCTCCTTTTATGAGGACTTTTAAATGGCTTAGACCATATTAAGGAACTGGGGAAGATAGATTGACTTCAAGTAAAATCACTTAGAATTTTTTTTAAAAAGCATTTTCTTTTGGTATTGAAGGTTTCCATTAGTTGAAAAGTAATTCCTTAAGTGGATCTCAAGTCCATAACAGAGTTATAGTAATATCAAAATAGATTTATACCGTTAAGGCATGTGGTATTGTAGTGCTCTCTTCAGTAAATGAAATGAGCACTTTTGTTATTTTGAGCTGAAAAATGTTCGACATTTCCTGGCAGCGTCGTTGTAATGGCCCTCTTGTTTTTAGTGGATGGTGGGTAGGAGGGTGGTGCTTCAACATACTTGAGATCTCCATCAGACAAAATGAGAACAATAATTTGACATGAGACAAAAATATTGCAACAGATTAATCAGGCAACAAGCATTTACTAAGTGCCTATTCTTTGCTAGGCATTGTCTTAATCACTAGGGATACAAGTACAAAGAATGAAATAACCCCCTCCTCTAATAATTCACTTTATGGTCCATGGATGCTATCTCCCAACCGATGGAATTGGTTTTCCCTTGGAGAGCATTATCATTCTTTATCATTCAAGCTCAAAATCTTCATCTTTCATCCCTCCATCTCCCTTATTCACCTTATCTATCCTACGACTAAATGTCATTTATTCTGCCTTCATAGTATGTCTTTTATCCTTTCCTTTTGCTTCTCTACTGCCATTATTCTAGTTTTGGCTCTTAGCTCCTCATAGCCTCTGAATTTGTGCCTCCTTTTTTGTTTTCCTTTGCTCTAATCCCACTAGATTTATCTTTTTGAACCAGTGCTATGGTTATGTCTCTGTCCATCTCAGATTTTAATGGTTCCTCAGTGCCTACAGGGTCTATAGACTCTACTCATTTTCCACTACTTCTCTATGTTTACTTTTTTGTTCCAGTCTATTCAATTTCTTCTGCCACCTGACTTTTATATTTTATTTAGACAGTGTACCCTTTCTTTGCCACCTAATTCCTGCCCATGGTTTAAGAACCAGTTCCGATCTCTCCTTCATGAAACCTTCATTCAACCTCCCCCAGGCTTCTTTCTCTTTTCTGAATTTGGAACCACTTAATCTCAAGTGTGGAAGTATACCCAGGGACCCTTAAGTGTAATCCACAAGTGACTGGGAATCTCTTTTCTATAGCTTCCTTACACCTTAACAGATCACATTAACTCCCTCTATAGAGAAAGAAAATATTTTATTAGGTTAAATAGTCTCCTTGTGTCACTCAGAGTGGTTGTTGTCATTCAGAAAATGATCTCTACTAAGATGTTCAGTTTATGCTGGCCATTGTCAACATTGTTTTTCATTGATAAGCAATAAAGACTTTTGTAATTGAGGAGACTTCAAACAAATAAGTGATTACAATTGACAAGGGAACCATAACCATGACTTCAAATACGTGTTTTATTAATAGTATTCCCTATTTGCAGAACCACCTGTTCCATTCTTGGTTTTTTACAATAATGGAAGACAAGGACAAATAAAATCCTGATATGATCTTCAACAAAACTATAAAGGACTTTGATTCTGAAGCCAGATTGCCTTAATTCATTTGGGTTTTGATCTTTCTGTATTCTGAAGGGTACACTAATGAGTTGAGTATTGATGAAAGGGTCAGCTGGTGAATAAAGATTTATTTAGCACCTACTATGTGCCTGGCATTCTGATGAGTACAGGAAACATAAAGAGAGGCAAAATATAGTCCCTGTTCTAGAGAAGCTTACATTCTAGTGAGGGAGTACAGAAACCAAAAGGAAGTTGAGAGTTGGGGAAAAGGAAAGTACATGTCTGGGGGACATGATGGAGAAATTCAGAGGAGTGCAGTGAGATGGAAAATGAAGAGATGATTGCCTGGGTGCCCTCTTTTAATGGAGATGTTGGGATCCTTCAGTCAGATCCAAGAAACAAATGGTACTGATTAGGTGTGAGTTTGGGGCCTGAAATAATCTTATAGGATGAAGAGATTGGGCAGTAAATGATTTTCCAGGATTAAGGGTGGGCAGAAAGAAGGGTAAGAAACAGAAGTTACTTAAAGAAATGGGACAGATAGAGGGCTTCTATTAGTTATATTGAGGGCTTTCTATTAGTTATAAAGTAAATCCTTAGGTGGATCTCAAGTCCATAATACAGTTACAGTTATATTAAAACATTTATTTTATACAGGAGAGTATATAGTATTGTAGTGCTTTCTTGGACCCAGGGTCAAGGATTGGAGTGGGGTGGAGAGAGGGGATATTTGACTTAGGTTTAATAGAGTAGAATAAAAAGTGAAAAAGACCAAGTTAGATCCACTAGGTGAAAAACTTGGACCAAATATGTAAATTTAATACAATTGAGTGTTGATTTAGTAAACATACTCCACAAAAATAAGCCCAAGTTAAACGCAAGAGGGAAGATGTTAACCTGTGGATGTACCCTGTTTTGGCTGATTGCTACAGCCGGTGTTATAAAAGTTATCATCCTCAAGAAATGATGACCAAGAAGTTACTATATGACAGTTGCATATTCTTCAAGTGAGGGTTTAGTAATCATGAGCTTCTCCTTTATTTTTCATTTTACAAACCAGTTATTTATATGGTTTTATACCTTCAGGTTCTTACAGCAATGACCCCCTAAAATAGGATATTTTCTTTCCCTTTGGACTCTCCAGCATGGAGAAAGTGATTTTAGGGAAAATTGTGCATATAAAAATGGTTATGACATCAGAGGTTCATCATCCAAAAGTTATCATTTCAGAGATTGCACTTCTACCTTAAATTTGATGTAATGAAATCAAAACATCAAAATGTACTAAAGAGAAAAAAAATGACCCTGTTATGGAGGCTATGGATGATCATTGTTAATGGAAAAGCTAACACAAAGCACAGACAAGTATGAAAATATTTTCAATTAGGAATCAATCGTCCCCTAATTCCTTCTTATTGTGACTATGTTCTATAGTTTGGGGGGCAATCAGATAATTTACTGTTTAGCTTTTAACAAAAGGATGTATCTGAGGACTCAATCTTTAGATTCTCCCCTCACTTCCTTCTTGATAATTTGTTATTTCTTTTAGTCTCCCACTTCAATCATGTTTCATTGATTTTGTTTGCAATTTTGTGCATTTATCAGATTTAGGAAATCCAGCATCAGAAAAGAAATCGTTTCTTGTTCTCTTAGTATTGTTCAATCAATCTCCATGGCCATTGTTAGAACTATCTCTATGGTATTATAAAGACACCCTCCTTGGGCTCTGACTTTTGAGGATCTCAGTGTTATTGCTTCCTACTAGTTGGGAGGCAGCTGGTGGGGGAGGGAGGTAGTGACACCAGTGGGCTGTAAGAGACGTCTGAGGCTTAAGTACATGCATGCAATTTGACCTGCTGAAACACCACCACTATCATTGAAGTAGGAAAAACTCCCCACACATCTCTCAGAGTGTTGTCCTTTTGTGACTTCTGTTCCCCTGCATGACTGCTCTTGATAACCAATTACACCTGCTTTCCTTTGCATAAACAGTTTGGTGAGGGAGAGAAGGAACAGGCTATATACATAATGTGACTTGCCAAAGGCTCACACTTCTCTGGAGATGGTCTTGGGCCCTCATCTCTTTTGAGGAAGCTCATCTTGGGTTCTAGTTATTGACCTGCTGAGCTCTTTGGGAGCTCCCTCATTCCTTTATTTATCCTTACTTACCCACAGAAATGAAATCCCTAGAAAAAATCTTTTACATAAGTATCATAATTTACTTCCTGGTTTTCATATATAAAAATTGGGCTACTAGTTTGCATTCTGGAGGAAGTATGCCTTACCATTGCTGTTTTAAACAGCAGGAATGCTACTTTTTGTGGTTGCAAATAACTGGAAACAAAAGTAAATGTCTATCTACTATTGTCCATACACTACCATCCATACTAGAGAATGGGTAAGTAAATTGTGGCACATGAATGTAATGTAATATTACTGTGCTATAGAAACAATGAATACAAGAAATACAGAGGTGCATGAGAGTCTTATATGAACTAATGCAGAATGAAATAAGTGGAGCCAAGACAATTATTTACACAATGACTGTAATAATGGAAATGGAAAAACCAATGAAAAAAATAGAAAAAGTGAATGTTTCAAAATTCCAAAGAACACATATGGCCCTAAAGAAGAAATATAATATAATATAACTTTTCCCCCAAATCCTTTGGAGAGGTAGGAGCTCTGTGAATATGGAATATTGTATATATTGTCAGATTTTTTAAAGTACTTATTGATTTTTATAATTTTTAAAAAGTTATTTGTTATATGGGATGATTTTCTGGGAGTGGGGAGAGGGAGAGATGCAGGATAACATCTAGGTGGTACAAAAAGATATTAAGACATTTATTTAAATAACAGTACCAGTGCTGACTTGACTGAACCACTCAAGCTTCTTTTAACTTGTTTATCCTACTTAGCAACAATACACATTTGCCAAAGGTTGACTAGAGTTAGAAATGGTCTTTGGCCATGGAAGATGCCTTCACTTATTTGTCAAATATTTACTAAGTATTATGGGCAGAATATTGTCAAAGATGCTAGACTGGGTCAGAAAGTGAGATATAATTTCTGGAGCTCCAACAAGCTTCAGGACTCATATAGAGATCCATATAGGTAAATATAGTGACCACTAGAATATGACAAATGCCTGAGGACTACCAAGGGCTATTGCCATCAGGGGCTAAATTGCAATAAAGACTTGCCAAGTGAACAAATGAATGAATACATAGATATGACAGATTGCTCAAAGGTTTGTGCTATTGAAATTGTGACATCTATATTGACTATGTCCAGATCAGTTCTAGAAAAGAATATAATAGTGATAGGTGGATTAGAGGGGCATTAGTTTGCCTTGTACCCCAGAAATGACCAGTCAAGCAATCAATGAATCAACCAATAATTATTTATTAAGTACCTACTGTATATATGCCAGACACGGAGGCAACGGTAGACCATCAAAAAACATTTTATATTTACATGGGAGAGATGAGGCTAGACCCTTGAGATGGATAAAGGTGGTGATCTTTTCATATCAGTTTCTTAAAACACTTTAAAGTTATATAAAAAAGTAACACAGAGAGGCTTTGGTCAAGAATGATTAATTCGTACATGAACCAAGATGCTTAGACCAAATAAAAGTCCTGAATTTTCTTTCCTATAAGGTGCCAGGCACTTTTTATGACTACCACTGAAAGTAAGTTCCATTTAGGCATCCATCATGTCCATCAAGTTACAGAGTCATGCCATCAAAATGTTAGCCATTTCCCAAAGATTCCTGAATCACTAGGAAAGCAGTATAGGAAAAGGAGGAAGAAGAGGAAGAGGAGGAGAGAAGCCATGAGGCTGAATCCACCCCTATCAGATACCAACAAAGAAAAGTTGTGGAAACGTGTGCTGAGTGAGATCTCTTTATTTTCAAATTTTTAGTGTCATTTGACATGACACTCTTTTAAAAATAACCTACCTGGTATCTCCTTTTAGAGACTCAGCTCCAGTTGACTCAGCCTTAGACTCACTCCCCAAAATAACTCGTCCTTGGAGTCGCTATTGTTTAGCATTTGAAGTTTGGGGGTTGACTGTCCATTAAACTTTTCATTGTTAGAAGCTCACGTAGTCATATCTTTCCTCAGCTTACCAACTGGGTAGAGCCTGCAAGGTTCTTTGTATGCAATTTAAAATGTATTTTCCGCAACAGCTTCTTTCTGGAACACAGAGATTATTCCCTTCCACTCCTACCGCTTCCCTGTCCTGCTCCAATAGATCGTGACTCTTCTTAGCAGGGCGTAATTGACCCATTTATTGTTTCCTTTCAGTTTGTAGCAGACCCTTGTGCCAGCAACCCTTGTCTCCATGGCAACTGTAGCACCAGCGAAGATGGATACCTTTGCATTTGTGATGAAGGCTACAAAGGTATCAGCTGTGAGCAAGCATCTACCGAGCTTCCTGTCTCCAGTTGGACAGAGTCCCCAGCTCCAAGGCAACTCCAACCTGTCTCTTCAACACAAGAGTCTGATGAAATTTTGCCCCCCTCACAAGCAACAGTGACCCTTCCCACATGGCAGCCAAAAGAGGGCCAGAAAGTTGTGAATATGAAATGGGATGAAATAGAGGTGAGTGTGAAGATTTTATATGGTTTTTTTTACCCCCTACACTATAAGAAACCAGGTATTCAAATGTATGTTCACTGATTTTTAACAATAAAAGCAGATTTTAACAGTAACAGACTGGAACTGGATTACAAGTTCAACTTGATTCCATTCAGCTTTGTATGTATCTTGGTGGGTTACAGGAGATGACTTATATTCATGTTGTATGTGCCTGTGTATGTATACACATACAGAACATAGATGCAAGTCATTTTTTCTAACCCAGTAAGATACATGTAAAACTGAGTGGAATCAAGTTAAACTTATTATATAGGTGTGCATATGTATATATGTACACACAATGTGTATATATACACACATATGCACAAATACACATGTGCACACAATATATGAATCTGTACATCTGTGTACATATCTGTACATATGTATATGTGTGTGTATACATACACAATGTGAATGCAAGCAATTTCCTGTAACCCAGCAAGATATATGAAAAGCTGAGTTGTATCAAGTTGAACTTGTTATGTATTTGTGGGTACATGCATGTGTTTATAATATATCACAACAGTGTATACACGCACATGTCTGTATGCATGGGCATACACACATGCACACATAACCACATGTGTGTCTATATACTTATGTATATATGTACACATGCATGTATATACGTTCATGTATACATACACGTATAAATGCCTATATAGTTTGGATCTGTAATTTCAGCTACTTTCCAGTGTCATTTTCCACAGATGCAGATCAGTAATTTGTCTGAATGATATGAGGTTAAAGGGGCTTGTTCAGGGCTACCGAGCTCATAAGTGTCAAAGACAGAACTTGAACCCAGATCTCCCTGACTCCAAGACCACATCCCCCTATCTACTATGCCGCATGACCTCTCTTGTAGGTATTATCCCAGTCAATAGTTACTCTGGAAGTAGAAAAGAGCAATGCAAAAGAAGAAAAAAGCCCAGATAGTGTATATATATGTATATGTATATATATATATATATATATATATATATATATATATATTTTTTTTTTTTTTTTTTTGCTGGAGTGATTTGCTGATTAGACACTATTACAACAAAGCCATCTCAGGTTTCCATCTGTCAAGTGGGATTGTGTTTGTATTCTGGGTTACATAGTAGATTTAGAAGGGTATGGCTCAACTTGTGGAATTTTCTAGAAGAAGTGATAGTGGAATCTAACACTACTCTCTGAAATCCTTCCAAAGACTGTTCTATTTGGAGATTTTCTGCTGGTGTTTAGGCTTTGTTCATGGTGCATCTATTTGCTTAGAGGCAGCATGGAATAGTGGAGAGAAAGCCAGCCTTAGATTCAGGAAGCTCTCAGTTTGAGACCAGCAGTGTGGAACAGTGAAAAAGAAGAGCTGGGTTCAATTCCTGGCTTTGGTACTTACTGTTTGGATGATGTTGGGGCCTCAGTTTCTTCACCTGTAAAACAAGAGGATTGGATTAAATGGCCATTAGCATCTCTTCCAGTCTTCTAAATCTAAGATCCTGGGGTGGCTAGATGGAGCAGTGAATAGAGCACTGGCCCTGGAGTCAGGAGGACCTGAGTTCAAATTCGGCCTCAGATACTTAACACTTATTAACCCTGTGACCTTGGGTGAGTCACTTAATCCAATTCCCCTGCCCTCCCCTATCCCAAAAGCAAAACAAACAAACAGACAAATAAATAAATTTGTGATCCTATGACCTGGAGACTATACTAGCTTTGTGACCCTGGGCAGGTCACTTAATTTCATAGTCCCCTAGGCAACTCATTAACTTACTGAAGAATTGAGGATGTACATTAGAAGAAGGAAGAACTCCCTGTTAGGAAACCAGACCCTCCTCTATACCCAGACAAACAAACTGCCCCCTATTTGCAGCCCAAGCAATTTTCTTTCTTTTTTTAAAAAATTTTTTTGCTTTTTTGGAGAGCAATCGGGGCTAAGCGATTTGCCCAAAATCACCCAGCTAGTAAGCATGTTCAGGTGTCTGAGGCCGGATTTGAACTCAGGTCCTCTTGACTCCAGGGCTGGTACTCTATTCACTGTGCCATCTAGCCACCCCAAAGCTGAAGCCTAACCCATTTTCAATGTAATTGAAACTGAGTGGTTACCAATCTGAAAACATTTCATTACTGTCACTCTTTGATAGGAGATGTCAGTTTAGAGTCCTCTTGGAGACTGGCTTCTCAGATTTTTATTTATTGTTTTAGCAATACCAACTTCTGTTTGTTGACACTTGTTGAATCCTTGGCTGTGAGTTATTATACTATGCCTTCCTACTGGCAAATAGAGTTATTAATAGATCCCCAGATTTCAGTGAAGGAGCAGATTTTTCAGCAGATTCTGTAACTTACATGTGTAATGGATACAGGAATTGGGGAACAAATGCTGTCTACAGTTATGTAAGCATTGATTTTCAGCTGAATTGAAAGGATAAAGGTTTTCATTTTATATTCTATATATGGTGTTGAAGACAGTCATGAGTATGTATTGTTAAATATTTTTGCAGTTTCAGGGAGAAAAGTCATAGATCTTTACTATACCTGAGAAATGTATCTGACAATTTCCCCACTGGTTTTTTTGGGGGTCCATTTTATTACTAAAGCTATAATTCAATCTTCCTCCTGTTGTCTTTCTGTAGGCAGAAATAAAGTATAGAAAACACAGATGTTTATCAGATGACCCATTTCTTTTTTGGCCCAATTGTTTATGAAGGCTGCAGTCAGCCTGAGCTCCAGTGCTTCCCCTGCCTATCCCACAATGTGGTGAATTTATGTCATTTTTAGTTACAAAATGTTCTCATGTTAGGCCTTCTTGAGTGCATGCCAGATGTCATTTTTGGTTTATCAGGAAACCTCTTTAAAAGGAAAGCCATCACCCTATGGCCACTTAAATCTGTGAACTGGTTGGCAAGAGATACTGCTTTTCTTGTGGCAAATGTAAAGATGGATTTGTCCTATCTTTCTGTCCCATTGATCTTTTGTTTAGTCAAGGTGACTAGAGATAAGTTAAAGGAGATGGATACTAACTAATACATTTAGACTTAATTCTACCTCTTTAAAAACACAAAGATGTTTTAAACCTTATATAGCCAATGTGGCTAATTTTGATTCTGGTCAAAATGCAAGCTGTTTTCCAGTTGAGATTGAAATCCCTTTAGGATTACAATATTCAGGGTTTACCAAAGGGATCTTCTCCTTAAATGTGCTTGTAGTCTTTGGGGTTAGGTGACAAGTATCAGTGACTCTCATTCTAGAAGAAGAGATTCATTTAAGAAGGGTGAGTACTTTTAATAATCATCTTCTCCCCTCTCGTGTGTGGCATGAGTGGCTGATATATTGGGGCTACCTTGGGAGGAAAGGAATAATTTTCTCAGTGTAATCCAGCAGTCATGACCATGATGCAAGAAAATGTCTCCTTTTGAAGGAATGCTTTTTCATTCTGAGATAATTTTCCATTTGTTTGTTTGTCAGGAGAGGGCATTTCCCTTTTACTGAGTGTAGATACTAGGGTTTTTCTTCTAGGAATGTTGTCTTTAGAAAATAAAACAAAAAGGAGAAAATAAATTTATACCTATATCTATATAGACATGCACATGTGCATGCGTATACATATATGCACAATGTAATATGGTATTAAAAACCAAAACTGAATGGCGCTGACTTCACTAGACAACCCTGGCCGCCTACACAAGGATACATGGCCCAGTTCTTAAGTAGAGACACAAACCCCTATCCCTCCTCCTCCCCCCCGCACCCCTCTGCCAATCAGTTGTGAATTATTGGTGAACTTTCTTCATCATAATTAGAAGTATTTTTCTCCTAATTAGCATGACTTGCTTTAAAGACTAAGCTTGATTTTTTTAAGCATTCAACCCCATCCCAAAGGTGCTCAAGAAGGATTTGTTGAATAAATGAAAAATTGAACAATAAAAAGATTAAAATCTTCATTGCTTCCCTCATACTCAATCTTTTCCATGACCTTAATTCATAGAAGGACTGCAAGGGAATCTCTGGGTGTTAAAAGGATTGATGGTTTCTTTGTTCTTAGAGGTTTATTCTTTCTTCCTTAAACGGGAACTGAGAGTATGCTATTGTTGGTATTTCCTTCTGATAAGATTCATTTTCCTTATCGACATATCAAGAATGAAAAATAACCAGCCATTATTGCTTTCAGATAATCCCGGATATTGCCTGTGGGAATGCCAGTTCCAATAATTCTTCTGGAGGCCGGCTGGTATCCTTTGAAGTCCCACAAAATACTTCAGTAAAGTAAGAATGTGGTTTTTTTGCTTGGTTTGGGATACCTGACTTTGCAATGAGAGGTATCATAGAAATGCTGCATTTGCTAAATTTTTAGAGGGGTCATTGTGTCTACTGGGCAATTACAGGAATTTTTTAATAAAATAAAATTCTTAAGAGTATCTGGTGGAATTTCAGATTGGTTTGTGAGAGAATACTAAATAATATTGAATGGATTAAAATATAAATGCTATGCTCAGGATGTATTTTGCCCACATAAATAATTTATTACTGAAAGATCTTAAGAGTTACATATGTAGACACAGCTGATGCCATCCAGGGAACGGAGGAAAAAGGGTCATGTAATTGATTATCCATACCTTTGGAGTTGTTTGGCAGCTTCACAAGAGGGCTAAGAATGCAGAAGCGATCAGTCAAGATTCAGAGGCAGGCATGAGGACTTTTCTCAATCATGTTTGTCTTCAAAAAAGATATTGAGCCTTTAGCAATTTCAGTGGGTCATTGGGTTACGTAACATTCATAGAATACCCGAATTGTCAATTGAAATATTAATATTTCCCTGACCCTAAACAGATGAATGTAAATGGCATGGAAACTCTTATTTTTGTAGAGAGCCCTACCATCCTTACAGTTACACAAGTGTATAATGCTGGAATCAGCCTTGCCTTTTCCATCTCCCTCATCCTCAACATTTATTCAGTTGCTAAGTTTATTAACAAAGTGGTTCTTGAATTGAGTTTGAAGTGAAGTGAAGTAAGAGACTTTATGGGGTAGAGGTGAGTATGCTTAGGCATGGGGACAGCCAATGCAAAATGAAAGATGAGAGATGCACTACCTTGGGAAGTAAATGTTCTTTGTTGTCTGGAATTTCTGAGGGAAACTGGAAAGTAGTTTGACAGAAATTGGGCTTAGAACAACAGCTTATGCTGTATATCACAGGATAAACTATCTGAATACAAAATTTAATACCATTAAAAAGAGATGAGAAAGCAAGCAAATCAGTTACCTTTTATAACTATGGCTAAAGATAGAATTTTGGTCAAGAATAAACAAGGTGTGGAAGCGCTTCCCATAGATAGTAATTTTAGTTATGTGAAACTGAAAAACTTTTATCCAAACAAAATAATTACACTTAGAAAAAGAGAAGCTATTATTTGGGAACCTGCTTTCTCCACTCACATATCCATCACATAGCTTGGGTTCCCATAATCTCTTCTCCACACTATTGAAATAGTCTGCTTCCGTTCTTTCCCATATCCATTCCGTCTTCCATGTTGCAGCTCAACCCAGAAGAGCTAAGAGACTTTGCCGAGAGAAAAGACATGGAGCGCCACTCTAAGGCAGAGTTTCCTGGCCCAAGAATACTACTAGAATTTGTATGCCATGCTATATATAATGTTGTTGGCCAGATGGCTTTGACCACACTACTGGATACATTCCCCTTCGAGGCCCTTTAACGAAGGAAGTGGCAGCTTCTTGATGCCAAAGAGAATCGATCCAAATCCTTCCTACCCTGCCCATTTTATGCATTATGGCACTTGGATATCTTTCATGCTCCAAATCAGGAGTCCCCAGCTCTTTTTGATCAGAAGTTCTTTTTCGTTTTTGAAAAGCCCTGAGCTTTCTGTGGGTGGGTGGGGTGTAAATACTGGGAATTCTGCCCAATGAAGCTCAGGGGTGGAGTTAGAGTAGGAACTCTGGCTGACTGTGTTCCTTCCCTGACTGGAATCTCAGTCGACTGAACAAATGTGGCAGCTACTACTGACTAGGAAATCTGTTGCTACATACTGACCTACTGGTTGGAAACTCCTGTGAGAAACGTTTTATCTCCTAACATACAACTTGGAGGCTTTTCATCTCCAAGCCCTAGTGAGATAAGGAATAACTAATTACTTTTAGTTGAATATTATTATCTGCCATATGCTTTTTTGGACTAGCCCATAGTCTCCCATTTTAATTGTCCCAGTTCTTTTTAGTTTTTCCTAAAAAAAGCTTTTATGTTCTGACTCTTCAAAATATTGTTATTGTTCTTCCATGAATCAACTCGAAGTTCTGCCATACCCTGTCTGTCTGTCTGTCTCTCTTGCTTTTTGGAGGGGGGAAGGCAGGGCAATTGGATTTAAGTGACTTGCCCAAGGTCACATGGCTAGTAAGTATTAAGTGTCTAAGGCTGAATTTGAACTCACGTCTTCCTGATTCCAGGGCCAGTGCTTCATTCACTGCACCACCTAGCTGCCCCAGACTCTCTTAAATGATAGTGATTTGAACTGAACACAGTGATTAGCTGACCAAGGCTTCATCATAATGGAAGTATTATTTCAAGGGTCTTATGTGTTTGATTATTTAAAAACGGTTACTTTTCACTTACTGTCTTATCATTTTTGTACCATGTAAAATTATTTGAAATAACTGTGATGTAGTGAAAAGAGCCCTCTGACCTCAGGCAAGTCACGTCATTTTGGTGTCTATAAAATAGAGATAATAATAACAGCTCTACGCTCTACATTATAGGGGTATTTTTAGGCTCACATGTGATAAGAGCCATAAAGTGCTTTGTAAACCCACGAGGGGCATAGAAAGGACAGCTTACTGTTATCATTTAAATTCTGGAAGTTCTTTCTATGAGGAATAATTACGGTAGTCACCTTTGTATGAAAGAACATCATGTTTAGTTTCTATTTCTTATTAAAATCATTACTGAAAGCTTTCAAAAATTAAGATAGTTTAGGCTGGGATCTTCTGCACCGTATATAAGCAAATACTTTCTACATTTGGAATGAGGATAGGAGATAGAATCTCAATTTTAATTTGTTAAAAGCCATATAGAATAAGTGAATAAAATGGGTAACTGGAGGGCTATTTGCTTATAATAATAGAGAGTATTTGTACAACCCTTTAAGGTTTTCAAAGAGCTTTACAAATAATCTTTCTTTTTGTCCTGGCAACAACCCTGCAAGGGAAGTCTATTATTATCCCTATTTTATAGATGAGAAAACTGAGGCAAACCATTGGGACTGTCATCATCATCATCATCATCATCATTTTTTGGTAGTTTGATTGACTGATTCTTGAAACAGGTTTCCCCAAAAGGTGATTTATGGCTCACTTTTTCCTTTGTTTCCATTTGCAGGATTTGGAAAGATGCCACAGCATCTCTCATTTTGCTCTGGAAGGTCACTGCAACTGGGTTTAAGCAATGCTCCCTTATTGATGGCAGAAGTGTTACTCTCCTCCAAGCGCTGGGTGGCCTTGTGCTCTCTGAAGAAATGCTTGCCTTGGGAAACAATTACTTTATTGGTGAGTTTATGGAAAGTTGCTTCCCCCCTACCCAATCCCAAGGAGCTCCTCCTTACAATTTTACATGGTGTTGACTTAGTTATTAGAGAGCTTAGACATGTGTAACATCCATAATTGTCACCATTTCTCAAGTTTGGGACAGAAGTCATTTATTAGATTAACATGTATTCCTAAAGTAACATTTCCAGTACATTTGTTTGGGTCTTTTTTTGGAGGGGGGAAGGCAGGGCAATTGGGTTAAATGACTTGCCCAAGGTCACACAGCTAGTAAGTGTTAAGTGTTTGAGGTTGGATTTGAATTCAGGTCCTCCTGACTCCAGGGCCAGTGCTCTATTCACTGTGTCACCTCGCTGCCCCCCAGTGCATATTCTTTATTATTATTAATTTTTTTTTGCTTTTTGGAGGGCAGTTGGGATTAAGGGACTTGCCCAAGATCACACAGCTAGTAAGTGTTAAGTGTCTGAGGCTGAATTTAAACTCAGGTCCTCTTGACTTCAGGGCCGGTGCTCCACTCACTGTGCCACCTGCCCTACTGCCCTCTCCCAGTGCGTATTCTTGATGGTTATTTGAGAAGCACTAAGTTTTAGGCATATATGTATATTGTGTGCATGCTTGATAAGTATCAAGCGGATATAAATGCAAATTCCCTTTTTCTATTGGGATTCTGCCTGCTTGGCCTCCCTTGGTGACACATTATCACAGATGACGCTGACCTGCCTTCTAGCTGTTTGTTATGGATTTGGGGTGGAGTAGGGAGAGGCAGTCACTCACCCCTCGCCTTCACTAAACCACACTGACTGAACAGAAGGTGCTTCATGTTTATTAACAGGGAAGGACCATCCTAGATTCCAACTTGACTTGTCATTTGGAAAAGGCTGTGTGTGTGTGTATGTGTGTGTGTGTGTGTGTGT
>CM053580.1:46762894-46779155 GCA_028627135.1 Pseudochirops cupreus
ACATAGGAGAGAATAGACTGGGGGAGGGGAGGACACACTGGGATGGCTGTTTTGGGGCGATGGGCGGGGGAAAGACGGGGAGAAAATATGTAACTCAAAATCTTGTGGACATGAATGATGCAAACTATAATAAAATTAAAAAAAAAGAACAATTTGGAACTAGAGATATGAAACTGTGCATATCTTTTGACTCAACAATGCCAATAATAAGTCTGGATCCCAAAGAGATCAAGAAAAAGAAAAAAGGATCTATTTGTACACAAATATAGCTGTTCTTTCTGTGGTGGCAATGAATTGTAATTCAAGGAGATGCCCATCAACTGGGGAATGGCTGAACAAGTTGTGGTATATGGTTGTGATGGAATACTATAAGAAATGATGAACAGGATCATTTCCGAAGAACCTGGGAAGACTTATATGAAGTGATGCAAAGGTGAGTAGGACCGGGAAAATATTGTACATAGTAATAGCAATATTGTAAGCATGATCAACTGTGAAGGTCTTAGGTGTTCTCATAAAGGCAATGATTTAGGTAATTCCAAAGGAGCCATGATGAAAAATGTTCTCCACCTCCTGAGAGAGAGAGACAGAGAGAGACAGAGAGAGACAGAGAGAGAAAGAGAAAGAGAGAGAGTGAGAGAGAACTGATGAATTCTGAATGCAGATTGAATTATACTTTTTTTAACTTTCTTTTTCTTTTTTTGTGTCTGTGTTTTCTTTTGTGATATGACTAATAAGAAAATATGTTTTGCATGACTTCACACGTATAATTAAATTTCTTGCCTTTTCAAGGGAGAGATGGGAGGGAAGGAGAGAATTTGGAACTAAAACTTTTAGAAAAATGAATGTTAAATTTTTAGTAAGAAATTGGGAAACATTTAACAAAAATAAGAAAAAATAGGAAAAAAAGTACAGGGCCAAGCACAGATACCTTGGACTCTCCAGTGGATACCTACTTGCCAAGCCGACATGGAACCATTAATGATTCTTTTTGAATTGATTATTTAACTCAATCTGAATCCATCAGATCCTATTATTTCTCTAGCCCATATCTCTTCATCTTTGCCACAAGCTTGAGCTTAGCATGAGCTTTAGAGCTTTAGCAATTTCTTAGCTAAAATATAGTTAACTATAGCTTCAGCATTCCCCACTGGCTGTAACATTCCCAACAGATAGTTACCTCTTTTTTCATCCTATTAGAGGGAACAAACCGACTAGCAGAGTTCCTGGTACTGGTAGGTCACTAAGAGATGTTTATATAATTGAATTCAGTTGAACCCACTATCTCTCAAGATCACCCATTCCACCTTCAGACAATTCTCATTGTTGGAAAATTTATTCTTGTTTCCCACACTGTGTATGTCTGGTAATCAATTGCAAATAAATGATAAGATACAAAATGTCAGTCAGTGTTCTCTTTGTGGATTTCACTTCCCTCTCCCCCTGCAATGAAATTTCATAGCTTATCTCATATTGTACTATGTTAAAAAAAAAAGGAATATGGTGAGGGCAGGTGGGGGAGAATGTGGGAACTTCGAGAACACTTAATTTTGTCTCTGGAGAAATGTTACTGATGGGAGATGGAAGTTCGGAAGGGAATCCTCTCGTAGAATCTTTGACATTGCCTTTTTGTTCAAAGTTTGAGCTTCAACAAAGGAAATGCTAATTTCTTACTCTTTGTGGTCACTGTTCAAACCCCAATTGAATGTGAATTTCTGCCCATTGCCTCCCAGAGGGGAGCCCACCTGCATGTTGTAGGGCTCTAGAGAAAATATACTCAGAAATCACTCCAATAAAAGGCGAGAACCAAGAAAGAACCAGAGGAGAAAAAGGGCTAAAAAGATGGTGAGGTCCCTGGAGTTCATTTCAGACCCTCTTATCTTTCCTTTGTTTCCAGGGTGCATAGAGTTGAGATATATAATAGTAGCTTACATTTCTAGAGTCCTTTAAGCTTTCCAAAGCACTTTGCTAATAACCCTGTGGAGTAGGCAGTGAAAGTCCTATTTCAGTTTAGGAAGTTCAGGCTTAGAGAGTGAAATGCTACAGCCAGTAATTGTTAGAGCCAGGATGGGAAGTTTGGTTTCCCTGATTGTAAGTCCAGCATTCTTTCTCATTAAATTACCTAACTTGGTTGAATAGCAATTGAAAACACATTTCAACTTCGTCAGTGAGAACGATCACTCACCCTGAGGGTCATGGATCACATGTTTCATCAGAGTTCAGATTGTTGACCCTGAACTCATCTTCCCCTTCTGTCTTCCAAAAATCTCATCAAATGATCCTTAGAGCACTTTCTCAAGTTCCTATTTGTTCCTGGTGAAAAATAACATGCCATAGAATGTGGGAGCTGTGATCCAACCAAGTGATCCAACCCATTCATTTGATAGATGAGGAATCAGCTCCAGACAAGTGCAATGGTTTCCCCAAAGTTATAAAACTAGTTAGTTATTGAACTTAGATGCTAGTGTTCAGTTGTTCTGTTGTTGGATGAATAAATGAATAAAGCATTGATTAAATGCTTATTCTGTGCAAAGCATTGGGAAAACAAATAGGAAATGAGACAGTCTCTGCTCTCAGGAATCTCACTTTTTTTTTGTTTTTTTTGGAGCTAGAAGGTAGGGCAATTAGGGTTAAGTGACTTGCCCAAGGTCACACTGCTAGTTTTGTGTTAAGTGTCTGAGGCCAAATTTGAACTCGGATACTCCTGACTCCAGGGCAGGTGCTCTATTCACTGCACCACCTAGCTGTCCTGGAATCTCACCTTTTAATGGGGAAGATAACAAATTTGAAAGGTTTCAGCTTAAAGTCAGATGACTCCAGTTCATTAAATATATCAAATACATTCATATCCCCTGCCCTTTGTCATATTATGTAGCATAATGACAAAGTTCTCCCCAGAGAAGATACCCAGCACTGTGTAATTTCAATGTGGGTACATCAGAGATAACTGATGAAAAACACATTGCAAATCTTAAACAATGGATAAATGTCAGATGACAAAATAGGCAGAACCAGATACTAGTATGTACCCAGACAGTAAAGCATTAACACGTGGTTCTTAATCACTTTACAGCTTTATTTTGTTTTGTTATTTCAACCTTTAGAAGAAAAAAGGTCTCAGGTAATTTTCTTACAATTATGGTACTCTATCACTAGGTGGCAGTAGATGCCTAGGTCTAATGGTCTGATTTTTCAAGAAGGCTTTCTGTGAATTTTTGATTATAAACTAGAAATTTCCCAACAAATAAGCTCTTTTTCTTAAAACAACTAAATTCAGTAAAGCAAATGATTATTTTTTTTTTCTGATAACAGACACTAAGCTGAAAGGACCTTCAAATCCTTCTACATTTCAAAAAGATAACATCGAGAGAAAACTAAACCCATAAAGAAAATACTAGGTCGAAGCAATCCCCAAACCTCCAAACACGAGGCAGTCAAAGGCAAAGCAAATGATTCTTGCAGAGTAAGATTTTTAAAAAGAAATAATTCTCTTTCTTATCAGTTTACTCCATCCCAACTTTTGCACTCAGACTTAAATTAGGATTTCTTTATAATTTACTATGCTTCCTGTGGATATGTGCTCATTGTTGACTTCAAGTCACATTATTGCCAAAACCCTTTGTAGCTTTCCTCATCTGTTGGCTCTGGTCATTACAATTTAGGAGGCTAGAAGATTGACTATCCCCTATCTAAACCTGTTTATAAACTAATTTCCCATGGGTTTTCCTTCCACCTGTAAGTTTTTGCCTCTCCTTTCTTCATAAATGAAAAGGTATTGTTGTGATGGAAACCTGAAGTCCTTTGTGCTGTTGTTCCCCAATCAGAAGATGTTCTGCTTTTTCCATAAATAAGAACAGACATCCTTTTTTTCCTTTTAGATTTCAACAGAAAAGATACTATTATGTGTAATTTAAAATATTCACTGATGTAATGATTTCCCTTAGCAACGTCTTAGCAACCCCTATCTTCTATTAACTGCATCAGGTAGAGAGTTCTTTAGAAACTAACCCAAGAAAAGTTCTGTATTCTTTAAAAAATACTTTAAACAAAACTTCAATGAGACATTACTAACCTTATACATCAAAATAATTGAAAAAAAATTTTTATTTAACAAACCTTTATTTTCTTTTCCTCTTCCCTACCTCCAGTGTACAACAACAACAAAAGAAGAAAAATAAAACCCTTGTAACAAATCTACTGTCAAGCAAAGCAAGTTTTTATATTGCCCCTTCTAAAAGTGTGTGTCATTCTGCATCTTGGATCCATCATCTCTCTATCAGAAAATGGGGAGCAGGCTTCATTCTTGGTCCTCTGGAGAATTTTCAAGTCTTTCAAAGCTTTTAAAAAAATATTATTGCATAAATTGTTCTGGTTCTACTCATTATTCTCCACATTATTTTAGATGAATCTTTCCAGTTTTCCCTGAAATTGTCCATTTTTAATTTTTTTTGCGGCACAAAAACATTTTTTTTACATTCATATGCCATGGTCTGTTGAGCCATCCTGCAATAGATGGACATCTCAGTTTCTAGTTTTTTGACGTTGCACAAAGAACTTCTATAAATATTTATTACATTAAATTCCTTTTCTTCTTTCTTTGATCTCTTTGGGTGTATAGATCTAATAGTGGCATTGTAGGATCAAAGGCTTTAAAGACTTTTGGAGCTGTGATGGGTGAAATCTGAAATAACTGAGGAAACAAAGGTTTGAGCTTCTGAACATATCAGTTTATTAAGCAGTGAATGCCAATTGCATAATAAATTGGGACCAGGCCTCTTCACCTTAGCACTGGACCCTGAATACAGAGGAAGACAGATATTAATGCATTAAAGGAAAATAATTAAACAGGATATGAACCAGGATACAAGATAAGGTATTTCTAATAAGTGGAGGAAAGATTTGGGGCTTTCCAAGTTGGGAGGGGGGTGAGTAAATAGGTACAGTTCTCTGAAATCAGTAAAAGAGGTGTCCCATTCTCCCCTACCCCCACCAACTGTTTGTATTCCATTAAAGCAGTAAGGAAATGGTAAATGAATGACCACTTTCAGGCCAGTTTTCAGATAAGACATAAGGGTTGTTTGAGATGTATAATTGTGAGAAAACTTCTTGCATCAGTCTTTGGGTCCAACTGGGTTCCTGGTTGACATAACCTAGATTCTTAGTTAAGGGCAGCAGGTAGAAGCAGGAAGGTCCAGCTTCCCAGGCACACAGGGCTAGGTTCAAACAATGCAATAAAGTTTTCTCACAATTCTCATAATTGAATCAAGACAAAAATTTTATTGAACCCATATTTGAATAAAAAGGGAACTGAGCTAGATCCAGAATTGAGTCACAAGATGGAGTCATTGTGGTTCACTCAATTCTCACAATTCTCACAGGATATAGTTGCAAATTATCCTCCAGAATATCTGTACCAAATCACAGTTCCACCAACAGTGTGTTAATGAGCAATGCAACATCATATAGCTGGCAAATAAAGCAGACAAAAGTCTGGAACAGAGAGCAAAAAGTGGGGAAATAGCTGGGGGAGTTAACAATCAGTTTTCAAATCACCAGGGGCCTTTTTCCAAAGGTTCCCAAGAAAAATGGCCATTCCTGAAGTCAATTCACAAATCTCTCTGTAGAATTCTTCGATCTCCCTACCAGAGAACTCTCTTCATGGAGTCTCATATTCAGAAACATTCAATAAGTATGGGAGAAATGCAGGGAAAACTAGGTGTCTTTAAAATTTCCCTAGTTTTCAAGACTTAGGACACTCACTTCTTATAACTTGACAAAATGAACATGGAACACTACGATGTGCCAGCAATAACCAGGGTTTTTCCTTACTCTTTCTTTTTCTTTTCCCTTAGAGACTTCAGAGGGTATGAAAAGTGGAGGTGGAGGGAGGAGCGAAGGAATGGACAGAAATAGGGCATGTCACCTGGAGAAAATTGCTGAGTGTTTGATGAGGAAGATAATTAATTAGAACTGTATTTCAATAGGACTCTCTCTATTTTTCTCTGCTAACTCTCTGTCTGACATTTGGGTTCTGAATGCCATGATATTTTTAGTATTCACATGCATCCTTAACAAGCAATGTTCACTTGCCTGTCCTGATTCTATGCTATAATTGTGGGTCTGACCTACAAAAGTCTGATGGTTTGGAAGGCAGTTACAAAGTCTCCTTAAACTACTACTGGGGTAAGTACATCATTTTGCTATCATCTCAAGTGACAAATGACAACCCAAGGCACTTTCATGTAGTTGAAGGAGCCCAAAGTTTGGCTTCAGAGGACCTGGGTTCAAATCCTGTTTGTCTTGCTCATTTTCTGTGTGATCTTGGGTGGATTTCTCTTATTTTCTTCCTCTTTTAAATTAAGTGACTTGGATTAGACGACTTCTAAGGTCTCACACGGCTCTAAATCCTTGTTGTTGTTCACTTTTTTCTGATTCTTTGTGACCTCTTTTGGGGTTTTCTTGGCAAAGACACTGAAGTGATTTGCTATTTCCTTCTCTAGCTCATTTTACAAGGGAGGAAACTGAGGCAAACAGGGATAAGTGACTTGCCCAGGGTCACACAACTAATAAGTGTCTGAGGTCAGATTTGAACTCAAGTCTTCCTGACTCCAGGCCCAGTGCTCTATCCACTGTGCCATCTAGCTGCCCCAAGTTCTAGCTCCTCTAAATCCTGGAAAGCTGTGGATACTAATGCTCCAACTCTAAGTCCTACAATCCTGAAATTGTCAATTAAAGGCACATGCAATCATGTTTATTCTCCTGCCTCTTGGATCTTTTGTTTCTATTTCGAGCTTCCCATTATCCTCTTGCTCCATAGAAATGGAGTTTCCCCAAGGTCTTATTTTTGAGACTTCTTCTTTCTCACTACTCTCACCCTTTGTGATTCTGTTCTCATTTATAGTGTTCAATAATCACCTCTAGGCAGAGGATTCCTAGTCTAATTCTTCAGCCTCAGAATTCCTGTCCCATTTTTCCATCTGTCTACTGGGTGTTTCTCCTTAGATACCCTGCCAGAATCTCAAAATCAACGTGTCCCAAACTGAACTCATCATCTTCCCCTCAAAACCTCCCCTTTTCTCAACTTCTGTGTTTCTGTTAATGGTACCACCAACCAATCCCTTAGCATCCCAGTCTTATGATATTTGAATCAGCTTTATTTCTTTTCTCTCCCTCCTTCCAGACATCTGTTCTGTTGCCAAGTCTTGTCATTTATTTCTCTATAAATATTCTTTACATCCAGACCCTCCTCTTAACTCTCAGTGGTATCATTCTAGTTCACGCCATTATCTCTTTTATAATAGTATGGTGCTTTAAGATTTGTAAAGTACGTTTACCTATTTTAATTCATTCTATCCTCACAAAAACCTGCAAGGTAGGTGCTATTGCTGTTCCTATTTTGTAGATGAGGAAATTGACACACAGAAAGAAAGACTTGCCTAGAGTCATACAGTTAATATACATCTTTGGGCAGGATTCGAACTCATAACACCAAGTTCCCCATTCTATCTACTGTTCTACTGTTAGGCTGCTTCCAGTCATTTTTCACCTAAATTAGAGTAAAAATGTTCTAACAGGTAATGCTACCTCCAGTCTAGCCCCTCCCCAACCCTTCTCCCACACTACTATCCATGCAGTCTGCCTAACTCATTACTGTGATCATGTAACATATCTCCTAAAAAAATTTCAGTAGCTTCATGTTGCCTACTGGAAAAAGAAGATATGTTTCTGACTCTAATAGTCATGGCTCTTGACAAGCTGCCTCCAGTTTTCCTGAACAACTTTATCTCATGTTTCTTTCTTTTTTTTTTTTTTTGCTTTTTTTGGAGGGCAATTGGGGTTAAGTGACTTGCCCAAGGTCACATGGCTAGGTTTTTGTGTTAAGTGTCTGAGGCCGGATTTGAACTCAGGTCCTCCTGACTCCAGGGCTGGTGCTCTATTCACTGCGCCACCTAGCCACCCCCATATTTCTTTATGTATTCTCTATTGTATTCAGCAAATATTTATTAAACTTCTACTATCTTTAAGGCATTGTGCTGGGTCCTACTTTTTAAAATATGTTTGGAGCATAGACCCATGGTATACAAGAACCAGTGGGCCCTGAACATCAGTTTCAGCGATCTCATATAGGTTTTAGTTACTTTGGGATGGATACTGTGGAATTTTATAGCATGTAGGAGGGGAAAGTAAAGATTTACAGAACAAAGGCTAGAGAACAGACGGGGAAGACCTACGTCAGATGAAATAATAAACTGGTCAGCAAACACTTGGGCTGTAGCTAGAATTTTCAGACTAACCATTAGCACCAGAGCTACGCCTCATTACTTGATATGCTCAGGTAGCAAAGCTGAACCAGAAATTCTCTTATCACTAACCAGTTCATCATCAGAGCTAAAATGTGAGGTCTCAGTTGAATTCTCAGGTTCCAGCTAGTCATGTAACCTGCTGTCTTAAGGCAATGACAGTAATAAAGAATATAGAGAAATTTTCTTATGACAGAAGGTTGCTCACGAGCATCAAAAAAGGTCATGTACGTAAAGTACTTTGCTAACATTAAAGAACATAGAAATGTTAGTTATTAATATTAGTGCATTCTGAGAATAGGAAACAGTCAAAGTTGTGGAGGCAGGAGATGTAATGTCGAATTGTGTTGGAACAGAAAGTAAACGAAGAAAACTAATGTGTGCCCGGGGCAGCTCTGGGCCTGGAGTCAGGACGGTCTTAGTTCAAACACAGCCTCAGACACTTGTTAGAAGTGTGATCCTGAACAAGTCACTTTACCCTGTTTGCCTCCATTTCCTCATCTGTAATTGAGCTGGAGAAGGAAGTGGAAAACCACTCCAGCATCTTTGCTAAGAAAACCCCAAATGGGGTCATGGAGTTGGATGTGACTCAAATGAATGAAAAACAATGTGCAGCAAGTTTAGAAAGAGAGACTGAAGTCGGTGCATGAGAGGCTTTAAATGGCAAAGGGAGCTGTTAACCCAGAGTCAGTAAGGAGCCACTGGTACTTCCAGAGCAGGGTAGTGACATGGCCCAATTTGTGCTTCAGGGATGTTTATCAACTGTGGGAAGGACGGACTGGGGGAGGGGAGAGACTTGTTAGAGAGAGAAGGAAGCTGTTGCAGTAGTATGACTGAGAGGTGAGAGAGCCTTAATGGGGGTGGGGGACATGGAAATAGAGAGAAGGTGATGGATGTGAGAGGTGGGAGGTGAGGTAAAGAGAGAACTGACAAAACTTGTGTAATTGGATATGAGGGCATGGGGGTACTGACAGGAAAGAGACAGAGAAACAGAGAGACAGAGGCAGACATAGATGCAGAGAAAGAGAGACAGAGAGAGAGAGACAGAGATAGACATATACACATACAGGGGGAGGGAGGGAGGGGGAGACAGAGGGGGAAGAGAGAGAAATGACAAAACAAAAAAAGAGTAACTGGATATGAGGGCATGGGGTAATGATGGGAAAGAGAGAGAGAAACAGGGAGACAGAGACAGACACAGAGAGAGAGGCAGAGAGACAAAGAGAGAGATAGAGACAGAGATAGACATATACACATACAGAGGGAGAAGGAGAAGGAGGAGGAGAGGGGGGCAGAGAGAGAGGGGGTGGAGAATGAATGAGAATTGAGGTTAACACCAAGGTTGTGAACTTTCATGACTATAATTCGTCATATCAGCTGGCCAGATACAAACTTTTTTTGATCTTTGGCTAAAAATAGGATCTTAGAAGTATTGAGCCTAGGCAAGGTTGGGAAGAAGGCTGGTTTAATTTTGGCCCTCCCATTTAGCTACTTTGATGTACTCGGAGATATCTCTCCACAGACTCTTATGATTCCAACGTGAGTGCCAGCTGAAGGAAGTTGTCCCTCCTCTAGCTTGCTTTGAACAGGCTGCTGAATTGGGCATTAGTCACAATGCATAGAGCACCAATAATCCTATACAAAATTCCATTTTCAGTGGCTATATGTAAAGAAGACGTGTGAATAACACAGAATAGTAAGTAATTAAACCAATTATTATTATTAGGATTTTGAATGAGTTCTGTACTTCTCTCCATTAGCATCCTAACTGATTGGCTGATGTTGTTTCTGAAGGTTTCAGGAGAAGTAATTGGGGATTGGGTCTTTAAAAGCAGGCAACTTCATTCTAGTTCCTTAGGTTATGATTTAGACTGAGAATTGAGAGATGGGCATAATATCAATAGAGAAATTCTGTAGACAGAGGAAAGAAATTGATAAATTACCAACAGTCTGAACGGAACACTCCACCGTTCATGCCCCCTGCCACCCAAGAATGAGCAAGCAGAGAAACTGATGTCAAAAATAACTTAAAAATTAGGTCGTCATGAGTCAGAAACAATACAAGTGACCTGGGGAAAGTCAACGTGACCGCAGTTTTTGAAAGACTACATGAAAAGCCGTGATAAAGAATTTGGTTTTTCCACATTGAAATGCCGCAAGAGTTGAAATTGTATCAAGTAGCTTTTACTTTTGTTCATTCATTCATCTGCTCAATCAGTGATCATTTGTTTAGGCTTCCTATATACCAGGAGCTGTGCGAGACAGTAGAGATGCAAAGCAAAACCAAAACAGTCACTGCCTTCAAGTCACTTAATTTGAGCAAAATCTTTAACCTCAGGTCGCCTGTTTCCTCACACTGCTGACAATAGGGATAATAGCAACTACTTCTCAGAGCTGTTGTAAGAATATAGTGAGATCATATTGGTAAAGCACTTTTTCAACCTTAATGTACTATATAAAGGCTCGTTATCAGGATTATTATTAGCTTTGAGGAGTTTACATTCTAATGAGGAAGATTGCTTGTACATATATAGGTATATACAAGATACATACAAAGTGGATGCACGATAACCTTGCAGGGAAATGCTCCAGTTATAGAAGGGTATTGCTAAACTGTGTAATGAAAGACACTCCAGTACCTTCCTCCATCTCCCAATAATTAAAGCACTCAATCATCTGATACCTTGCTATTTCAGTCAGGCTGTGGTCTTATAGATGTGTACATTCCCTCCAGTGATAGAGATCTCAACTCATCTATGCCTTCCCATCCTGTGCAACTTTATTTTGTGTGTGTCTTCCCATAAATCTACCAAGCGAGGTTCACTTAACAGTCTGGGGATCTTCTTCTAGACCAGAGATCAGCAAACAATGACCCGAGGGCCAAATATGGTTCTCTCCTTGTGTTTGTGTGGCCCATGAGCTAGGAATGAGTTAAAAAAAATTTTTTTTAAGTTTTGGAGGGGAAATTGGGGTTAAGTGACTTACCCAAAGTCACACGGCTAGTAAGTGTTAAGTGTCTGAGATCACATTTGAACTCAGGTCCTCCTGACTCCAGGGCTGGTGCTCTATTCACTGCGCCACCTAGCCACCCCATGAGTTTTCTTTTTACCCTTTTAAAATACAGTATTTTTGTATTTAAAAATGTAAAAATCTTCTGTCTTCTGAGACAGAGGTGTTTGTTAATCAGTAAATATTTACTAAGCACCTTCTTTATGCTGGGAGCCTGGGTACTTGGGAACAATATTACTGTCCTTGCCCTCAAGGGGCTTATATTCTATTCCTCATATTTGCTATGTGAGTAATCTATCGCCCCCCATTTAAACATTTTTCTGATAAATGGCATCCTTTACACTGCTCCTTCTGTGTAAGTTCTCACTTTGTAATGTGTCTCATCTTGTACACACCCACCATGTGTCATTAACAAAAAATTTTCAAAACAACACATTTCTTGTAACATTAACTGGCACAACATTATTAATAATTTCAAATATCCAATCAGTGAAACAATAGAAATGAACATAAATATGTGGTGAAATAAGGTTACATATATAAATATATATATTATTGCACATCTCTTCCTCCCAATAAAAAGGATCAAATGGACACTATTTAGTAACACATTTGGGCAAAAACGCTACCTGCATCATAGATACCTAGAGAAGACAGGTAGTAAGTTAGTTTTGAATTTGTAATGTGGAGTCACAACGAAAGTGGCCAGTGTTATTTTAGTTAGAAAGACACTGGTTTTCAAAAGAACTGTTTTGAGCTCTAGCACATCTAGAACCGAGGAAACCAATACAACAGCTTTATTAATATAGTTTCTTCCATGGGCTACTCCTATCTTAACTTGTGCTAGAAGGGATGATCTTACAAAGGATGTTCTCCCATTTTCAAGGTGTTCTTTGAGTCCTGACTCCTAGAATTGTAGCTCAGAAGACCCCATCAGTGGTTTTTGCTTTTCTTTGTTGTTGTTGTTTGTCTTTTGTTCTGGAAGAGGACCACTGACATAGGAGGGTGATGTCTTGACTTGCAAGTGAATTGGATTTAAATGAGGCAGAGCTGGGCAAAGTCATCAGCTTCACTCTATCCTTCAGAGGCATTGGATTCCAGTGGCAAAATGCCTGGTAATGGCCTTGAATCCCATGGGAGACCTTGGCCTTTTTAAGTTAAAGTCTTTTCTAGGTCTAGGTTTGTCTGAGGCAACACCCATTCAATGGTTAAAGGCTAGGTAAGAATTGAGGCAAAAGATGGCTTAGTTTGACTTCCTAAAAGAATCAATCAGAGTTTCTGACCAGAACAGATCATAGCCAGCCAGTTTAAAGAAAAGGCATCATGAGAACAATAGTTATAAAACATTGCTCTGTAATTCTGACGTGTACTGTCCCATAAATATACCTAATGTCAGTGGTAGCATGGGCACACATATAGAGAACACATTTGACTGAAGTAACTCATTTCCATTCATTGCAGGTTGTCAGATGTCTTTTTTCTTCTCACAGTGTCTTCCTGGTGTTCCTGCTGACCAAAATGTCTCTGCTGGAGAAGTCGCTTGATGGGATTTCTTAGGCCTGTTCCTCACCTTAGCTTAGCTCCTAGTGGTCAGGGTTAACTCTCTCTTGACTCACACATTTCCACCTTTCCTATGCCTTGACTCACTGGTCTCTCTGTCTCTTTTCTGGGTACAGTGTCTCCTACTGGACCAATAGTTCTGATAGACACCATGGCTGATGTGGTAGAGAGAGGGAAGAGAGAAATCCCTTTCTCCTCTCAGGGTCAAGGAATGTATTTCTCTTAAAGACTGGGTTAATGCATATTTGGTTGTCTTCAAGATTCATAAAGACCATGCCTCCTGCCTTGACTGACTTTCTACTGAAAATATCTTGGTTTTTAATGAGTCCCTAGGAGCGTGGTTGAACCCTCAGTGAGCCAATAATAATAATTATGAAAATAATGATTATGATAAGAATACTAGTTGTTAGTATCTATGTAGGGCTTTAAGGTTCATGAAGACAAATAGAAGGAAATTCAGGTCTTGCCTTAAATATTTACCGGCTGTGTGACCCTAGGCAACTCAATCTCCCTTCTTCATCAGCTAAATGAGGGTAATACCAGTATCTACCTTGGAGGGTTATTTTGAAGACCAAATTGCAAAATACTTTACAAATGCCAGTTATTATTATTGCCTAATCTATGTTTTTGATATTTGGTTATTCATCCAATCTTTTTCTCCTTACTTTTAGACTGTAAGCTCCTTGAGGGAAAGGAACTAAATCTGTCTTTTAATTTCTAGCATTTGACATAGTAACCTGCTTGTTTGGTGTTTGTGGAGCTAGTTTAAATTTCTTGGGGTTAAGCATTGCCCAGTCTAGGGTATAAATGCGGTTGGGTGGGATGGTGTATGAAATCAGTAAGCACTTTGTGTCAATTCCTTTAGTGCATGCTGTTTACTTTGTGACAGAAAGGTCCCAGTGCCCATGAGAATCCTGACTGGGTAGAAGAAAAGGGTTCAGAAAGGGAAGGTCCATCCTGATTGGCCAATTTACCAAACAGAAGCAAAATACTAGGACTCATCCTTCTTGGGGCAAGTTAATTTATGAATTAGAACTGAAGTTGGCTATTGCCCAAGGTAATTTTTTCCTTTATAGGGTTCCTAATGGCCATTAAAAAAACCTAAGGAATATTATTGTTTTAAGGCACAATAGATATAGGCACCAAAAAAATTGTCAAAAGTAATTTTTAAAAATAGAGGAGGGGAGGTGGTTCATACTAAAAAATATTCTGGAATCAGGATCCTCCCAAGTAGAATTTATATGTTCACATGAACTTAGAGGGAACAAGAGATACTGGAGTTGTCCATAATGCAGATGAATTACAGTGGTCGATCTTGGCCCCAGAGAATATACAATAAACACTTACTCTCTCAGTAGCGGGGTAGAAGGCTATGGTTGGGGCATGTTGCATACACTGTCAGACACGTTTGCTTTGTTGGTTGGCTTTTGTAGCCCCTTTTCCTGCTATTAGAGAAGATTCAATGAGGGAAATGTATTAGGAATTGCTTGTGGTATAAGAAATTTAAAAAGCATCATTTAAACCTAAAAAAGAGGAAATTGGGATTTTGGACCATAGTAAGTTTAGAATTACACGCCTTCTAAATAAATAAGGAATAATGTCCGTAAAAAGGAGACATGTAATATAGAAAGAGGAGTTTGTTCAAATACTACCAATGATACTCAGTTGTGTGACATTAGTCAAATTTTGACCTCCTTATCCCTGAGTTTCTTCTGTAAAAGGTATTGGGATTCTCTAAGATACCTTCCAACTCTAGATAATAGGATAATAGGATCTTAGATCTACAGGTCATCAGGCCCAAATCTTTGATCCTATGTTACCTAAGATGTATTCTAGCTAAAAGGTAATCTGTACCAGTCAGCCCCTTTCTGCTCTTGTTTGTCTGAAGGCTTCTTCTGAACAGCCTTCCTCGGTCCAATTGGTTTTGCATTTGTAGTCCCACACTACACCCAAATCAACACGTAAGGCCCATTAGTTATTTTGATATTCACAGTAATACTATAATCAAGATATACTCATTTGTTATTGACGAATGGTCTATGATTATATGCAATATATGGTTATATTATATTCCATTCATTTACTAGGATTTGATGAGTTGAAGCTGTATTAATAGAAGATTGAATGATAGAATTTTACCTGCTTATTAAAAAGTGATCAAACAGATGTGGACAAAAGAAGAGATTAGAACAATGAAGTACTTCTATTGTATGTCCTGTTGAAGCCATGACAATTTTAAAAGGAAAGAGCAAAATTAATTTTCATGTTCAATCAGTGTGCATTCAGTGCTGGCATTTAAAAAATGCGTGTCACATTAGAATGGGCTTTTCATGTGCATGGAGAAAAATAGGACTTTAAATTTGTCCATTTAGCAATTTGACGAAGATACTAATAATTTAGATGAAATTCGTATTGAAAATAGGGTGACAATTATTTTTACTCTTTGAAATGCCATAGGCAGAGAAGAAACTGGGTTCTCAAAGTCTATGCCCTAGGTAGTGCCCAAACCTTGGCAGGTCTTAGCATGATGAAAAGTCTTTAGATTTGATCCCAGCTATGAATTGCATGCTCGTTGTCTGAAGACTATCCTAGTTCAATTGAGGAAAACTCATCACAAAGGTGGCTGTAAAGTGATCAGTGAATTAGGTACAACAACTCTCAATGACCATATACTAAGTATAAGAGGGACTGGAAAGTGCATCTGGGGGTTGTGCCCACTCCAAGGAAACCACAGGTCCTAAAATACTGAAGCAACTGTTTGGAAATTGTTTAGGCTTTCATGACAGCCAATCTCTTCCTTCTTCTTCATAGTAGCTAATTGTTCTCAGCTCCTCAAAGAATTTTTTTTTATAAATATTAAAGAGACATGGATAATTCAAAATTTTCTGTTAAAAGATACTGTGCTTGGGGGAGCGGAGCCAAGATGGCGGTGTAGCAGCAGCAACACATCGCAGCTCTCACATAGCCACCCCAAAATACCCATAAAATAGGACTCTAAACCAATCCTGGAACTCCAAAACGCACACAAAGATACTTCCCACTAAAGTCAGCTCGGCTAGGAGGAACTGTATCAGCACTGCAAACCGAAATCAGCCTGGCCTGAAACCGTGGCTGTGCCCTGGGGGTGGCTGGAGGGGAGGAGCTCAGGAGCTTCAGGTGAGCGGATTAGCAGCAGCTGTGAATGGGAATTGTGAAAGGGGGAGATAAGCAGTCTGGCCAGAAGGCCTCCAGAGCAGAAAAGCAAAAAGGCAGAGGTTTTGCACCCACCTTGGCGTTGCAGCTTCCCGCCCCGGCCTGCAGGCAGCAGGGGACGGAGCGACTGTTCTCGGCCAGAGCTCTTGCGTTGAGCGGCCTGGACGGATCGCCCACTTGGGCCTCGGTCTTGGAGTCCT
>CM053580.1:46779655-46796858 GCA_028627135.1 Pseudochirops cupreus
GAAGGAAGGAAGGAAGGAAGGAAGGAAGGAAGGAAGGAAAGAAGGGAGAAAGGAAGAAAAAAGGAAGAAAAGAAGGAAGAGAAAGATAGATAGATGATAGCCAGATTGAGGATAGGAGATAGATAGATAGATAGATAGATAGATAGATAGATAGATAGGCAGAGTTAGAGATATCTAGTAGATATGTTGATATAAAGACTAGAGATGTTATTTCAAGTCTCTATAGCTACACATCTATATATGTATATACATATAACTCTATCAAGAGATAAAGACTTGGGGCGGCTAGGTGGTGCAGTGAATAGAGGACCAGCCCTGGAGTCAGGAGGACCTGAATTCAAATTCGGACTCAGACATTTAACACTTACTAGCCGTGTGACCTTGGGCAAGTCACTTAACCCCAACTGCCCTGCCTCCCCCCCTCCAAAAAGCAAAAAAAAAAAAGAGAGAGAGGGAGAGATGAAGACTGATATATACATATATGTATGTGTTATATAGCACATATGTATAAATATGTGTCTATATACTTATCTGCTAACATTCTCCTGATAACACCCACAAAACTTACAGAATAATTCATAACCTTAATGTAGGCTTGATGTAGAAATGATTTGAGATATTTATTCAGCCAAAATCAAGGAAAAATTTCCTTAAATCATCCATAATTGTTTCATTTTTTCAAATAATACAATGATCTTTTCCCCTCTCAAATATGAAAAGCAAATGATGTTGCAATCCATTTTGCAGACATAATCAAACTTATGCATTTTTTAATTTTTCATTAAAAAAATAAAGGTTCCATTTTCTGTGATTATCTCATTCTGCAGGGTATGTAGTCCCACTAATATCCTACCCCACTGCTTTATCATGATATGGTTGTTACTCCAGGCTTTCAAAATCTAAGTCAGTCAAGTACAGTACCAAGCTGCAAAGGGATTAGGAGCAGATTCAGAGATATGCCAGATATCTGTGAACGAAGAACCAGCCCAGCAAAGCTACAGAGGTTCTTCCCCTCAAATTGGCCAATAAGTAGAGAATTTCTTTAGCCACAGTAACTCAGCTCCTAAGGCACAAAAAGGTTGCCATCTGTACCAGTGCAGGGAGCAATCTCATTGATCAAATCATGGATTTTTGAGATATTGAAGTAGTCTCATCATAGAATAGAATATACTTTCTGACCATTTGATAGGTGACAAAGAACCTGAATATTTCTAAATAAATATAAAAAGCAACTTCATACAAAACAGAAATTTGCTTTGAAAAGGAGGATGGGCAGCTCACTTCCCTCTTTGCAAAGATTGGGGACTAGGTGTTGCCTATTATGTTCACAGTCAGACAATGTTGACAGATCAGTTGCTGAACTGCTCCCCACCCTCACACAAATCCCTTTATTTTTTAATCTTTGTCAAAAGGATTGGTTTAATTGAGGGGGGAATGTTATATTTGGAAATTGGGGTGATGGAAAAAACAAAAGACATCAGTAAAATAAGATTTTTTTTAAAAAACCCATCTTTTCACCTCTGTGGATAATTAGTGTAGCTAAATAGTTCATGTTTAAAGAAAGTAACCTGATCCTAATTAAAAAAAAAAATACCACTCTTATTGAACTTGTTGTAGCAGAAGGAATTGAATTTGGAATCAATTTGGAATCAATCCAGAGGTCCTGGAATGGAATTTCAGCTTGACTATTCACTACTCATGTAGGGGTGAGCAAGTTACTCTCAATTTCCTCTTCTGGAAAAGCAGGAGATCAAACTCAATCATTGCTAAAGCCACTGCTAGCTCTAAATCTCATGGTTCTAGATTTCATTATCATTTGTCAACTTTGTCTGTGATATTAATTTGGTCCTTATATCAATGGAATCACAGGTCCAGTCCCTATATGAATTCAATAAATGTTCACCATGGGATAGGAAACTGCCTGAGCATACTCCCTAATGAAATGTGCTGCACTTGCATATGCCTTGGACAGAACAGGCATGAAGTGTATTGGTTAAGTTGACTGGAAACATGGCTTATTATGTATTTTCTTCATTCTTCCCACTGATAAGCAACAAAAATTACCTTTTTCTTTTAGCTTCCATTAACAGGCAACCTCTTCAGCTGTGAAGAGTACAGAACTGGAAGGCAAAGGACTTGATTTCTAATGCTAGTTCTGACACAGTACTAATGACATTGATGATGATGATGAAGAAGATGAAAATGAAGATGGTGATAGCATTCATATAGCAATTTAAGGTTTGCACAATGCTTTATAAATAGGATCTCATTTGATCCTCACAACAGCCCTGGGAAGTAAGAGGCTATTATCATCCTAAGTTTTCAGAAAAGGGAATTGAGGCAAGCCAGAGGTTAAGCACAGCTATTAAGTATCTGAGTTTGAACTTACATCCTCCCAACCTCAAGTCCAGCACTATGCTTTTCAATGAGTTATCTCCCATCTGCCACAAGGCTCTGTCCCTGGTGCTGTTCAGCATTTTTATGCTTGACTTGAAGAAGGCATAAAAGGTATATTTATCAAATTTGTGAATGACACAAAACTGGGATGAGGGAAGGAGCATAGCTGGCCAACACAGAACAAGTGGGGTGGTATCATCAGGATCCAATAAGATATTAATTGGTTTGAAGGATGGAACAAAATTAATGGGACAAAATGAACAGGATCTTATCAGGCTTGCAAAAATAATAGTGCTGCTTGGCAACTACTGACACACTGGGAGCTGTCCTGCTGCCTTCCGTGATGGGCAGACTTCATGGAAATAAAACATTGGAAGTCATTTTTCTTTGTTATTTTGACACTACACTGAAGAGCAGGGCAGAGTATTCCTCTTCGTGTCTCTTGCTACCTTGAAGGAATTATTTTTTTCCTCTTTTCTAGAGGGATGAAATAAAGCTACAAAATCTCTTTTGTCTCTGACAGGGAAGTTAAAATATCATAATAGGTCACCCATAGCAGTTACAGATGCTGGTTTCTCTGCTTTGGGCAAAAGACAAAAACATAAGCTTGTCATGGTTACGTGGTTGTCAGTGTTCTTTATAATTTTGATCAAACTCATGAATCACTACAAATCCTTTCAGCAAACGGCATGGATTCCACCTGTATTTTTTCCCAGTAAAATCCTTTAAAAAGTAATACTTAACAGGGTCTTTTGTTGTTGTTCAGCAATGGCTGACTCTTTATGATCCCATTTGGAGTTTTCTTGGCAAAGACATTGAAGTGGTCTACTATTTCCTTCTCCAGCTCATTTGACAGATGAAGAAACTGAGGCAAAGAGGTTAAGTGACTTGACCAGGGTCACCCAGTTAGTATCTGAAATCAGATTTGAACTCCAGTCTTCCTAATTCCACACTCAGCACTCTATCCACTGTGCCAACTAGCTGCCCATAATAGGGTCCTAGAAGGTCTTTTAAAGAAAAAGGAAAACTGTATAGGTATAATCACCACTTACACATCTTCAAGTGATCTGACCAGACCTTCATAAGAGCCTCTCTGATGCATTAATGTTAACAATAACAACAACAGCTTATAATTTAGTAGTAGTCTGAGGCTTCAAAGCATTTTACATATATATGTATGTACACACACACACATAAATTTAATTGCCCAATAACCCTGTCAGGCAGTTACTATTATTAACCCCATTTTATTGATGAGGACATTGAGGCTCAGAGAGGCTTGACTGACTGACTCAGCAACACAAAGATAGTAAGTGCCTAAGACAGCACCTGAACCCAGGTTTTCCTGACTACAAATCCAGTATTCTACCGTTAGGCTTTGTGGTCTCTTCATAGACAGTTCCACAGGATTCTTAGGGGGAAGTAATCTCTGATATAACGGACAAAAATGCATGTTCATGAGCATACACACACACACACGCACCCACACGTACAAGATGCAATAAAATAACCATGAAAAAAGAAGGAAGTTCTATAACTGCCATCTCCAAGGCATCTGGTTTGTGAATGGTCAATGTTGCTTCTCACTTCTGTTGCCTTCTGTGTTCATTTTCATTGCTCAATAGTATCAAGGGCAGAGGAGGAAGATATGGTAGAAAAAGACTCAAAGAAGAACACGGTTCTGCTTGCTAGCAATTCTTGTCAAATTTGAATGGCAGAAAGGGCCAAATGCAATAGCTGAAGTGAAGCTTTAAATCACAGAGCCTCATGACTTCTTTAAAAAATGTATCATTTAACTATGACACACCTTCCTTTGGTCTTCCTAGTCTTCTAATTTAGCAGATAATTAGGAACAGGCACTAAGTATATGTATTCCGAGTTGTTCTTTGTCCTTCATTTTTGAAAGGGACCAATGATATCACAAGGGTGATGCCTTGATTTGGGCACAAACTGGATTTAAATGAGGCAAAGCTGTGCAAACTCATCAGCCTCACTTTCTCCTCCAGAGACAACAAAGTCTAGTGGCAAGACAAAAGTCAAGATGATTGATGATGGCCCAGGATGCAGTGGGTGATCTTGGCCTTTCTAAATTACAGTCTTTCAGGGATCTAGGTTGTCTAAGCCAATGCCCCTTCAGCAACTAAGGGCTAGGTAAGAATTGAGACAAAAGATGGCACAATTTACCATCACAAAACTATCAGTCTGGGAGGGGAAAACCCTCAGAGTTTCTGACCAGAACACAAAATAATCACTATTTACACTTATCCTAAAATATCAAATCCTAAACAATGAGCCACAAAGACTTGGGGGTGCTATTGTTGGTCATTTAATGAGAATCAGAGTGATTTGGGTTTAAAGGTATAGTCTGGTAGTTCCATCTGGAACACAATGAGTTTTTTAAAAACCTGTTTTTTGAGAGCTATATTTCAAGAAATCATACATGAGGACTGCTGCAGGAAAAAAGTAAACTGTCCCAGCTTTTTGAAAAAGAAAAAAAATTAATTTTATGAATGCTAGCCATGTTGCAGAAGCCAAACCCAGCCACTGGTGTCATGGTTGATGAATGATGATGCCATTAACCTATCACCTGTAGGGCACACTGAGAATTGTCCTGCTAGAGGATACTTGGAATATTCTTGTAGTTTCACTGTTGCCCCATCTACTCTTCAAGTAAAATTATGCCTTTAAGATTGAATAAGGCTGGGGGCAGCTCGGTGGCACAGTGAATAGAGCACCGGCTCTGGAGTCAGGAGGACCTGAGTTCTAATTTGGCCTCAGACACTTAACACAAAAAGATTGCCATGTGACCTTGGGCAAGTCACTTAACCCCAATAGCCCTCCCCCAAAAAGGCAAAAAAAAAAAAAGAACCTCTTTAAAAAAAAAATTGAACAAGGTTAAGGGTTCAGGAAGGCTGTGCCTATAAGTAGAGCAGAATTTGTCTTCCTGGGGATATATTCATATTCACTTTGTTCTTTTAGTATGTACTATATAAATAGTACTATAACCCAGTGGCCTTTATTTTTTTGTTGTATACTCCTCTAAGTAAACTTTTTTTAATATATATCTCTACTTTCTGTATATTTACTTATTTGTAAAATGTATGTATTAGTGAAATAATCATTTCATCTAAGTTATAAATTATCAAAAATAGAAATTGTAGAAAGGTAAGATAAAAATGAAATAATACTGAATCCTAGAGGCAATGGGGAGTCACTGAAGGTTGTTGAGTAGGGGAATGGCATGATCAGGCTTTCTCTTTAGGAAAATTCTTTTGGCAGCTATGTTAAGGGGGAGTTAAAGTGGGAAGAGAAATGGAGGGAGGCAGAGTAAATTGGAGACTTTTTCAACAGTCCAGGCCAAAGATGATGAGGGTCTGAATTAGGATGGTGGTCATGTGAGTAGAGAAAAGGGGACTTGGCAATTGACTGGATGTGTAAAGTAAGTGAGAATCAGAAGTAAGATGGCACAAAGGTCAAGAACCTGGGAGCCTGGAAGAACAGCAGTAAGGGTGCAGAAGGAAAGAATGTAAAGAGGTCTGAAGTGCGTATTGTAATCCACTCACACCTCCTCAGCCTATGTACAGGAGTCATTCTGTCTCACCCAAACTGAAAAGGAGGAGATGGGCCTTTTACTCACTCTTCACTGCCCAGATCTAAAGCCTGTTGGGAGTGAAGCCAAATATGTTTCAGAAGGGGAAGGTAGAAATTTTCCCAATGGCACCTCCCAGTGGCCATTGCTGTTGGTGCCTCAGGAAGCACCTGGAGCAGACTCTTGGTATATAGAAGTGGGGATACACAAAGGTTGAAAACTTGGGTGCTGTTGGGGAATGACAGTAGAAGTGCCTATGTTGACAAAAAACCCTCACAACTATGATGGAGGTAGTAGCATGTGACCCATCTTTCTGCCCTTTTATTGGTTGATCACACGTCCCTCAGATAAGGCCACGCCTAACTTTAAAGACCACTCCCCTAACCAACTGAAGCAATTAGCCCTAGATGAAAACAAGACTTAAAAAGTATACTAAAACGCAATTTAGAAACCAGGTAATGGAAATGGCATCATATGGCACAGAATTTACAAACATTTATTAATACTTACTATGTGTACAAACCATGACAAATGCTGGCAATTCAGAAGAGGGGGGAACAGTCCTAGCCCTCAAGGAGTTGAAATAAAAACAAACAAGGCACCCCTTTTCTTCAAAACTGGAAGTTATGTAAGGAGCTTGATGTCTTTCATTCCTCTGTAACAACTCTACATCTTGTGGTTTATTACAAAGGGATATGGTGATCACTCACTAATATTTTCTTTTTTAATATATTTTATTTTATTTATTTTAGTATACAGCATTCATTTCCATGAGATTTTCAGTTACAAATTTTCTCCCCATCTTTCCCCTACCCCCCAAAATAGCCATCCCCTTGTATAACCCCTCCCCCAATCTAATCTCTCCTATGCCCTCTCCCATCACTCCTCTAACTTTCCAAGAGGGCAGGATGGATCTCCCTTCCACTCACTAATATTTTCAATGAACAGCTTGATAACTGCCTGTTCTAGGAAAAGTCTGACCTCATTCTGGGATGGATTTTTTTTGGGGGGGGGGGTTCTGGGACAGGAAAAATTAGCATGCTTTAAGTGTGGATAGGGGATGCAGAAGAAGGTGCTGGTCTTATCAGATGACCTTTTAATTTTTAAACATGAACATTAAGTATAAGCTATTTCCAGTTTGTTTAATTATAAAAAAACTTGTGTATTTCAATATGTGGAAGAAAATATCCTTAGAGAAGCTGAAATCTATAGCAGTTATGAGGCCAGTTAATGTTCATTTGAAATCATGAAAGGAATCTATGCTTACATTCCTAATCATAAGAAACTCCTCCCAACTCTGGGCAACCACAGCAAAATGACCAGAGATCTATTTTACTTCCTCTTAATTGGATTTCTGTTCAAAATATTTATTTAACAAAAAGAGAAAGAGCATAGATTTATAAATGACAGGATAGAGACCATTATAGAAGAGTGACCTAAAGAGAAGGCATAAGTAACAAACTTTTTAAGCAAATATATCAGAACTTAAACAAATAGGTATTTTCCTTTAAAGTAGTCACCCCAGGAGACATACACTTATTCCTACAATACTGTCACTGCTCAAAATGTTGCTAGAGCTCCTCTTTGGCAAATGAATTTAGGGCAGTTAACCAGGAACCCAAGAGAATAAGTCTCATCATTTTATTAAAATCCAACATGATTAATGTAACTTTAAAAAAAATGTTTCTTTTGGCCACTAGAGGGTGGATTTCACCTACAAATCATAGAATCTGAGACTCAAAAGTCGGAAAGCCCCTCAAAGGTCACCTCCTCAAACAGGGACCCCTTCTACAGCATCTCCAACAGACAAGACCCCCATTGATAGAGAAATGATTATTCTCAACAAAGTTGTCTCGTATTTTTGCCAATAGTGGATTGATACCTGCCTCTTGACAGTGTCTACCCATTGCTTCTCGGTTCTATCCTCTGGGGCCAAGCAGAAAAAAAAAATCTAATACCTCCTTCTACATGATAGACCTTTAAATATTTGAAGACAGCTATCACATCATCCCTCTCCTCATTGTTCATTTCTCCAGGCTAAATATCCCTAGGTCCTTCGAGGGATTCTCTTGTTCTTTGTCTAAAATTCTTTCACCATTCTGATATCCTTACTAACCATCTGGATCCCAATCATCTGACAACATGTGCCCCAATTGATGTTTTAACCCATAACAGGACCTTCCTATCCCTACTTATGTATCCCTATTCAATATCATATGATTTGATCTATCTTCTGAAACTACACTGGTGAGAGAAAGAATTTTCACTCTCTAATTTGCAAGAGAGAAGGAAAGAAGGAAGGAAGGAAGGAAGGAAGGAAGGAAGAAAAGAAGGAAGGAAGGAGGAAGGAAGGAAGGAAAGAGGAAGGAAGGAAAGAAGGAAGGAAGGAACAGAGGGAGGGAGGGAGAAAGGAAGGAAGGGAGGGAGAGAAAGAAAGAAGGAAGGAAGGAGGGAGAAAGGGAGGGAGGGAAAGAAGGAAGGAAGGAAGGAAGGAATGGAGGGAGAAAGGAAGGAAGGGAGGGAGAGAAAGAAAGAAGGAAGGAAGGAAGGAGGGAAGGAGGGAAGGAAGGAAGGAAGGAAGGAAAGAAAGAAAGAAGGAAGGAAGAAAGGGAGGGAAGGAGAGAAAGAAAGAAGGAAGGGAGGAAGGGAGGAAGGAAGAAAGGAAAGAAGGGAGGGAGGGAGGGAGGGAGAAAAGAGGAAGGGTGGGAGAGAGGGAAGGAGGGAGGGAGATGAAAAACAAAATTACATTTAGAGACACAAAAACTAAGATTTATAATTTGGGCTTTGTTAGACCTTCACTTTTCTCATGAGAAGTTATTCTTCAAAACTCTGCTAGCATTTGCCAAGGACAGGCAATTTTTCTGTATATCTGTAAATAATATATTTACCAATTCTCTAAAGTGGTTTGTCCTTGCTATGTTACAACTGATAGAAATTTACTTAGTGTGATGGGGCATTTAATTCATTTTAAAATTTAAAATATAAAAATTTGTTGCTTTTATATGATGAAGAGAAAGAAATACCAGTCTATGATATTCATCTATAGTTTTCCATTTTGTCATTGACTATGAACAGCAAGAAAGCTTTAAAAGTTGTACAGGAGGAAATGTCATTTTCTTTATGCAGCTTTTTTGAATATTTTAATGGCTATACAGGTAACAGAATTCATTATAACTATTTCCCCTGGTGGGGAATATGGACTCATTAAAATGCATTACCCTCAGGTAAATAGGCCACTGCAGGGTGGATAGTACTACAGTCTTAATTCCTCTGATGTTTAATGAAGAACTATGGAAAAAGATTGCCTAGAAATGTAATTTTCTTAAAGTTCTCAATGTTTCCCGCTAAATATTAGTAAGTTTCCCTGACATTCCTCACTGGGCTGATTTTCTCAGTTGACCTCAACTACAATGAGTGTGTAAAAATAAGTAAAACCACTTGCAGAAACATTTGCCATGTTACGTTTACGCACAGAAGTTAAGGTTCAGCAGGCCACGACTTATTGTAAGACAAACCCTTTCAGCAGGCCCTGTTCTACTAAAAAAAATCAAAGATTAAGCAAATTCAGTGGTTGTGTCTTTTATAGCTCAGTTACATGCGTGTGACCGCTGACTTCAAAGTCAAACTGAAAACCCATAGTATTTTCATGGTTTCGATTTGTAACAGTCTATTTGGTGAGGTTAAAGGGGAACCGAGAGGGAGGGAGTTTAGAGAGATGGAAATCACAATCAATCTGTTATTTTACTGATGCATGGGTTTTTTTTAATAATTATTATTTTATTAATGCAATAGGTTTCCTACCCCTGGTATTTGGCTTACATTTTCCCAGGCTGCTAGAGTGCTCCTTTTTAAAGACCTCCTTCAATAACTCAAATATGACATGCCAGTGCATTTTTTAAAATATAATTATTCGTTCCCTTTCAAAAGCTGTAAATCTGTGGTTATAAAATCAGCATTAGGTACTATGGCAAAATCATGTTTACTTCAAGTCATCACAACTAGGAAAAAATAATCATGGTATCCCACACATATGTTTATATGTATATATATGTATATGTGTGTTTCTCTGTGTGTGCATGACGTTCCAATGAGAAAATGATTCTAATCAAAGACTCCTACAACCTTCCAATGAGAGCCAATAAGATTCCACCACAAGCACAGCAAACAATGCCAACAAATGCATTTCCGAACAAGTAGATGTGCAGCCAGGAAAGGGCTAGGATTAAGGTCTCAAATTCAAGGTACTTGTCAATACAGAATGGATGGAGTGAGGAGCGGAGGCAACAAAGGGAGTGGATGGAAGATTGGAAAAAGATTAAAGACTTTGGCAGGGCTACAGAGTCACAGGAGTAAAAAAGGAAAGAGAGGTTCTGATTCTCAAGCAAGTGCTTCTAATAAAAAAAATAGGGAAAGCCAAATATAACTGATATCATGCAATTCATTTCAAATCAAATCCCTTGTGGGCTCAACAGATGGGCTTAAAACATATTTTACCTTAAACATGGAGTACCATTAATGTAATGAGCAAGCTATAACAGAGTGCAAACATGAAATTACACAGGAGTGGTAGGAGAGACGTCATCACAGAAATGTATAATTGCAAAGGAAGATGGTCTAATCTCACAGCAAGAGGAGGAATCATTGATGCGCCATTGGTATATTTGTAATCCAGGACACTGGACTGACTCCTGTGATGAGTTTATGGGAGGATATATCTATATTTATTCTGCATATGTTTATATTTATCCATATTGTCTCCTGTGATATGATGCAAATTCCTCAAGACTAAGGATTGTTTAATTCTTTTTTATATGTAGCCTAGTGTCTAGCATAGTACTTAGAACATAGGAGGTGTTTAATGAATACTTGCAGATTAATTGTCTGATTAACATGGATAAGAGCCAATAAGATGGGCACGCATGAATGGCTATGATCTGCTGTGTTGGGGAGAACATTCAGGAGATCATACAGATTCATCAGAGTACAGGAGTTTATCATTAACTAATGCAAGTGCTTTCTGAGAGTTTTGTGTGTTTAAAAAAAATACCACATCGCAGAAAAGAACATGATCCCTTTTTTCCTCAGCCCTAGCAGTCAAAGGTGAAAATGAAATCAAGTTCTAATTCTGGCTTTTTCACTTAGTGTCTGCATGACCTTGGATAATTACCTTTGCAGTCCTCTGTTTCCTAATCTGTGAAATAAGGGGGTTAGATTTCATAATCTCTGAGGTCCAATTCTGTGAAGTCAGTCATGGTAAAAACCAAGTGCTAACGGCATAGGGGAAACATGGTAATGTGTTTGTCATTTCCCTCAAGCAAAAAAAAAAAACAAAACTGGTCATAAAATACAAAAACCAAGGAGTCCACCAGTCAGAGACATTTGGACAAATGGGAGCGATTTAAAATTTCCCCCAGGTTTCATTTTAGAGACAGAACAGAAATCAACAACCACAAAGAAATATTGAGTGACAACCATCACCTGCCATAATGGAGGAAGGAGTCCATTTTGGGCCATGGCAGGGTTGCAGACTTGGATCAGTGATACCATATTCCTCATCTCTATCACAGGCTTTCTCTTCTGATCAGAATGACTTCAAGCATCCCAGAAACACAAAGAAACCAGAATCTGAATTGAGGTTTTACTGGCTGAATAATTCATTCATTCCTTTCTCCTGTTTGATCCAGCTGCCCAAGCTTTTCACCAGTCCTTGAGGGGTCATCCCATTTAGGCTCAAGGGGAATGAACAACAGAAACTAGCCTTCAGATATGCTATGCCTATGATACAGATGATAGATTCTTTGGGGGGCTGGTTTATTTAGTACTAAACAAGGTGGAAATATTCAAAGTCACAATTCAGTTGCCTTTAGAAATATCATCCCATCCTCCATTAGCTTATCAGTATTCCTTAGTTAATACTTGATCCAAGTTAATATACTTGAGTAGAACAGCCTTCTTGTGAATATCCATGAGGAATTTCAGAGATACAAGCCTTTCACTTAAAAAGATGTCAGCCCCGCAAGCTCCCAAGGCCACAGTGGGAAAGCTAGACAGTATATGACTCTTTGATATTCAGGGCTTAAACCACAAAGAACTTTATGGAGAAAATTAACAACCTGAAACCTCACCTAGAAGAAAACTAGCTTGCAGAGAAAACTTCAGAGGACACATAAAATGTGATCTGTGCCCTCGAATTGGAGCCAAGCCTATATTCTGCACGGACTGCATCGACAGAGAGGTTGTTAAAAGTAGCCTCAAGAAAAATACATTTGCTCACCCAGGAGGTCAGACAGCCATGAAATATCAAAAGCATAGTCTTTATTTTGCCCACTGCTACTACTTAGGATTCTCAGGGGACTGGAAAAGCTTAGCCTGGAAAGAAAAAGGCAAAGCTTTCCTAGTTCTGGAGTTAGCAGTTCTTTCTATAGGACAGTCCATCGCCTGCCTTCATCCCTTGTTTGGATGGCTCCCTATTGGGGGCTCTAAAATTCACCCCCTCCTCACTTTTACCTCTTAAAATTCCTAACATCCCTTGAGACATAACTCAAAAGGCCACCTCAGGAGAATATAAGGTCCTTGATGGCAAGGAGAGTTTCTTTTTTGGCCTCTGTATCACTGGCATATAGCATCGTGCCTTTATACACAGTAGGTGCTTAATAAATGATAACTGAATTAGACCTAATTGAGCTGAATTAATTGAGCAAGGCCTAGTCATCTTTAGGAAGCAAGATTGCACTCTGAGGACCATTCTCTTCCTTCAGATAGCCAGCAGCCTGATACTCTTTTTGGACTTTTTTTTCCTATCAAAATGTATTCTCATGAAATGATTTCAAAAATTCATTTGTACTAAAGTATAAAGGGTCAACAAGGTTTGTTTGGTCATTTCTCCCAGGGACATTTAAATTTTAAGAGAATAACGTTTTGAGCCATTGTAAGGGAACTCTAATGGTGAACCCTGAGGTGTTAGCAAAAAAAAAAAAGTAAGAAAATCTAGGTGGTACAGTGGGATAGAGCACTGGGCCCAGAGTGAAGAAGGCTCCTCTTCCTGAGTTCAAATCCTGCCTCAGACGCAAAGTGTGTGACCCTGGGTAAGTCACTTGACCCTTGTTCCCTCTTAGTTCCTCATCTGTAACATGAGGTAGAGAAGAAAATGATAAGCCACTCCTGTATCTTTGCCAAGAAAACTCCAAAATGGGGGTCACAGGTAGTAAGACACAATTGAAATGATTGAACAACAGTAACGAGGAAATCTCACCTACTTGTTAAGGTTGGCCCCATTGAGCAATCAGTTTTCTCTAAATGCTTTTCAACTGAGCAGCTTGGCGGTGCCACAGGGCATAGAGTACCAGGCCTGGAGTCGGGGAGACTCATCTTCCTCAGTTCAAATCTTGTCTCAGGCACTTCCTAGCTGTGTGACCCTGGGCGAGTCACTTTACCATTGGCCTCAGTTTCCTCATCTATAAAAGAAGCTGGAGAAGGAAGTGGCAAACCACTCCAACATCTCTGCCAAGAAAACGGGGTCACCAAGAGTCTGACGAGACAAAAAAATGATTCAACAACAAATGCTTTTCAAAATCCGTGACCATTGCTCTTTTTTAAACATATAAAGCCTTTCAATGGTCACCCACATACGTCAGCCAAATGTCCTTTGGGCAAATTCAGAATGAAGCAGGCAACCATCAACAGAACCAGTGACACTTGAGGGCATAACTTTTACTAGTCTCCCTAGGTGACCTCTCTCATGCAAAGGAACGTGGTAACACTGCACTCAAAAAGAAATGTTCCCAACGGTGACACGGAGACACCCCCGTTTCACCGAATCAGTGCCGTTGCTCTCAGTTGACAGTAAGCTGGAAAGAGACGGAGGCCGTCCATCCATGTCCTTCATGCAAACCTCACACAGAGCCTGAAATCAGCCCCAGCAGGGCAGGCACCAAAGGGGTGGGTGACTGGAGAGACGTCAACTGCATACTTTGAAATAGGCAGCTCAGAAACAAGGGTGCAGAAAAGCAAGTCAAGAAAACAAGTCTGTCTTTTCCTGAAATTTTGCACAAATCTCAAATCAATAAGGAATTAAGCAACAGCCCACTTAAAAGGATCTAAAAGGATAAGGCAAGCAGGTCAGTCTCTCCTGTGAATCTTGCTATTCGAGTTGACAGAGAATGGATTTTGGCCGATGTCATATTATCAGCGATGAATGACAAGATGAGGTCTCTAACAGGGAGGTCTGGGAGATCAAGTGATCCTTGAGTGTGAATAATGCTTGCAGATAACCCATGTGTGGCTAAATTCTGGGGTGCTAGGATACCAAAGGTAAAACCAAAAGAAGAAACGAGAGAGGAAAGGCAAAGAAAACCAGGGACCTTGGATCTAGATCTAGAAGGGACCTCAGAGGCCACGAGTCAACACCCTCATTTTACAGATGAGGAAACTAAGGGGAGGGATGGTGACTTAATACAAATCACATTCTGTCATCCAGGTCTAAAGGTTGCAAGAGTAGAATTATTAGAGGCGAGATTTGAACACAGATTCTCTGAATCCAAAACTAGATCTCCTTTCCCTCATCTCAATTTCACCTGTCAGTTTCAAGGATAAAATGAAGCAGTCTCAGAAGACCAAAAAAGGCAGGAAGAGATAACAGCAGTTACTCAGTCAGTAAACATTGATTAAATGCCTTCTGATGCCAGGGACTGTGCCAAGTGCTGGGGATACAAAGAAAGGCGAAAAACAGCCCTTGCTTTCAAGAAGCTCACAGCGCAATGGGTGAAACCCCCTCCAGACAGCTGTACACACAAGGTACATACAGGAGAAGCTGGAGGCGATCAATAGAGGGGAGGTACTAAGAAGAAGGGGGATCAGGGGACCTGCAGAAGGTGGAGTTGTAGCTGGGACTTGGAGGACAAGGAAGCCAGGGGGCAATGAGGAAGGAGAGAATTACAGGCATGAGTGACAGCCAGGGAAAATGGCCAGAGTCGGGAGTATCTGAGAATAAGCAAAAAAATATCTTATACACAACAATTAAGATAAGAGACATTCAAATGAAAAATGGTAGAGGGTCCCCCCCCCCCCCCGCCGTGGTTTGTTGTGATGTCTCTGTCTTTGTCTCTCTGCTCACTTTGTCTCTCTCTGTCTCTGTCTTCTCTGTCTGTGTCTCTCTCTCCTGATCTCTGTCTCCATCCTTCCTTCCCCCTTCTCTCCCTCCCTCCCTCTCTATCTCTCTTCCTTCCTCTCTCCCTCTCTTTCCTTTCTCTCTTTGCAGTCTCATCTACTCTCATAGGAGTGATTATCTCCAAAGATTACGCCACTGAATCACAAGCTCTGGCAGGTCCTATCAATCTGGAAGAGCTTCAAGTAGGGTGCCTGTCAATGATCTATATGCCTGCCTACAAGAGCTAAGAAGCCAAAGTTCCTAGAGGAATATCACCAGAAGTTTGGCCATCACATATCAAATATTCTCAGCTACTGAAACTCATTAAGACTATCTACTGAAGTAGGGAATATTTGTGACCTGCACTGTCATAAGGGGTGCCCACCCAGATGGATCCCTGAAGTATTCCATCCAATCCAATTCCACTCCATCCAACACATTTATTAAGTTCCTACTATGTGCAAGTCACTGAGCTAAGGGCCAGAGATCAAAAAAACTCAATGATAGCTGCTGTTCTCAAGGAGCATCCACCGTACTATGGGGGCATAAGGATATTCATGAGTATTTGAGGGGAGAGATATTGGGAAGCTAACAACTAAGGACATGATGAAAGGTGCCTTCCAGGGGTCCACCTAAGTTGAGCTGGGAAGGAAGCCAGAAATGCCGAGGAAGAAGGAAGGACGGGGTATATTCTCCTCCTTGAAAAAGCATGGTGGTGGGGGAGGGGAGTGGGTAGTCAAGGTAACAGAAGCAAGGGATACAATGAAGGGTTTTAAGAACTGCCAGTAGTTGAGTTTGACTGGTATATAAAATGTATGAAAGAAATAAGGTCAGAAAAAAATCGCAGGAAAAGCAGACTCAAAGTAACTATAGTAACTCATGTATATTCTGCCAGGGGGTGTATAGACATTAAAGAGTGAGGTAGTCTTCCAGCCAGGTCACTAATACCCTGTTCAGGACCTTGAAATTAAAGGGCAAGAATACGAAACTTGAGCCACTATCAACAGCAGCTAAAGCTTGACTTGAATGGCCCGATCAGAATCTGAGGAGCATTAGAGATGTGTTTAATGCCTGCTGTTGCACCCTTTGAGGAGAATCTGAAGGGAGAGGCAAAGGATGTCACCAAGTCTGCCTAGAACATGACAAATACAGGCATTGACATCCTACCTGGGAGAATGGATCAAGTCTTCTGTCCAATGTGCTAGAGAACATGCTCCCTAGACTTAGTTAGGAGGGCAAAAGCCATCACAAGTCCATGCCCCAGGCAAGGTTTCTTGATACTACACTAGTTCCATTTCCATATGACTGCAGAATGAGCATTGGAATTTAGTCAGCAGAATCTCATCAAACAGTGGGAGAGCTGAGCCACTCACTGAGAGCTCTCATGAAGAGGGCAATGGCTTCTAAATATACCTGCTAATGGAAACAAAGGCATGACCTGACTGGTCCTTTTATGCAGCCATGTGTCCTAAATATAAAAGGAGAAATGACCCTGGTACAGATTTCTGAAGGTATGCACAGGTGAAACCCTCTGAGAAGGAAAAAAGTCCATCCATCCCTACAAAGAAGTCAAATGTGTTACCTGTTTCTAATGATGACTAGACCCAGATGGCCTGATCACATTATTAGTAACACATAATTGATCACACATAATCGTGATCAATGAGTTCAAATCAAGCCTCTGACACTTTCTAGCTGTGTGACTCTGCTTGCCTCAGTTTCCTCATCTGTAAGATGGAGAAGGAAATGGCAAACCACTCCAGTATCTTTGCTAAGAAAATACCAAATGGAATCACAAAGAGTCAGACTCAGCTGAAATGAGTGAACAACCAAAGATGATTCACCAGATGAAGCAGCTAAAATTCCTGCTTTTCAAGGAATAGTTTACCTGTCAGATTTATGGAGAAGGAAAGACTTTATGACCAAACAAGAGTTAGAGAGCATTACAAAATGCAAAATGGATAATCTTGATTACATTAAATTGAAAACTTTCTGCACAAACAAAGCCAATGTAACCAAGATTAAGAAGGAAGTGGGAAATTGGGAAAGAATTTTTACAATCAGTGTCTTTG
>CM053580.1:46797358-46821173 GCA_028627135.1 Pseudochirops cupreus
CTCTCTCTCTCTCTCTCTCTCTCTATCAGGAGTGTTGTGTGCAGCCTATGGAAGGGCATATTCTGTGAATCCTGACTGGCGGACAGAATGGTGAGCTTGATGCCGTATGTAGTTGTAAAGGATATAAGGAGCTGATTCAGTAGCTCTTAGGGAAAGACATGCGGATAGAGGACGTATAAGAGAGGAAAGGGGCTTGGGGATGGCAGACACACGCAGGAAGCCGTTTGGGTGAGAGCTGGATGACATTCGTTCACATCTTCTTAGACAAACACGCACACTCGCACACTCGCACACTCGCACACTCGCACACTCGCACACAAATACATAAGTACGAGTTATTTTTATTTTCCTGCTATTGTCTCTACCACATCTTGATCAAAATTTGCAGAAGAAAAGTAGGAAAATTCACCATGTCCACGTTGGCATCTCACAGGCGTGAACGTTTGGGAGGGAGTGAGCCTGTATGTTGCTTCTCCAGCGCTAATCGAAACTGATCTCTTCCTCTTCGGTAACCTCGCAGCTGTGATCCTATTAGCAGAAGCAGAATATCGATTTTAGAGGAAAGCTCTTTTGATTAGAATGTATTTGAATTTCATTAAAATATTTGGTCCTGCAATTCCAAAGCTTCGCTTGCAGGCTTTATTTCCATGTTCCTTGAGAAAGAACGCTGTCACAAATTAAGAGGTGAAGGGAAACTCGTAAAAAAATTGGTAGGAATTGCCAGGCATGGTGGCATAGGCCTTTATTGTCTTCCTCTTGGGAAGCTAAGCTTTGTGTCTGTCACTGTCTCTTTTTAACATCCACCATGTCTTTTATTTACTGGTTAGTGAGGTTGTTATATCCCCTCAAAAGATTGGAATCTACCTGAGGGCAGGTCCCATTATTGCCCCACCTTTGTCTCTGTATCCTCAGCATCTAACACAATGCCTGGTACGTAGTATTGATTGAGCTTGGGAGTTCTGAGCTACAGTGGACTAAGCTAATTGGGTCTCCACAGTCAGCCAACAAATATTTATGAAGTACCTACTATGTGTCAAGCACTGTGCTAACGACATTAAGTCCAACCCCAATATGGTGAGTCCCTGAGAGTGGAAAAGGAGGCCCAAGGATGCCTATTGAGGGGTGAGGGGCCCCAGATTGGAAATGGAGCAGATCAAACATCCTGGGCCATTTAGCAGTGGAATCTAGCCTATGAGTAGCCTCCATACTTCCGCCTTGGATGAGATAGGAAGACCTAGTCTCAAAAAAAATGGGAAAGGAATGAATGAAAATATTTTTTGTGTATTTGCTGTACCTCCAAGTACAGCATGACACAATGGCTATTATGCTGAACTTAAAGGTAGAGAGACTTAGGTTCAAATCCTAGCGATGTGACCACGTACACACCATTTTACCTCCCTGCACTGCATTTCCTCATCGGCAAAATGAGAAGGCTAGAACAGATTTACTCTAGTTTTAAAGCATGATTTTATGATCCTATTAACTTTTTTGGGATATCTCAAAAAGAAAAAGAAATAAAGCTTATTATTTAATGCTAATATAATTGCTTTAGGGATGAATACAATCTATAATGAATCTTATAAAAATCTCTTTCCCTTGGGATATTGATGAAAGGAATGAAGTGTATAGATTCAAAGATAATTTTTGTAGTGGATAGATAGGCCATCACTAAATAGATAGTCATTTTAGGGGAAAAAAACCCTAACTCTGCTTTATATATATATATTCAAACTCTGTGAGATTGCTGGATTTGGAATCAGGAAGGGCTAGATTCAAATCCTGCCTCTGATACTTACTTGCTGTGTGGTCCTGAGCAAAGCCCTTTAAATCCTGGTAGCCTCAGTTTCCTCTCTTGTAAAACAGAGATAATAATACCTATAGCATCTATCTCACAGGGCTTTTGTGTGGCTTAAATGAAATCAATTAACAAACACTTATTAAACACCAACTATATGCTTAATAAAGACACTGTGCACAATGTATAAAGCACTTGGAAAACTTTAAAATTATGGGTTTTATGGCTATCTTTCTTTTCTTACTATTGTCACTATCACATCTTGATCAAAATTTGCAGAAGAAAAGTAAGAAAATTCACCATGTCCATGTTGATATCCCACAGGTGTCCAACGTATGCATACATGTATATACACACGTATAAATATAAGTGGAAGTTTATGTATGCATATACATATGTAAATGTAAATGATTAATGAGGGAAGATGGGAAATAAAATACTATAATATAAATAGGTAATTTCAGGGCCATAGTGATACCATTGTTAACTGAACTCATTGTGTCTTACTCCTAATCCCAGTCTTTCCCTTGACTTCCCTGTTTCTGTTGAGGCGTAACATCATTCTTCTAGTTATAAATGCAGGTCTGTAATCTGGCACTCATTACTGACTCTCTTCACTCTTTCTCACCCCTCATTTCTAATGAGTTCAGAGTCTCCTAGATTCTACATCCAAAGTGTCTTTCACATCCATCCATTCACTCACTCTATTCACACACAACTATTCTAGTTTAGACCCTCCTTACCTCTCACCTGGAAAACTGGAGGAGCCTCCTAACTGTTCTCCCTGAAAACGGTTCTCACTCTCTTCTCCAAACTAGCTTCCATATAGGAACCAAAGAGATATTCCTGAAACACAAGTCTCTCATCTCATTGTACCTGTGCTCCAGAAATGTCAATGGTTCTCTCGTCTCTATTCTAAAAGAAAGCATTTAAAGGTATTTAAAAACCTTTCAAGTTTTTCTCCAGAGACTGTGCATTCTACTTAGATTGGCCAACCTGTTTTTCCTGCCTCCATGACTTTGCCCAGGCTGTTCTCCATACCTAGAATATTCTTTCTTCTTATCTCTCTCTTTTGTAACATCTGATTCTCTTCCAGGCTTCACTCAAGTGCCATCTCCTTTAAGCAACTGTCCCCACTTCCCCTGGTTGTTAGTGACCCTTGAGATTTATTTGTGTTTAATTAATGTATGTATAGACATATTTATGTATATGTTATGTATAGATATGTATATGTTTGACTATATATCTCTCTACTTATCATCGATCTCTATCTGTCAATCTGTCATCTATTTCTCTCTACCTATCTCTCTTTGTTCTCATCTTTTTCTCATCTCTCTCTCTCTCTCTCCTTTCTCCCTCTCTGTTTCCCTCCTTCCCTCTCTCTCCCTTCTTCTCTCCCTCTCCACACTTACCATCTCTGTCTGTCTATCCTTCTATCTATCTATCTATCTATCTATCTATCTATCTGTCTATCTCTATCAATCATCTATACCCATCTGTCTGTTTATATGTCTGTCACTGTCTCTTTTTATCATCTTTTTTATCTCTTTTATTTACTGGTTGATGAGCTTGTTATATCCCCTCAATAGACTGGAATCTACCTAAAGTCAGGTCTCATTACTGTTCCACTTTTGTCCTTGTATCCCCAGCATCTAACATAATGCCTACTCATAGGAGGCACTTAATAAATGTTTGTCCATTGATTCCTTGGCTGAATATATGAAAGAGGATGCTTGCATATTAATTTGCTAAGTAATTCCTTAACCATCATAATTGGTGGATTTGGATTCAAAGGACTTGCATTCAGAGTCTCATGCTGCTAGTGACCGGGCTGCTCTGGGTCTCAGTTTCCTCAGCTGTAAAATGAAGGTTTTGGGCTGTATGATTCTCTAAATCAGTGGCTCTCAACCTGTGGGTTATGTTCAATTTGTAACACTGAAAATACATCCTGCCTATCAGATAGATTCGTAACAAAAGTAGCAAAATTATAGTTATGAAGTAGCAACGAAAATAATTTTGTAGTTGGGAGTCACCACAACATGAGGAACTTATTAAAGGGTGGCAGCATTAGGAAGCTTGAGAACCACTGCTCTAAATATTATGGAGTATAAACTATTCAAGAGAATTAATAAATCATTGAGATGAAGACTAAGGGACTTTGGCTAGGAGTACAACCAAGCCTTCCATCTCTCTCCCTTTCTTAATCACTGGACTAAAATATAAGGAGAAATGGATATTGTGAAATTCCATTTAGGCTTAGACCACCCAGACAAAGACCACCCAGCTTATATACTAACAAAAATATTTAATACTGATATTTGGTGAGTAAGAGAAATTTGGAACTATAGGACTGATTGGGCAGCCAAATGCATAAACTAGAAATATAGTAACGTTGGAAAAATGCTAATGCTTTATGGATTTAATAGAAATTTCATTACATGGTTGGAAGGTTCTAGTAAATATTTGCATGACTTGGTCCAAACCTTACCAGGAATTAATATATTCTGCTTTGGACATCTCCATAATAGAAAAAAAATCGAGATGATAACTATCTTCCCCTTTCCCTTTCCTACTGTCATGAAATTGAGAGATTGACATGTGGGGAAAGTTATGAAATAGAGAGAGATTTAGATAACAGGAGTGAGAGACAAAATTGTCAATATCAGTCTAAGGCTGAGTCTGTATGATGTCAAAGCAACCACTTAGAACAATGAAAATGCAGGGCAGTTTAGTCATTTGGTGAAGGGGTGAATTCTTTCTATCGCCTTGATTTGTTTTTCAGTGAATTGACAGATCAATTCAGTGAAGACAGTGAACCAGATAACGAACTGTGTGGACACAGACAAAGATGAGAAGATGCTTAGAAAAGAGAAAACCAGTTAACACCAGGCTAGGCATATAATTTTTTTAATGAGTTAAGTAAAATAAAAATAAATTTAGTTGCAATTTCAGAGAAAATTGTCCATTTACAGAAATAAAAAAGAGTTCAAAGTTTTATTTTTTGATATTCTAATGAGTACTTTAAAAATCTTGAAGAAGTAATAATAATAATAATAGCTCATGTTTCTCTGGTGCTTGATTTACAAAGTACATTATTTATAACCACCCTGCAAGAGAAAGTAATCCCATGGTTGCAAGGATTAAATTTTGTGGCCTATAAATTATATATATTCTTTCTTCATTTCGTTACTGTATACTCTGTGTGGCCTGGGGGGAGAGGAGGCAGAGAAAGACACACACAGAGACAGAGAGAGAAGGAGGAGAGAAGAAGAGAGAGAGAAGGGGAGGAGGTAGAGGAGAGAGAGGGAGGAAGAAGAAGGAGGAGGAGGAAGAAGAGGAGGAGGAGGAGGAGATGGAGACAGAGAAGAAGAAGGAGAAGGAGGAGGAGGAGGAAGAAGGGGGAGGGGATAGAAGGAGAGAGGGAGGGAGAGAGAGAGAGAGAGAGACAGAGACAGAGACAGAGACAGAGACAGAGACAGAGACAGTGAGAGACAGAGACACAGAGACTCCATATCAGGACAAACTGGCTTCACCTCTTGCCATGTAAACCTGAACAAATCCTTTCCCTTCTCAATGCTGTTGCCAACTCTCTTAAGACACCAAGTTGCAGGACAATTGACACTGTATTGGTTGTTGGTTTTCTCACCAAGTTCCTTATGCTGATGACATCATGAATCTGTATCCATACAGCTAGATAGTATATACATATATACATTATTTATGTAGACAAATACCATACATATGTAATTCTCTCTTCAAGCCAATTATTTGTTCTTTAGTCTCATTATGTAATATATATATATATGTATATATTAGATATGGTAATGAAGGATGGTAGTGGCATGTCTTGATGTTCTAGGTTTCACACTAAGTCATACAGACCTAATTGTTCATCCCTCATTCTCAGAGAGAGCCAATGACATCACAAGAGTGATGTCTTGACTTGCTTGTGAATTGGATTTGTGTGAGGCAGAGTTGCGTGAAGTCTTCAGCTTCAATCTCTCTTCCTGAGTCATCTAAATCCAGTGACAGGAAAAAAGTTGAGATGATTGGCATCTAAGCTCTCTAGAAGCAGTCTAAGACAGGTATGAGTACAGTCCGAGTACAGATAGGTATATAAAGAGTACATATAAAACAACTGAGCCAACGTTGTGATTTTGGACAATAAAGAGGTAAAGGAAATTTATTTTAGGGGACCTGGCTTAAATTACCAGCTTTGCCACTTATAAAATCTGGAATAAGTTGCTTAAAATTCTCTGAACCTTGTTTTTTTCATCTGTAAAAAGTGGGGATTGAACTACATGGCATCTAAGGTTCTTTCCAACTTTATGATCCTATGATGTTTTTTCCTTTCTAAAGGAAACCCACTATAACAAAGAGATCCATATCCGGTAAGCCTGGAGACCACAGTTCTAGAACAAGGTCTTCCATTGATAGGCTATGTGATCTAGGACAAGCTGCTCAAGCTCCCAAGGCCTCAGCTTCCTCAGTTGTTAAAAGAATGTTCCTTTTAACTCTACAGTCTATGATCCCTATGGTAGATGTTTTGCTGAACTTTCCAATGAAATATTACAAGATAATGAAGCATTAACTGAATGAGTGAAATTTTACTTTTCATTCACTCTTTCAAAACCCTTTTGGTCTTATTTAACATTATGACATTGTATTAAAGAGACAGACTGCCAAAGCAAATCAGTTATTCATCCCATTCCTCAGCAGTGCTCATTTACCTTGGGATATCTTTTTTCCAGTGTTTTTGGTGTGGAATAGGCCTAAGAAAAGTTGCCTAACATTTTAAGGGACAGCTCACTATTTTTAGAGTGCTCCCCCAATAGCATATATTTAATATTTCCAGTTGTCACTCTGATCTACTGCCTGTTACTTGATGAAATATTGTTACTTGATGAAACATCCTTCCAATATCTTCTGTTTCTGCTGAGTATGAAGACTCCTATCCAGGATCATGTTGTACCCCTCTGTTGACTTCTAGAGAAAACCAAATATATCATCTGATTTGTGACTGATTGCTTATTCTGTTGTAGAGGTCACCATATTCATGAAGTATATCCCCTACCAGTATCATTATCAGTGCACCGTAACCAAATCCCTCATATTGTCTTAAGAACTGTGTTGCACTGCCATTTGGCCTTTTTTCCCTAATGAAATAGTACAACGAATATGGGACTTGGAATCTGAAGACTGGAGTTAGTTATATCACTGATTCTTGTGCTTATTAGCTATATGGACATGGGCAAATCATTTGACATCTTTGAAGCTTAGTGCCTTGAGTTATGAAATGAGCATGATAAATTTTGTACTATTTCTCTTATAGAGCTGTTATGGGGGAAAGTGCTTTGCAAGCTTAAAGACACTATATATCTATCTCTGTATCTGTATCTGTATATCTGTATGTCTCTATATATCTATATCTGTGTTTGTACATCTCTATCTATCTATCTATCTACCTACTTATCTATCTATTTATCTATCTATCTTTGTATCCATATCTGTATCTATGCCCATATCCATGTCCACACATATATTTTATATGTATCTCTGTCTCTCTGTCTCTCTGTCTCTCTGTCTCTGTCTCTCTGTCTCTGTCTCTGTCTCTGTCTCTCTCTCTCTCTCTCTCTCTCTGTGTACTGATATTTAAACACTTCCAGGATCTACAATTTCATTATGTAGCTGCCAGACCTGTCCTAGCCTTAGTCTTTGTGTGTTGTTGAGGCTAAAGATTTCTTACACTGCAGCTAGCTTTCGGATGATGACGACGACTGTCTTTCACATTAGTGAAATTGCATGCCAAATAATGAGGCAGTGGGCAGATTATTACCAGGTCATACCTGAAGCCTTTTCAGCTTGATAGGACTTGCTGAAAGTACTATTCTACTGGCAAAACTTTTGATAATTCAGTTACATTTCCATGACAAGAAGAGGCACTGGGAAAGGACTTTAGAAGAGGCTTATTATTATTCTAATAATGTTTTTCCCATGGAACCAACTGACCTCTATAACTTTGTTATACTCAGTACCAGTTTTGGGCACCACTAATTGACTGCATTGCATATGGCATGCCCATACAGAGATTCAGGTGGGCACTCTTAACATGCTGACTTTCCTATGAGGAGCAATTGAACTCCATACGATTAGGAACTATATAAAACTGGAGCATGAATGTACTCATTATACTGTGAGAAAACAACCATGTAACTGTATAAATATTCTATTGTGCTTTGCTGTTTAAGTGAAATTTAAAGTACTTGGGGGATGGGGGAAAGGTTAAGCCGCTGTAAAAGGCAGGCTTAGTAGGGGTTAGATTAATCAGTAATCTTAAAATATCTATGTAAACTACCATTAAAAAATTGTATTACTGCTATTTGGTTTTCTTTAACTGTCATTTCTGTATATATAATTAATCTGTTCCACCCCAAGCACCAAGTGTCTTCCCTTATAAAGAAGAAAAATAATTAAGTAAAACCAATGGACATAGTAAAATTCTTCAAAAGCATATGCAGCATTCCATATCCATAGGTCTCCACCTCTCTAATGAAAGGAAGAAGCTATATACATAAAATAGCATTTAAAGTTCCTCTGATCTTAAAAGATCAGCTGGAAAATAGAGGGTTGAAAATCTGATTGCTAAGATAAATTTCCTGATGGAGGGAGTCAAGTGGAAATAGCATGTGGCAACAATTAGCACTGGTTTTTTTGGGGGGGAGAGGGAACTTGTCCACGAGTAAAAGAGAATGCAGTTGTTAGTAGCAGAGGGAATATATTGTTTGAAGGTAGTTCTTTCCTGACCAAAAGGATACAGAGACTAACTTTGTCCTTGGGAAAAGCAGGAGGCATATGCAGATAAAGGTTTATTTTTCTAGGATGATTAGGCCCAACTAGAATGGCCCTACTACTGGTAGTAGGAGATTTTTTGCTTTTTGAGTGTTTTTTTTCTTTGCCAAAATCAGAAGTCAAAGTATGACCCACAGCTGAAAGTAAAGCCTGAAAAGGCTATAGCTTTCAGTAGCTCAAGGAGAATAAAGGCTGGTTTTTATTTAATGAGGAAAGTAAGGAGTAATTAAGTAATTAAGTCAAATAATAATTGAAAGCCTTTGATGATTCACAAGATACCTAAAATATATGTGTATACATTTCTTTAAATTTTGCTTAGTACCATATTTTACATTACTTATGGTGGGGGAAAGAATTGATAAAAAGGGTAGGTCTAGACCCATCAACCAAATCAAAGATTCAGCCATACATCCTCTAGAAATGGTAGGCGTAATCAGCCATTTTTTAAGGTACCACCATTCCTCTGGTAGCAGTTTCTTGAATTACAGGCTAAGTGCCTAAAATGGTACTTTTTGAGTAGGTAAAAGAGGCTGTTTTTTGCCTCATTTCTTACCTAACCTTAATCGCTCAATGGGTGTTGCCTCAGACTAACAGAACTGAGAAAGATGTCAGCTTAAAAAGGTCAGCATCTCCCACTGCACCTGGGGTCATCTTCAGTTGTTCTGATCTATGTCTGGCCAGTAGACCCTGATGCTTCCAGAGGAGAAAGTGAGGTGGTTGACTTTGCACAGCCCTGCCTCACTTATATCCAATTCACTTGCAAGTCAAGACATCACCCTCATGATGTCATTTGTCCTCTTCAAGAACAAGGACAGACAACAAGAAGTGCCTAAAATAAAATGATCATAGATTCAGAACTGAAAGGGGTCATCTAGTCCAGCCCTCTCATTTTTCAGACAAGAAAATCAAAGCCTGGAGATGATAGGTGACTTGCCCAAAGTCACACAGTCAAGATTGTATTTGAACCCAGGCTTTCAGCTTCTCAAACCTACACCTTTTCTTTATAATCATTCATCATGGTATTGATCTTGTAGGCCCAAGCCTTGGTCTGGATGGTAGAAAAGTCAGAGATTCCAACCAGCTGTGAGGGATGTCGGTTGTTTCACAGCTGAGTGAATGAGCTCTTTACTTCCATGGGTTCTTATTAGGTTCATATTTAAATGCTCTCCTAATGGCCCAGGATTTTCAGTGCACTATAGGAACCTCACGATGTAAATGGCATTAGTAGCAGAAAATAGGTCAATATTGAAAATCACACAGCAGGCCAATGAAGATGTTAGCTGAGACTTTTGAAAAATAATGCAGGAGTTAGGTACTTTTTGGTCTGTTTGTTTTTTGTTTGCCTGGCATAGTAATTGACTGGCCCCAAATACTCAGAGACTGTTAAATTATTTCAGGGTGTTCTGGGCAGCAGGGTGTTAGAGTTGGTAGAGTACCAGGCCTGGAATCAGGAAGACTCATCTTTAGGAGTTCAAATCTGGCCTTGGACACTTATTAGCTGTGTGACACTAGGCAAGTCTGTTTGCCTCAGTTTTTCATCCTGTTTGCCTTAGTTTGCTGATCTGGAAATGAGCTGCAGAAGAAAATGGTAAAGCTCATCTTTGCCAAGAAAACCCCAAATGGGATCACGAAGACACGTGATTGAAAAATGACTAGAATAGGTTAGGTGACATTTTTGAGCTTGTCACTTTTGTATAGAACCAACCCTTACTAATGATCCATCTAGTAATGAGATATGATAAATATTACCTTTCCCCAAGGGAAGTTAGGTGGCGTGATGGATAGAGCATTGGGCTTGGAATCAGGAAGACTCATCTCTGGGAGTTCAAATCCATCTTCAGACACTTACCAACTGTGTGACCCTAGGCAAGTCACTTAACCCTGTTTGCTTCAGTTTCCTCATCTCTAAAATGAGCTGGAGAAGGAAATGACAAACTGCTCCAATATCTTTGCCAAGAAAGGCCCAAAATCAGGTTATAGACAGTTAGGCACAACAGAAATGGCTGAAACAACACCACCACAACAAAAATTCTCCTTTGAAAATATGAAGAGTGGCCTTTCTTGGTGCAAACCATAGAGGTTTTATGCAGGCATGAGGTGAACGTACATTCTGATGATGCTAAAGGGGTCACAAATTGAGTGATAAGACACCCAATGGTGGTGGGAGAGAGACAGCCTTCCATCAGTGTGACTCAGAGACAGGAAGGGTTAAAGATAAGAGGTGGCTAAAACACTCCATGAGAAAAGTATCAGAGCGGAGCCTACAAAGATTGAAGACTGACATTCCTTGTAAATAATGATTATCTTCTTCATTTCTTTTGTGTCTCCAGCACCTGGCAAAGTACCAGGAAAACAGTGGGCACTTAATAAATGTTTCTTGATTAATTGACTGATCAAAGCCAGGGGTGGGAGAGCAGCTCGTAGAATCTGACCTAAGCTGTTTTCTCCTAGAAGACAGACAAACTCACGAGATTTGGGAGCATAGCAACCATCTTGGGACATGAAAGGGCTATATGGAGAGCTAGAGTTGTCTTTAAAGATTCACTCAGAGCAGATTTGGTTTCTCTTTGGGTCTGGGAGCTGAAATTCTAGCCAGCCTGAGTAGCTAGCGGTGAAAGAAGTGGGAAAGTGTGTGTCTAAGGAGAAGCCAAACTTTTCTTGTGATTTGGGCAGAGCTAGACTCTAAATGTATCTAGTTTTTGTCCCAATATTCATAGTTTCCTATCTTTTTCAGTGCCAAGAATGTAAGCAATCCTTTTGGATGGAAGGCAAGGAGCCAGGGCTGAGAAGGGAACAAGGCTGGGAGGGAAGGGTTGGGAAGTAGAGAAAGAAATGGGCTGGACATTAGGATATATTTTGAAGTTGATGGTTATAAGATCATACATTTAGAACTACAAAGAGGCCTTCAGAGGCCATCTAGTTCAATCCTCTCATTTTAGAGATGAAGAAAATGAGCCTCAGGTCTCATTTCGTGATTTACCCGAGGTCACAATGGTAGAAGAAATCCAGAAGCAGGATAAGCACATTTATTCAAAGGCTTTTACTTTTCCCATAAGACCTGAGAATCTAAAACTAGAGAAGCAGTCCAGAGAGAAGGAATTGAACTGATCATCGAGACCAGCAGGTGTATCTAAAATTCAGGGATTATGCCAAGACTTTTAGGTAGGGTTAGGATGGTAGCAAAGGTTGGAGCAAGTAATAACACAGGAACCCAGGGAGACAGCCTGGGCATTGGGCAAGAAGACTGGATAACAGAGACTCAGCATGTAGCCAGCCTGGTTAAAAAGTGGGGCAGACCCAGATATTAAGGGTCAGATCAAGCAGGAAGTAAACAGGTGGAAAATGTAGAAGTATGGTGTAATGGTGAGAGTACTAGAAAGGGCTGGATTCAAATGCTGTTGTGTTGACAGATTATCAAGTATGACTTCAAATGTCAGATCTAAGTTTGAACTAGAAATGGTTGACTACTCTATCAAAGGTTCAAACAAAATAGGATTGGAGGCATTTAAGTGCTCCACTGTACTCTCCTGGTTCTTTTCCCTTAGCCCATTCCTTTATTCTCCTTCACCCAAAGTTCTGCTTGGTTTCACTCTAAATGTGAGAATTTCCTAAGATCCCTCTTCTCTTTGTCTGACTTTGACCACTGAAGGGCCCATCCACTCTCACAGGTTCTGCCAACATTCAGAAGAGTCCTCATGTTTGTGACTATGGATGTCTCTGGGGATTTATATTATTAAATCCTTGAGAGTAAAGGGTGGTCATTGAAGGGGTTCTCTCTTGTCCTTGTTCTTCTGATAAAGCTTTTTTTCTGTCACGTAAATAATGTATTCTCAAGTGTGGATTGGGCCTCATTATACTGGGCAGGAATGTAGAATTTAGGGTCTTCAGGAGCTTTAGAGATCATAGTGAGTTGTGGACCCCGTATGGGGTTGAAACCCATAGTTTAAAAAACACTAAAGTGCTAAAGGGATTGTGAGTGGAAAAAGTTTAAGAAGCCCTGATAGTCCTTCCTACTTATTTTATAGGTGAGTAAATTCAGTCCTATGCAAGTCAGATGGCATGACTAGTCTGTTGGGATTGGGAATCTACTGAATTTAAGTACCATCTACTTTGTCATATACCCCAGTATCTTAGTGGGGCCAGGTTAATATTCCTCCAGGTTCCCTGGGATGAGTCATATGAACCAAAAATGATAAAGAAGTTTCCCTGAAAGATATCTAGATCCTTTGTGACAAGAATTAAGCTCATTGTATCCTAATGATGAAATCAATAGAGGATACATGAGTTCATAAAAAACCTCAAGAAGCCCTGTATCTTTTAAATACATTAGAGATTCAAATTTTTTAAAAAATGCCTGCAAACTTCAAGTGTCACCCTCCTGTGTAATCTGGGAAGGGATTGGATGATTCATGATATCTACTTTTGACTTAAACCTTCATAGGGAAACTCATTTTCTACCACCCCACCCCATAAAGAGAGACCACCTTTTGAACCTCTTTGTTGTTTACTGAGAGAAGATATCCCACAATGTTGGATGCACCATCATGAAGATACTTCAGTTGCACAGAATTTGACTTCTGAGTATGTCAGTACACATGATGAACATCAACTACTATTATGATTTTTTTTTCTTTTTGGAAGGGGGAGGGTGGGGCAATTGGAGTTAAGTGACTTGCCCAAGGACACAAGCTAATAAGTGTGTTAAGTGTCTGAGGTCACATTTGCACTCAGGTCCTCCTCACTCCAGGGCTGGTGCTCTATTCACTGCGCCACCTAGCTGCCCCATAAACCACTATTTTTAACCAATGACTGTTTATCTTGTAGTAGAGAACAATTATTTTTCCCATTGAAAATATTAACAAAATAGTACTACTCAGGAGGTGATTTTAAAAGTCCTCTCTATTTTCTTCGGAGACTAAATATTTCCTATCAACCTCAAGACCTTGACTTTACAGTATTTCCTACTTATCAAGGATCTCTCAAGGGCAATGATAAACCAGTGTTCTTAATTATTTCACCACATGCACAGCAATGAGTCTACACTTCTGATGTTTCTGATCTCAGATAAGCAAAAAAAAAAATAAGGCATTTCCTAAATTCCTATTATGTAGTAGGAGCTGTTGTAGGGAAAGATGAGATAGTTTTAACCCTTAGGAGGCATATATTCTATTAACCTACATTCTAATATCAAATTTTGGGGCTGAATTCTTGGTCACTAGAGGTCCCAGGTGGTACTGAACTGCCTTCACATGTAGAGTTCAGCCTGTCCCAATCATACAATATTGTATTGTACTGCATATGTTGTCCCTCAGTTGTCTTAAACATTTACATCTTACCTCTCCAAACAGCAATGTTAACTCCTAGTGGTTGGAGTGGTTTATCATCTTTTTACACCCATCTTTCAAAGGGCCCATTCAATAAGTATTCAAAAAGTTCAATATACAAATGGATTTTTGCTGTTGCTTTCATGTAAATATGATTCTTTAAATATTAAATATAATCTAGGAAGAAAAATATGGAAGAGTTGTAGTCTTTATAAATGGAGGTGGTTTTCCTACCCCTCATCTTCTTACCATCCCTATTACTTTTGAGGGTGACCTATCCTCCCAATCCCTTAGGCTTACAACCTAGGAGTGATGCTGGACTCCTCACTATCTCTCATTCCGCCGTCACTAAGCTATTTGTAAGGCCTATCAATTTCATCTTTGCAATTTCTCTTGAATATACCCCCTTCTCTCCTCTGAGACTGTCATCACTCCTTATTACCTCACACCTGTACTGTTGCAATATACTGCTGGTGAGTCTACCTGCCTCAAGTCTCTTCTCACCCCAGTCCTCCATTCAGCCACCAAAGTGATTTTCCTAAAGAACTAGTCTGGTCATGTCACACACTCCCCCACCTCCAACTCAATAAACTTCAGTGACTTCCTATTGCCTCCTGTTGCAAGCCTTAAAGTTCTACTTTTCCCTAGTGATCCCATTATTTAAATATAAAGAAGACACATTCTTTGTCATCATATCATTTTCAACTTTTTGGGAGCTACTGCAAAAATTTAAAACTTTTCATCAATTGCTTCTATAAATTTAGACATGGATTTCATTTGGGAAGGGATTTTAGGTGTTATCTGGTCAAAATTCCTCATTTTACAAAGAAGTAGACTGAGGTCCTGAGAGGTTAGGTTACTTGACCAAGACCACACAGAGAGTAAATAACAGAGCTGAGATTTGAACCCAGGTTTCCAATTTCCAAATCCAGAGTTCTTATCCCTATGTCACACTTTTTTTTCTCAGAAAAATTGCTGAAACTATTTTAATCCATAACATTCTTCACTAATGTTGTAAGCCTTCTGACCTCCAGGTTTACTTCTGACAGTATCTCATTGCTATCATGACTTCATTATTTTGAAATCTAAAATCCTCAGGAAATTTCTTGTTTCCATCTTGATTATCTTACTCCAATAATGTATATATCCCTGGGGTGTTGGCTTTTTCCATTTGTGTGCCAAAATATTCCAGGGGTGTGATATTTTGAAGTCTTTGCTAACAAATATTGGTTAGAACCCATTATCTTTTACCAACAGGACTGAAGTTAAACATAACAAATTCTATGTATTCTTGCATTAACCTACACAATTCTTAGGTAGATTTCTTTTTCATAGCTGTACTTCATTTATTTTCTGTTTTAAATCTTTAATCTTTCATCCTCATTTGCTTTTCTTCCTGCATTCAGTTATTCAAATCTCTTGGCTGCTAACATGACTTCAGTGTGGCTCGAGATGTAGTTTTTCTTTCCAGCAATTTTTCCTTTTCTCTGAGATATTTCCTGTTGTTGCTCTGTGATTGCATACTCCCTTATGCCTTGAAATGAACCATTCTCTCTGAGCTGTACAATCCTCTCAGCAGGATGCTGCATAGAAAATAGGAAAATATACTATCTTACACTTACTTTCAGAACAGAGAATTTTAAATATCTTTATGTGACTCCTATCTCCCAGGAGTAGGGAGAGCAATGGCGCCTGCTTTGCCCTTGTAAATAAGAGAGGGAAAAAAAATCCTTCTTGCGACATGGAGACATGGTTTAATCCATAGTTTGAGAGAATAAACTAGGGCCAATATCAAGCCAAGCCAAATTTCACTAGGAATACTTTATCCAAGGGGAAAGGTAGGAGGTGGAAACCAAATCTAAGACAGAAGTCTAAAGCCAGGGAAATTAGGATGGAGTCAGGAAGGACATCCTTCTGAGAAGAGGGGCCATTCCTGGAATCTATCCCATGGAATTTGCTTGTTGAAGACAACATTCTCTTGCAGCAGTAACTCATCATTTATTTTAGAAGTGTTACCCATGTTTATGAGCTTTCCAGACCTGTTATTGGAGCATCATCTAAAACACTGTTACATTTCTTATTCCAAATTAAGACATTTAAGGAGATGGCATAGTATTGTAGAGGATTGGCTTTGGAAGAGGAATTCCCAGTTTCATGTCTTGCCTCTGACAAGATCTGGAGCCAGCGTTTCACCTTGTCACAAAAGGAATTTGGGCTTGCATAAGCCTCATGTCTCACATAGTAAGTTCTATAAACAAAGTCTGCTTCAAAGATCTGTGGTGTGCTTGGTATGGCTACTTCCTCTATAAACTGAGATCATAGCCCCTCTCCAAATTAGGAGATGGTCTTTGAGAGGTGCCCTTCACAATAGCTTCATTACTTTTGAGTTGCCTTTTTTGAATGTAGCTAAATATTTCTCATAAAAGTCATAGGCTGACAGTCACAACTGAAATTGGCATTGTCAGTGAGGCTATGATCTGACTGATGAATCTATTTTCTTCACAAAGTTCCTACAGACTTTCCTTAAGACTTGTAATGCCATCCTGTATTGTTGCATTCTTGATGGAAAGCAAACACACTTTGGGGATGCTGGATAGACAGTCTCCTTACCATTGGACATGTACTCTCTGAATCACTAATGGTGATTGTGGGGCATAAAACCAGTCTCTTCCCCCAATGTCATAACTTTAGTCATTCAGTTAAAGGGGTCGTGTGAATAACACTCTTCTTATTTTGCTTAGAAACTCCCAAACTTGAGCTTATGCTCAAGGATACAATGTTGGTACTGCCCAAGAAATTTCCCTTCTTTGACTTGAAGTCTAGCTTCTGTGTACTATCCTCCCTTTATACAAATTTAGTGTTCAGGTACACTATTTATGTACATCTTCTCTATTCACTTATCTGAGCATGTACCTGCCTTTGCCATGTGCTCCTGTAGGAACTCTTAATTATTTCATTATGGTCTCTGCTCTTGCAATCTGTCCTACTGAGAGAGTCCTTCATGAGAAACTCTCAAGTCAGGTTAAGAGATACAGGTATGAAAAATCACATTTGAATTTCTCCAAAGTGAGTCAGAGTTATACAAACACAACATTCCATTACACCTTTTTCTCATGAGATTGTGTCCACTCAGCATCAAATAATTCTGTTTGATTTGGTCAGTTCAGGACCAAATCAAATTTGTTTTTTTTAAAGCATGGTATGTATATGTATGCTTATATTTACTTAATCATTCACCTATCTTTCTATCCCTATCCACTTAATTAGTAAGCTATCTTCATCTTACCTATTCTTCATCTGTCTGTCTATCCATTTATTTATTCATCTATCTCTATTTTATCTCTCTACCCATTTGTTTATTAATCTATTCATCTGTATCCGTCTGTCTGTCTGTCTATCTATCTATCTATCTATCTATCTTTCTATCTGTCTATCTATGTAGGTGTCAGACAAATCAAACAATGAGTGGGTTGAAGGAATTTTTCATTTTTCATTTGGTTGTGCTAACATTCTGTAGTCTACTTAAAGAAAGAGCGTGCACAGGAAAGAGATCGTTAGGACTGGGCTATTATATTCTACTTTTGAAACTATCCTGTTTGGGAAATTTCCTAGAGAAAGATAATAAAACTAATAGTGCTATCAAATGGTGATAATCATATGAGCATCTTATTGTCAAAGAAAAATGGTACCCAGGCAAAGAACTGGAAATTGAAGGGAATTGGTGAATGATTGAATAAGTTGTGGTATATGAATGTGATGGAATACTGTTGACTATAAGAAATAATGAGCTGGCAGATTTAAGAAAAACTTGGAAAAGCTTACATGAACTGATGCTGATTGAAGTGAGCAGAACCAGGAGAACATTGTACACAGTAATAGCAGCATTGTGTGATGATTGACTATGATAGACTTAGTTCTTCTCAGCAATACAATGACCTAAGATAATTCCAAAAGACTCACAAAGGAAAATGCTATCCACAGCCAGAGAAAGAGCTATGGAGTCTGAATGCAGATCGAAGCAGACTATTTTCACTTTTTTTTGGTTTTTCTTTCTTGTGGTTTTCCCCTTTTGTTCTTATTCTTCTTTAAGAGCATGACTAATGTAGAAATACGTTTAATATGATTGTACATGTATAGCCTCTATCAGATTGCTTGCCATCTTTGAGAGGAGACAAGAGAGGGAGAAAAGACTTGGAAGTCAAAATCTTATAAAAGCAAATGTTGAAAAATGGCTCCCTGTTCTAAAGGATAGGATTACATCCCATGCTTAGTAGTGAAATCACCAATCAGAGAATGTCACATCCTTTAGAAACGGTTTACATGATAATTTATTGGCCTGCTTTCTAAACTTTAATGCTGGGATCTTCATGAAACCCTTAACAGTGCCAGATTTTGTGTCTCCATGCAGAAAAATAGCAAGTCTCTCATTCCAATGTGTACGGCAGAGAGAGGAAGTGAATTTGTATTTGATCCATCTGTTCTCCACGCAGCCATCCACATTTACTATCACCAGGAGCCTTGAGTGAGAAGGGTGAGATGGGACTCCAGCTGAGATCAGGACCATTCAACAGGAAGCCGATAGACACATAATATGAGCAACATTTTCAAAACGATTTTTCATTTAATTTCTGAAGCGTCGGTGATTTTAATCATCTCAGGACTTTTTTTTAACAGCATCAGTCAAAGATTAAGTTGAATTTAGAGCATGAAATATTTAACTGAAGGATATTTAACATAAGAAAACATTTTAAGGTGAAAGCCTGCTTTGCATTAATTAGTTATTCTCCTCATTCTTATTAATCAAACAGACCCAGCTGGTAGAATGAAACTGATCACTACCTTTCAAAGCCACAGTCTTAGAGAACTCTGAACACCACCATGTTGCATTGTCTACTGTCCCTCCTCTGTGCATTTGATCAGAATTCCTAATGTAGGAGGTCGGGAATCCAGGGACAAAGTCCTTCTGCTTGGGGACAGGATTGTTAATGGCTGTGTGAGCATCAGTTAGATATGGTTGGTTCCTTTGGGATGGGATGCTTCTAATCAAACTTCTTGACACATAAAAGGCAAAGGATGTCACACACAGAAGATGCTAGCCTAATTATTAGACAACCTATTTCTGGATCTTTTTGCTTCTTAGTTGTGTGGTCTCTTCACTACTTTGGGCCTATTTTTGTTCCTGTAAAATATTGGATCAGCCTAGATCACCTCTAATATGTCTAGTTCTGGAGATCTGATTTTGATGGACCTATATGGAACATCATATGGTTACTGTGTGTCAGAGGTCAAACTTGAAGCTAGATCTTCTTGATTCCAAAATTCTATACGAAATCAACTTCTGTTTGGGGGAAATATTTTTAAACCTTAAGGGATTTCATTACATGCTTTTGTAAATCTTAAAACACTATATAAATATTGCTATTATTATTCCACATATTAATATTTATAAATATTATTTATAAATTTTATATTTATAAATATTTATATTATTTATAAGTATTTATAAAACACCTAAAGGAAAACTGTGGATTGATTTGAGAGGATCCATAAAATTGGATGGGGGAAAAATACAACACCTTTATTTTCACTAATCTCTAAAGTTTAAAATTTCCTTCAATGATTTGAAAACATTCTTCTGAGAAGGGGTCCACTGACTTCACCCAATTTCCAGAGGGGTCTATGATACAAAACCCCATCTGAAGGTTTACAGATTCTTTCCTTACACTGACCCCATGAAGCAAGTAGTATACACTATGCCGGTTTTATAGGGAAGGGGACTGAGATTCAAAGTAGTTAAAGAAGTGACTTTTACATGGTCACTCCACTACAGAGTGTCAGCTAATAATAATAGTTAACATTTATAGCACTGCTATGTGCCAAGCACTGTGCTAAGCACTTTGAAATTATTATCTCATTTGATTCTCACAACAACCGTGGGTGGTGGTTGCTAGATTATTCCCATTTTACAGATAATGAAACTGAGGTACACAAAGGTTAAGCTAGCAAGCGTCTTAGGCTGGATTTGAACTCAGGTCTTTCTGACTCCAGGCCCAGCTCTTGCTGCTCCTGCTAGCTGCCCCAGACCCAGGATTTGAATCCATATCCTCTGAATCACAGGACCGTGTGGCTTCCCCTGTATCTCTGATTTTTGTAGAGAACTATGGAAACTACACATACAGTGGACAAAAGGCAAAAGAAATATATACAAAATATCTATTTTCATTGGAATGGTCTGAATTTGTCCACTTAAAAATTTATTTGAATTCTACAATGGGAAAAATCGATCTTTTGTTTCTTCTAGAATATTCTGGACCATCTTGCGAAGAGAAAGTGGATCCGTGTGCCTCGTTGCCCTGCCAGAATAACGGGACATGCTACGCTGCCCGGGCTCACTTTTCCTGCAGCTGTAGTGCGGGCTTCACTGGGCCCACGTGTGCCCAGCTGATCGATTTCTGTGCCCTGAATCCCTGTGCCCATGGAACGTGCCGCAGTGTTGGGACGAGCTACAAGTGTCTCTGTGACCCAGGTTTGTATTAGCTTCTCACACTTACTGGAAATTTTGCTAGTCTCCAAATAATTTCTCTTAGATAAAAGGAGAACATTTTCCCCTGATTGGCATGTAATAACTATTGAATGCTAGCATGCCTTATTTTAAGAACGAGGAAGACTCATCCCCATGAGCTCAATTAATATCTCATGTAGTAAGTTCTTATTCTGTGTGTCATACATGACTAATATGAAAACCATGTGTGTATATGAGAGGCATCAGGGTTCAGTTGAAAGAGTCAGGAAAACATCAATTTTGGCTCTGTCTCCTGCAGAAATCAATGAAGTTCTCTGAGCCTCAGGCTTCACATCTGTAAAACGGGTATATTAGCTACCTTATAAGATGGTTGTGAGAAAGGTTCTTTGTAAAATTTTAAATGCTAGTTAGATGTGATTTATTATTATCATTAGGCCAGACTTGTGGTTTTATTGAAGTAAGAAATTCCTGATAAGAAAACTCCCTCTACCAGAGCAGATCTGCCATCTGCTCTGCAACAAGAGTAGCTTGAAGTTAAGTGACTTACCCAGGGTCACACAGCTATTATGTGTCAGAGGTCAGACTTGAACTCAAGTCTTCTAGACTCAAAGACCAGCTCTCTCTATCCACTATGCCTCTAGGAATAATTAAAGGAGACTGGGGAGTTTTAGGGAAATAAATGAAGCATATAAAGGGGTTCTTCCATAGAGATTCTCAATATTTTTGTGTTCCTAGGTTCACAGGACTGTGAAGTACCTTCAGAAAACACTTCTTTCCCCCACCCCCCTTAAAACATTTTAGGATGCTGGTTTTCTTCACTATTCTTTAAAATATGAGGAGCAGGATGGAGTCCAGGTTCAACCTGCCCAATAGCTAAGTCTAGTGTCCCATATCATGGGCTTCTCATAAACATGTGGCCTGAACCCACTGTGGTATACCTAGATCTGTTTCTTCTTGTTTGGTCCTCAGTGGAAATAGGAAATAACTACTCCCTATGCCTGGTACAACATCCCTTCATTTCCATTCTACTATGTGAATATTCTGAAAAAGGAAAAGCTCCAATGAAATGATACCTTACTCTTGTGGGAACTTCCAACATTGAGATGATATGACTCTGTGTGTGTGTGTGTGTGTGTGTGTGTGATACAGAGCTTTGTTGTCATTTTAAATGTCAGATGACTCACCCTAGGGCCCTTTCCAAGGCATTTCTCTGAATGTCAAAACACTTAGAATCATTTCCCACAGAGATGCTCTGATCTCAAATCCTCTCTGGAGGCTACAATTTTTACTCTTCCACCATCATCGTTCTCGGTCCTCCTTTCACCATCTCCTGGGAACCAGGCTTTCCTTTTGAATCCCTCAAAGAGAAGAATCAGATATTGGAATACTGGCTACCTCTCTATCCCTCCATTTCCTTCCTAAACTTTATAAAAATCTTCACCTACATTTCATTATACGGGTTTTATGGTGTAGTGAAAAGAGGGATGGATTTGCAATGAGAGGAGCTGGTGTCACGGCCACTTACTATCTGAGTGACCTTTGGGAAGTCACCACCTGTCTGGGTCTCACATCTGTGAAATCAGGGGAAAGCAGCTCAGCTAGGTGGTGAAATGGATGGAGCACTGGGCTTTGAATGAGGAAGACTCATCTCCATGAGCTCAAATCCAGCCTCAGACACTTACTAACTGTGAGACTCTGGGTAAGTCACTTCACCCTGTTTGCCTCAGTTTCCTCATCTGTAAAATGAGCTGGAGAAGGCAATGGTAAACCGCTCCAGTATCTTTGCTGTGAAAACCCCAAATGAGGTAACAAAGAGTTGCACACAACTGAAAAAATGACTTTAAAAAATAAGGGCAGTTGAACTAGATGGTTTCTGAGATTTCTTCCAGCTGAAATCTGAGTCTATGAACTGAATCTATTTTAATGCCTTAATTAAAATAAATTATTTGAAGAAAAAAATGTTCTTATTTTTTTTGTTTTTTGTTTTTTTTGGAGGGGGGAAGATAGGGCAATTGGGGTTAAGTGACTTGCCTAAGGTCACATGGCTATTTTTGTGTTAAGTGTCTGAGGCTGAATTTGAACTCAGGTCCTCCTGACTCCAGGGCCGGTGCTCTATTCAATGCACCACCTAGCTGCCCCCAAAATGTTAATTCTTAACAGTGAAGAACAAAATATTTTGAACATGGGTGAAGAGGAAAACATGCTCTTTTTATTTAAAATCTGCTGCTTGGTGATGCCCCTTCCACTGATGCACTGCTATCTAGCCCTTCTTGGACCCTATGACAGAAAACACCTTCCCCCTTCCCCCTTCCCTGGGGTCCTCTGCCCACATCTCACAGGTAGGCAGTTCAGTAATCAGCTATGGTTGGGCACCCCATGACTACTGATTCCTTTGAGTCTCTAAATGCCACTGACAACCAATTCTACCACAAGGGTGTCATCACTGAGGTTCCCCTCCAGGAACTACAATTTGAGCACACAATAATTGAGCACATGCCCTGCTTTACTACATGGAAACATGAACTAAGTATTTGTTATCAAGAATGCTTAGGGAAAATAGAAAGCCATGGGGGATGGTTATTAACACCTCTCTGTAAACCACTTTAATAACTTATTTCTATCTTCTACCTAGCTGTACTTAATTATTGCTTTGATTAGTTATTAAGTACTAATTAAAGCAGCCATCTCTTGATTCACTACTCATAAAAAGGCCTATTCACTGAAGGAGCATTACCTCACTCAAAGAGAAAACCTGAAAAGACCTTTGCCTAAAAGGGCCAGGGTCTCCCACTACATCCTGGGCCATCCCCAGTCATCCTGATGAATATCTGGTCACTGGATCCAGATGGCTCTGGAGGAGAAAGTGAGGCTAGTGACCTTGCACAGCCCTCCCTCCCTCAAATCCAAGTCAACTGCAAGTCACGTCATCATTTCCCTGATGCTGTGGTCCTCTTTAAGAAGAAAGGACAAACACAGCAACAATGACCCCTTCCCTACCCTTTCTTCCATTTCCATCCCCGTCCTGATCAACCCAAATGGGGGCTATTCAGTCTTGTTTGACTTATAGTAATAAGGATGGGAGGTTGGGTGTGGTGGCACATGGCTTATAATCCTGGCAACTGGGTGAAATAGAGGCTGGTGGATCCCATGCGTTCAGGAATCCTGAGTTGCAGTAGGGCTAAAGTTGATCAGGTGTTTGCATTAAGCCTGCACAATAATGATGAACCCCCAGGAGTGCAGGCCCGCCAGGCTGCCAAAGGAGAGGTAAACCAGCCCAGGTCAGAAAAACAGAGCTGGTTAAAGATTCCTCCTTTTTTTTTTTTT